>JAJIBD010002302.1:0-362933 GCA_021461705.1 Cryptotis parvus
GCCTGGCAAGCTATCCATGGTGTATTCAATATGCCAAAAACAGTAACAATAATGGATCTCATTCCCAATGAATGGAGACGTTACTGGTGCCCGCTCAAACAAATTGATGAACAACGGGAAGCTGATACAAATGATACTTTTGAGGATAGAGCTTTGTGAAATTTCTCAATCTAACAACTTCCTGGAAAAGACTAAACATGCAATATGAGTGCAGTGACTTATTAGTACTAAACTTGCAATATGAGTGCAGTGAACTTATTAGTACATTTCTTTTATCTGTAATCGTCCCATTTATTTATTTTATTTGAAGATACTAATTTCCTCTCTTTTTCCCACCCACAGTCAGTGAATTGACCATAATAAGGTATTTGATGGGAAAAGAGGAATGGGCTGGCTTATTTTATCACTTAATTTAATAATAGGTCTAGAAAAATAGTGAGTTGGGTTTATTTGTAAACCTTAACCCTAGAAAATGTATAAAATAACAACAATAAGAACAGCAGCACAAAACCAGCATACGTCACAACACAACTGTGTGTTGTGACTGTGTGGCTCATTTATACCCTTGGTTCTTCTATGGCAGGAAGAAAGAACCCCATTATTGCTAATTATAAGACAATGGCTAACTTTATTTCATGCCTCAGGAAGCCTTTGTGTATTCTAATACCTGTTTGCTGTGGTTTGTCTTTTACATGATGTTTTTCCTGTTGGAGATGAACAATTTTGTAAAGCTAAGAATCACTGAATAAGCGTGATCCATCTTTATCAGTGCAGTAATACGGAGGAAGGCTTGGAGACAAAGTTATCTGTTACTACAATAAGCAGATAGTTTTGAGCCTCCTGCCCTGGTTCTGTGTGAAGATGGTGCTCTCAGTCCTCAGCCCCAACAGTCAGAGTCCATATGCAGAAGTGGATGAGGACAATCTGTCTGGCAGGTCTTTGAAGCCTTCCATGGAGCTCAGGTCACTAACAGCCTGCAAACAGGGGACAGAGTTGGGGTAGAGATGCAGGTTGAAACTGAAGGTGAATCATTTCACTGCACAATTAGCAAGTGATGAGCCTCTCGATCTGGCTTTGGACCAGGCAGCCCTGCTTTTGCCTAACAGAATAATGTAACTGTCTGACAAAGGCCTTTCAGTAAACAGTGGTTTATAAGTCCAGTGTATGCTCATTTTCTTCAACATTTATTAATTGTATGCAACGAGTGGCCATTGGGAATATAAAGAGGAGACAACATAGAGCTACTTATACATAGGGAAAAGATAGGTCTGTTAAAATAAGCCCATAAACCAAGGACTTTGGAATTACAGAGTGAGACCCAATGTTTTGTTTCTGGTCAGAACAAGTCACCGTACCTTCAGAAGAACTGTACTTAGGACTCATTAGAAACACAATACTCAAACATGGGGAAGGTGACTTTGCATTCTTTGATAGAATCTCCTAGCTTAGAAAGTTGACTGGGAATGTGATTTAGTACCAGAACATATGTCTTGCATGTGTGAGGCTCTGGGTTCAATCCTTGGAAAATCACACACACACACACACACACACACACACACACACACACACACCCCTACACAAGTAAAGCAACAACAACAAATATTTCCAAGTCCTCACATGGCAAGCAACAAATGTGAACGGAGATATGACTCTAGTAAGAAGAGAAAAAAAAATAACTCTAGAACATTTCATACCTGGCTGTCTGAGGTAACGTAAATCATATAATTATGAATTATACACAAGAAAAAGGGTCAGAGACTTGACCTCAAGGATTCAGAGTCTGGAGTAGTTTGTAAATATCTAAATTAAACTATGAAAATAAAAAACAACATCTGTCAGATGCTAAACGAGTACTAACAGAAAGAGCTATTAAGTGTCGCTAGTTACAGAAATGTACCTAGTAAAAGTACCTGTTGGCAAATCAGCTTTTCCTCCCTCTAAAATGCCAGTATTCAGGATCAGCAAGTTGTGCACCTGCAGGCTAAGTCTGGTTCATATCTATTTTTTTAAAGTATTTTCTGATTGAGATGGTGTTGGATGACAGGTTTAGCTAGTCTGGGAGCTTTGCTGTTTTGCCCACTCACAGCTTAATCTACTTAAGCCAAGGTTCTTTCTAATGAGATCTCTCTTCTATGTAAACACTGCTAGAGGGTGTGGCAGTTACAGAAGTCACCTTGACTCTGAATAACTTCTGACTTATACATCTACTAAGACTTCTATGTTTTCTAGATTGGGCACAGCTCCTCTTTATACCCACTGCACCCAGCGTGGGACAGTTAGAATTTACCAGGTGACTACCACCCTGGCTACATTGAGACTATAGGAAGATTATAGGATCATACTAGTTTGCTCTCAAGCAGGCGAGTGTGACCCTTTCAGTATATGGAGAACAAGATACTCAGAATCACCCTGGTGCAGATCATAAATAAGAACCTTGTGGGTACTATCTAGATTACACGAAGCCCATGAAATTAAGATGTATTGCTTTATACCAGCTCTCTCTCTCTCTCTCTCTCTCTCTCTCTCTCTCTCCAGTGTTTTACATAAGAGATAATCTCAGAAGAAGAGATTAGTCCTTGGTATAACCTTTGTTTATACCAGTAATAGGGTGTGGCACTCCCCTTCTACAATCTGTTTAGGGTTTTTGTTGACAGGACCCTCCTTGTCACAGATAGGATTACTTTGATGTATATAAGGGGACTGACTTGAGGTCCCTTGGCCTTTTGCTCCTTCTTTTGGGTAGGACTCCTCTCGGTGAGCTCCTCTCTCTCTTTGGTAGGAGACTTAGGCTCTTTTGTATGGTCTAAGTTCCGACCAGAGCTAGAGTTATTTCATTATATTGGATTGCTGTGGAAGAGCTCTTGTACTATTAAAAGCCTTTTGGAACTGTGTCGGAATTATGAGTTTTCATCCGTTCCCCAGCGTCCTCGGAGGTAGGAAGAGAACTTCTGTCCTGACACTGTCTGGGACCCCAGCAGTATCCCCAACAAGATGGTGTATGGTTTTTGATTTTGTTTTGTTTGGGGGCAACAAGCAGCAAGTTCAGGGCTTACTGCCTGCTCTATGCTCTAGGGTCATTCCTGGTGAGGCTTAGGGGACCCTGTGTTGTGCTTAGAATTGAACCAGGATTGGCTGCATACAAGGCAAGCGCCTTATCCTATGCACCATCTCTATGCCAAGACTGTGGATGTTATAGAGGTTTGTTATGTATGTTACCACAGATATACCAATATCCTTCTCCTGCCCATTGGAATCCCATCATTCCTGAACCCTTGAGAACCCCAGAATTCTTTGATCAGAATCCCAAGCATTTGGCTTTCTCTCTTCCCTTGCCCTGATCTTTATTAACCGACATATGAGTTAGGTTTCTCCTGTCGTTTTCTGACTTTTTGTCACTCAGTGTGACCTCCTCCACCCAATTCCATCAGTTGTTGCAAACAACAATATGTCTTCTTTTCTTACAGCTGAATAATAGTATTCCCTTGTAACACCACATCATATGATTCCACATGGAAGATATCCTTCATCTGTCAGTGGGAACTTCAGTTGTTCCCATTAGTTGACTGTTGTATATAAATCTGTAATGAACATAGGTGTGCACATATCTCCTACGGTTTTTGTATACACAAAAGGAAACAGAGGAATTATTGGAAATGGTGTTATTGGAACGTAGCTTTTCTCATTCTCTTATCTGTTATCTATGGCTTTTCATATAAAGTGTTCAAGTGGAGTGACTTGAAAGAGAGCTTATGCTTTGCAGAACCAGAGGTATTATTTAAGCCCTTTTTCAAAAAAAAAAATTGCTGGCCCTGATTTTGATCATCTGAGTTTATTCTAGAGTTATTACAACAAAATCTTGCTGAGGTGCACCTAGTATCAAGTTGATTCCTCTAAGACAAGTACTTTATTTTCATTGCCTGTGTTTATCTTAATTTTGAGTATCCAAATTAAACATAGCTAACTCCCAAGGCACCTGCGGCCCTTGTGAAAATGTTTTTTACTGACCTAAGATTTCGCTGTCTGCTTTCTGCTTTAATAGAGAGCTAAATCAAGCACACCCATTTGGAAGGAGTGCCTGTGTTCTTGGTAAACTGTAATTGAAGATATAACTCACTGTGTTCCCCAGTCTTTATTCAAGGCCTCTGGCACAGAAATTCTGTTCAAATTTAATTTTAGGATAATGTTGATCTCTGAGTGGACTTTATAGGTTTCCTCAGTCTACAATAATCATAGCCCAAGATGCTTCTCTATTGCCATAGGTGACAGAAAATGCAGGTTGAATCAGAGATAAACTTAGTGGGCGCTTTGTAGGTGCCAGGGCTGAGAGTAAGCAAAGAGAGGAGCATGGGGAACACAAAAGAAGGAGTCGGTCACCTTCTCTCAGGCTGATGCAGAGACTGGCTGCATTCAGTCCTTTCTTCCCTGTGATGGGCTTTTCTTGTTGCTTCTAAACCCTGTGACTATATTCAGGTCATCTCTGCAGTAGGGGGCAGGGCATGCATCTCTGTCCTCAAACCAGTGGGGACATCACCATCTGTCCCCTCTGGGTCCAAATGTCAGGCAGGAGGGAAACTCAGGGCCATGTGTCCGCTTCCTGGAGTGGGCTCAGCCTCAACGTGTGGGAAGCGGGATTAGGAGGGTTTGTGCCAGTTCCCTCCACACAGCTCAGCCTCTTAGCTCTGGGTAGAGGAGGGAATTGAGGTTAGATTCATTTGTCTCCAACGTCACATATGGTGTCCTCAGCCAGAGATTGTTACTTTGGAATTGACGTGCAGCTATAGGAACCAGGAGTATGGTGACAGCAATGCTAGCTGGTGAGGAGAAGGGGACGGGGAGGGAGCAATGGACTGAATGGCCGACTTCCTTGTCTCTCAGAGAGTTAGTTTTCAGGAGGAAAGAAGAGGGGCAGGTGGGAAAGAAGGGAGAGTAAGAAGGAAGAAGGAACAGGGACAAAGGAAGGAAGACATGCATGGAGGAAGGAAAGAAGGAGGAATTGAGGAAGATGGGATGGAGGGAGGACACAGAATGATTAGGGACTGGGCCAATATTAGAAGTTTGGTCTAAGTGAAGGGACCACACAAATGCCTTATTTTCCCTGAGAACCCAAGGACTGTAGTACAAGAACCACAGACTTCTGGGCTTTAGTTTTTTTGGGTGGGCGGCCCTTAATTCAACTGGTCTAGGATTTGAGGAATGAATGATGACATAAGTAATAGGTGTCTGGTCATAGATTCAATGGTGATATTTGTCATCCTGTTCATGACCCCTTTATCCATTTTAAAAATGGGATTGTCCCTTACCAACCTGTGGAAGTAGGTTTTGTTCATAGGTTTTCATTTGTGTCTTTTTACCCTGTCCTCTGTGCCTGCCTCACTCCCCAGGCTCACTTCACTGCACGACTGCCCTTCCTCCACCTTCCCCTGCCTTTAAAAAAGTTTTTTTATTATAACACCATGAGATAAACAATTACAGAACTGTTCATGATTAGGTTTCAGTCATGCAGTGTTTTAGCCCCCAGTGCCCATTTCCCACCACCAATGTCCTCTGACTCCCTCCCCCTCACCCAGCCTGCCTCTATGGCAGGTACTTTTGCCTTTCTCTCTCTCTTTCTCTCTTCTCTCTCCCTCGTTTGTTCTCTCTCATTTGTTCTCTCTCTTCCTTCTCTTACATACTGTGGCTTCCTTTTAACAGAGATAAAAGACTTTGAGGTTGATCATCTTATGCACCTTAGTAGGAACAGACCATTACTCCCTGGGAATAGAGTAAGAAGGAAGAAGTTCCCCCTTCCTTCTTGCTCTGCCTTCTTTCCCACCTGCCTCTCTTCTTTCCTCCTGGGAGCTAACTCTCCAAGGGACAAGGGAAGTCAGTCATTCAGTCCATTGCTCCCTCCCCATCCCTTCTCTCCTCACCAGCTAGCATTGCTGTCACCATATTCCTGGTTCTATAACTGCACGTCAATTCCAAAGTAAACATCTCTGGCTGAGGACACCATATGTGACATTGGAGACAAATGGATCCAACCTCAATTCCCAGGAATTGAAGTGTAGGGGCTTCAGAAAAGTCCTTGTAGACACAGAGGGGACAATGTTTTTTGCATTATCTTCATACTCAGAACAATAAACTGAAATTAATTTGATCCTTTGCACTATTTACATAGCATTCTCTTTTAAAATGAATATAATGTACAGGTTTATGTTTTTGTTTGTGTTTGTGCCACACAAGGCTATGTGTGGGGGGCTTACTCCTAGCTATGTGCTCAGGGATCACACCTGGTAAACTCAGGGGACCATATGGGGTGCTGGGGATCAGATCAGGTCAGTTACATCAGAGCAAGTGACCTTACCAGCTGTACTATTTCTCTGGCCCCATGATTAAGCCCCATGATAAGAGGTGTTTCCAGTTTGAGAGTCAGGGACTTCAGGTGCATTTTAATAGCATCATCCCCAAGAGCATATAGCTCATAAATGGAAATGGCAGGATCCACACCAGAAACCATGTTGCTCACAAACTCACCACAGTAGGGGCTTGTGTTGAAGCCACCAGGGGCCAGCTCTGTGCAGATAGGAGAGAGTTGGGTTCATTGACATCAGGAGACCAGAGGGTCCATTGTTAATTGAAGTATTCCATGAGCAGAAGATGGACTAGTCTGACTGGACCCTGTACTTTGATAGACTGACAGAGGAAGTTGCTGCATGCAAACGTATGCTGGTCTTTGTGCAGGGCTTTGCAACCATTATTTAATTTGAATTGCCATCTGTAAACCCAACCAGATGCCATTGGGATACATTGGCATGTGAGAGGGTCCAATGGAAATGTTACTGGTGCCCGCTCAAGCAAATCGATGAATAACGGGATTCAAGTGATCAAGTGATCTGTAAAGTGGAGAGCCAAATACCTGTTTAAGAAGTGAAAGAATGGAGGTGAGAAGATCATGTCCCTTTCAGTCTCCCAACTGATGGCAGGATCTGAAACAGGCCCCCTGGCTCCATCTATAAAGCCAGCTGTCTTTCTGAGTTGTTTGCATCACCTCCTGTCTGCTCAGTTGGGTGTGTGGGCATGGATGCATAAGGTCACACACTTTATCTCTGTGCAAGACGTCCAGTGCAGTGTTGCCCATGTAGGCACGCATAGCCCCTTTGAATACTTCTGCTGACGAGGAAATCACCCTCTCAAGAAGCAGAGCATCTCAATATTTTTGGTGCAGTCTATTAGACAGTAAAATGACTCAGTCTTAATGAGTTTTGACAGAGGTAGGCACTGGAGTGAAATAGTCTATCACCCATAGCAAGATACAGAACATTTTGATTAGCCTGCAAAGTTCCCGCATAGCTGTTTCTAGTCAATATCACCTTCTTCCTGTAACCATAAGCAATCATTGTCCTGTCTTCTGTCACTGTAGATTAGCTTTGCCTGCTTTTGAATTTCTATAAATGAGATCAGACTCTTTTTGTGTCTAACAGCTTTAGCTCAAAGTAAGGTTGCTGAGATTCATATATATATATATATTTATATATATATATATGGTATATAATATGTATATACATATAGTTGAGTTTGTCAGTGTTGGATGACAGGCTTAGCTAGTTTGGGAGCTTAGCTGTTTTACTCACTCACAGCTATTTTTCCCTCCCTTTCATTGCTGTCCCCATTTTCTTGTGTTAGGTATGCCACAATTTGTTTATCCCATCACCTGTTGATGGACATTTAAGTTATTTCTGACACTTTAGTATTTTGGATAAAATTGTCAGGAGCATTTACACATAAGAGAATTTTATTTTTCTTGAGTAAATGCCACAGGATAGATAAAAATAAATAAAGGTCACAGAATAGATGTAGGTTTAACTTTATATGAAACTGCCAGGCTGTTTTCCAAATGGGTAATACTATCGTGCAGTTGCTCCATTGCTCTGTGAGAGTGGCTGCTTTCGTTTTCTTGTCAACAATTATTTTTATAACTTTCATTTGTTAATTTGTGTTATTTGAGGTACATTTTATTTTTTGGCAGCCGTTTAAATGTTAGCCATCCTAGTGGATTTATTCAAGAGGTTTTAATTTGCATTTTCTTAAGTTCTATGTTAGACACTTCTATTGCAATTATTTGACTCCTAAACTCTTAATGTTCTTATGTCTTTTTGATGAAATTCTTTTTATTTTCATAATATAAATCACATTTTAAAAGTAAATGTCTTTTTGTGTCTTAAGATTTTTTTTGTTTATCCCACTGTCCTAATAAATTTCCTGTATTGTTCTTTAGAAGCTTCAGGTGTCTACCCTTTATATATAGTCTGTTATCAACATCAAACTCATTTTGTATTCATTGTTAGAATTTAAATGCTTTTACTTTGCTCATATTCAGTCTTCTCATGAACCTTTGCTGAGAATTTCTTTTTACTACATAATTGACTAAGTACTTTTTTTTCTAAGAATCATTTGACTGCATCTGTGAGCCTATTTCTGGTTAATTTTTATCAGTCAACTTGTCTTAACACACTTTTTCCATCATAAGATAGGTTATGTATTTTATATTTTAATTTTAAACACTTGGTAATGATATATTATCCTACTTCTAGATTTTTTATTAGTATTTATTTGAAGATTGTAGTATCTTATGTTTATAATAAATATGGGTTTGTATTTTTTTTGCAATGCTTTTGCCAGATTGGTGCCATAGCTAAGCTGACATTATGAAACCATGGTAAATGCCTCCTCTGTCTTTATTGTCTAGTAATTGGTGGTATGGTGGGGTTCTGCTTTTGTCACACCTGGCAGTGCTTTAGGATTATTCTTCAGTGGTGCTTAGGGGCCCGTGTGGTGCTGGGGAGTGAACTCATGTTAACTGGGTGCAGGCACCTTATCCTCACACTCTTCTCTAGCCTTACTTTATTCTCTAAAAGAGTTTGTAATATCAACAGTGTTTCTTTTCTCAATGTTTAATAGAGTCCTACAGAATTCTTCTAATGTGAAATTTTCTTTGTGGTAATATTTTAATTGGAGTTTAAATTTCTTTAACAGATACAGAATTGTATTTTTTACATTTGTACTTGTGTTGTTTTCTTTTACAAAATTTGTTTATTGTATTTTTTTTAAATTGTCTATTGAGCTTATAAATTTTAAGGCATAATACCATTCGTAAAATTCTTTCCGTAACTCTTCAGTGTCTGTAGGACTTGGAGTTTTGTCTCTATTTCCCAAAGCACTGTAGTAGTTAAAAGTAAGTCTCCTGTCAGTGGATTTATTTCAAATTTACCCAAAGCAACTTGAAAGTTCCTTTCAAGTCAAGATGAATCCTTTTCTTCCTTCTCAATGTATTTATTTGTCATGTTATTTCCTTAGCTTAAAAAAAATCCCCTCAGTCCATTTCTCTCTTTTCACCATTCAGTTGTTATCCAACCACTAGAATTCTAGAATTGGAATTGTTGTGAAGCCTTTTCTGATTTACATGTGACAGTGTTTTCCATGTACGCATACACCCGATACAATTAGCTGTTCCGTGTATGTACACAGCACTCATGTAGGTATCTAGTTATGCTTTTCCTTTGCAGTATTTTATCCATATATTGATTTACTACAATTATGACAGAGCCCTTAAACTGCCTCTATCCTGCTAAGGTCTACAGGAGATGGATTTTAGTTGGTAATGTTGTTCACAGAAAATCTAGTACTCAAAACAGTTCTTCACACAGAATGAATTTTCAGTACACCAGGAGTAGGTAAATGAAGAAATTCTATGTTGAAAAGCAATACATTTTCTATAAAAATTTCTTCCAATAATTTAAATTTTGCTAGAGGGCAATGTGAGGGGTTGAAAAGTGAGGTGGGGGAATAGATTATGAAGAATCTTGTCTAACAGTGTACAAAATCCATATGTTGAGAATTCAGAACATAGATATGTTTATTTAAATATAGATTCCCTTTTCTCATTCCCTGTTTTGTTTTCCATGCTTTGAGGATGGAGACCAAAGATGAGCTGGAGCTGGTAATAAGAGAAGATGCTGAGAGCTACTGGACGGGGAGTTAGGGAGCACGCAACACTCTGTGCCGCAGTTCACCTTCCAGTCGCTTTCAGCACAGTCTCATGTATAGTAGACAGTTTTTGCCCGAGTTACACTGATGATGTGTAGGAGGAGGAAGTGATTTAGATTTTTTAGTTTTTTCTCTCCAGTTAGATCTCATAAGGGAGTCAGTCTTCTCTGTGAGTCCTCATTGCCATCTGGACCCATAAAAGATATAGTCCAGTATACCCCAAATTGAGCCTCCCAGCACTCTCATTTCTATGCCTCGTTTGAGGATTAGAGCCGTTTCTCCTATGTGCATGTAAGCCGTGTCCTAAGGCGCTTTATATAGCAATTTCCAAAGAGAAACGGGCTGATCAGCTTTTCGGATCAAACAGATCAGAGCGTTCCCCCTCCCTTCCTAAAAGCCCTTTTTTCACTTAGTTTAGAGTATCGCCTACCCAGCTCATTCTGGGGTCCTGGCACAGGACACTGTCACGGGCTGAGGAAGGAGAGAATTTGTATTTAATCCATCAGAACCCTGAGCTGGAGAGGAGAATTCTATCCAGGACACAGCTCAGTCAAACACGGTTGACTCCAGGACACTTCCAGAGAATCGGCTTCTTCAAGGAGCAAATTGAAGGGAACCTAGAGCCCAGCTATACTTGCTGCGCCCACCATGATCCCCAGCAAGATTCTGGTCTACCATCACCCACCGGGCAACACCAGCACGGAGCTTTACAAGCCCGCAAGACGCCGCAGAAAGTCCTTGGGTGATTTGTTCCAGAAAGGCTATCGGGTGAAGTCTGGGCCTGCTGCTCCTGAGAGGGAGGAACCGCCGAGCTTCCGGCAGTCCTTGGTGTCTCGCTGCAGGGTTTGTGCCACTTGGGGTAAGCTCCCTTCCACCCCTGTGCTTATTCCCCAAGAATTCCACACATTTCCAACGGCTGCCCATGACGTGCTCTGTCTCTGTGGACTGGCTCTGGATGCGGGCCAGTGGACTAGTGGCCTTCTTCATTCCCCTTGGCCAGACATGCCCTCCCGAACTCAGATGTGCTAGGTCAGCAAAATATGCTTTTCCTCCTTTTAGCAACAATTTAACTAGTCCTTACTGCTCCTGATTGTCTTAGAGTGATGAAAGAATATCTTTCAGAAATGTTGGGGGAAATCTTGGCAAAGAGCAGGAAGTGCCTCCTTCCTTATGAAGTGGGAAAACTTCCCTTCCATGATTCAGCATTTTCAGGAGAGGCATTTGGTGCTATCAGTTCATTCTTTTCTCAGGATCAACTATGCCTTTTCTGTTTGTTCTCTTCTGCCCTCACATCAGCCAGAGGGGTGTCATTGTGTTGGTCTCTTAGTGGCCTTTCATCTGTCCCATTCTGCAGAGATTATAAGAACTACAGGCAGTACCTTCCCCTTAGGACTTGGTTTGAGTTGGGCTTCCATAATATAGAGGCATTTGAAATAAATGGCTTAAATTTATAGTTCACTGTATCACTGTATCACTGTCTTCCCGTTGTTCATCAATTTCCTGGAGCGGCCCCAGTAACATCTCCATATGTCCTGTCTCATGCTAGTAGAGCCCAAGGGCATCTGCTTGCTCCAGGAACATAAAGAGCCACAACCCATTCCTGAATGAGGTCTATAATTGTTACTGGTATTTGGCATATCAAATACAACACGGGTAACTTGCCAGGCTCTGCCGTGCAGGTAGCATACTCTTGCAGTCATCTCTAAGTCAAGCACTTAGAATGAACAGCGCGCCACTTGCAGCCACGCTGAGCCGGACTGTGATAGGCTGGTTTGCTGGGTGGAGTTCTGATGAGAGAGAAGTCCGGATGTGGAAAATGGAGGCCCTCATGGAGTGGGGGGTCGTCTGGCTTGTTGCAAGGCTCTGCTGGGCTGGCGGGCCAGGGCTAGAACCCACCATCTCTCTTGGGCTCCTTGTGAGTGGCTGGGCACAGGGAGAGCAAGTAGCAGCTCTGCCCCATGTCTGTCTCTGGATCAGCATACCTGGGCCGGATTAAAAACGACTGCAGCAGGGTGGATTTCGATGAGCCGGACTGTGATAGGCTGGTCTGCTGGGTGGAGTTCTGACGAGAGAGAAGTCCGGAAAATTTATAGTTACGAATATTAAAGTTTAAATCTTCAGATGAGATAACTTTCTTCCAAGCAGTGCTTTGGAGGTCTGGGGGTCCAACTGTCTATTCTTGGTCAACTAGATCATGCTTCAGTGCAAGGGCTCAAGGACACAAAGGTACTCAGACAGTGCCCGGGACCTGAAGATGTTCTGGGGCTTCAGAGCTGTGCCTGTTGATACGTGGAGGACTATGTAGTACTGGAGATCAAACCTGGGTCAGATGCATTCTGTGTTTGTGCCCTAACTCTAGCTCCAGGGCTAGCTAGAAGTGTTATGCCCTAACTCCAGGGCTACCTGTATTTGTGCCCTAACTTCTAGCTCCAATCTGGAAAGCTATATTTCCAGAAGAATTAATGGTTCCAGAAACTGTATTAAAAAGAAGCCCCCAATTGAAACATGGCTTAGGGTCCTGATATGAGGTGACACAGCTTCGATCACCTTTGCTATACTATTCTGTATAGCAACGTTTCAATTAGCAGGAAAATGTTAATATGACTTGTAGCCAACTCTTTTAATTAGAACTGATGCAGAAAGCTTCCTAGGACCTCAACATCTGCATGAACTTCATTACAGGAATAGAAATATTCCTGTACCATGTCCATGATGCTAAACCTGCTGGCCAAATCCTTTTCTTCCCTCTTGTCAGTTGTGAGATGGACCGCTTTTCACTTTTCAACATCCAGTTTCAAAGCAGCTAGAGAGACAGCAAGGACAATTGAATTAGCAAGCTAAGAAAATATAGACTGCTTTCTGAGAAAGAAAAATTCCATAACTTGCTTAGTATCTGGTCTCCTTACCAGATCCTTTGGAAAGGTTTCTTATAACTTCTCTCATTCACTTTGTAGTCCTGAGCTTTCATCAGTTCTTGGAAGACAATAGATGATGTAGAGCTGGTGTTCCTCTGAGTAAGACAGGAAAATGAACAAAGCAGATATGATTAAGTTTAGATTATGAGACATGCTATTAAGCGTGTAGGGTGCTGGGGGAGAGGGACACTAAACTCCATGGCCAGAGAAGCTCCCTCTGAGGCATTGTCTGCTTAGCCTCATGATGATCTAGAAGAGCAGTCCAGAAAATGTCTGGGAAGACTCTGGGCTGATTGGGCAGTATTCAAGAAGCAGGGGTGTTGCGTGCAGGGCACAGAGGTGGGGGCTGAAAATGAAATGAATAGAGACTAGATCATGTGAAGTTTTCCAGTACAAAATAAGAAACCTGAATTTATATGTGTAGGGATGGAAGTCATCTTGCTAGCGAGATGGAAGGCTTCTCACAGTGAATGATGTCTGGAGAGGTTGTTGACTGTTTTCTGGCTAAATTTTTCTGGGGTATATGGTGGGCTGCCAGCTTCTACTGCAGCAGGAAGACCTGTTGGGTTCTTGTGGGTTAACTAATAATAATAGTGGTTTAGACCATGGTTCTGGCTGTGAAGAGGGAAAAGTTGAATTATTCCACATACAATTAAGAGGTAAAATTAGTAGCATTTGTTTGTTTGGTTAGAATAGTGGCTTGTCTACCTTTTGGCTCCCCGTACTCAATAGAAGATCTTTGAAACAGTGCCATTGCCCCTTTGCCTTCAGCGTCATGTCAGGAGTAGTGATTGATTGGTGCAAATCAGACACTATTGCGCTTGGCCAGCATGAGTGGACAGATGGATGAATGGGTAATGGATATATGAATGGGTGGATGATGGAGGTCTGGACATATGAATGAAGGATGGATGAGTGGACAGATGGATGGATGAACAGATTAATGCGTGCTGGATGGATGGATTATGATGGATAGGCAGATGAATGGAATACGTATGAATGAACAGATAGGTTGATGAATGGATGACAGATAGCTGGATGGATGAATGATGGATAGATGAATAGATGGACCTATGAATGGAGACTGGATAAATGGACAGATAGATGGTTAATGGATGGATGATGATAGATGAATTGGTAATGGATGGATAGATTGAAGATGGATGAGTGGATGAAAAGATGAATAGGTGACTATCCTACTTTGAATATAAAGTGATATTACTGTCTGCCAGACAGTAAGTAGACCAGGGATAAGGTGCAGATCAACCCCCTGAACAGCTAGCACTAGAAAGATTTGAAAAGCTCAGACAGCGAGGGCTGTTTATAAGACATACGCTTAACAGGAGGAGCAAAAGCGCAAGGGACATGCAAGAGCAGAAAGACAGTCCTCTCTTGCTGTGGGGAGGAGAGGCCGAGTCTCTGTGCCCAAAAGGAAGACCTTGTGGTTCGGCAGCTATGGAGGCTGAAGGGATAGAAGGGAGACTCAGAATTGACAGCTGACTGCAGGACTATCTGGGGGGGTAGGAGAGTCTTCCCCCCTTCACCAAGTTACCTCCTGACTCATTCCGCTGTGTATGGTCCTCAAACAAACAAAATATCTAGTTGTTTTGTTGTTGGAGACATATTTTCAGAGATATTCATTTTCAACTTTTTCTAAAGTTGTTTTAGTGTTGTGTCTTCAGGTGAAGTCTGCTAGAAAATTCTTAAGGATTCTTTCACGTCAGAGTTTCCCAACTATAGCTCTTGCTCTTGTGCTTGTCTTTGAACTTGAGCTTTCCTGGTGGTGTCTAAATGTGCCTTGTGCTTGGTGTAGCTTCTCTGTGGACCACTGGGGTGTGCAGTGAGCACTTCTGTCTGAGAACTTAGGGGTGTGAAGACAATCTCCTTTGTCTAGGTTTCCGGCACTTATGGGATATCGCTATCACAATAAATATGCGTACACGTGCTGTTGTTTGCATCTCAACCCGTCAAAGCGATTGTCCCAGCCTTCCTCTCCCCCAGAGTCTGACACCTTCCTCCTCCAGTGCTGCCTCCCCATACCACTGGCCCCACTAACCCCTGTCTTTGTGAAATTCTGCACTGTAATTTATTGATCCAGACATTTCTGATACTATGTAAACAGATAGCTGGTTTCATATAACCCAACCTATAGTTCTCGTACAAATGTGAAATTATGTTTTCCAGCTCTGCCAAGTTAATTTCCACAGAGTACCCACTTTTTATTTTGTTTCAAAAGACATTTTATGTTTTTCTCTTTTGTGCTATAGTTGTATCTTCTTTATTCCTTCTTGTTCCTATGGTATTTTAGTGTGTGGCCCCTTTATTGCTTGCTTTAGTGAACTTTGAGACAGTGATAAAGCATTCTGTTCAGATTACTATGTGTAAGCCAGAATGCTCTGAACTGTTATTTTAATCAATAAATGAATTACATATGTTGGTATTTAATGAAGAATTTAGGCACCTTTAATCTTAGTGAGATTATTTTTCTTCTGTGCTTTGTAAGTCAATTTTTGTTATGAGGTTTATATTTATTTTAGAATCATATACCATAGCTTTCTATCTTTTAAGCATTTAAATGAAATGTGTCTTCAATAATTTAGTAATAAATCATATAGGTGCAAAACCATAGGGTTAGGTTCATTAAAGGGAAGCTATTACTTTTCAGTTTGTATCTCAATTGTTATTTCATAACAATTTTCCATTTTTGTTTTATCAACCTTCAAAATATAAATTATCTTAAAGTCATCCCTTCACTGAAACTTCCCATTTCATTAGTACATAATTGTGCAAGTCATTTTTGCTATTAGTTTCTTTATTAGATCAACCCCAGGAGTTAACTTTATTTTATTTTGCTCTATTGTTATTCTTTGTCTTCATAAAATGATTTGAAATATATCACATTTTGCCTTTATTGGTTTTCTGATTATTCAATTATAAACACTAAAATAGAAATTATCTACATCCTAGTGGTTACTACAACTCTTTTTCTCCAAGAATTTAAGCTGGATTCATTATTTTACATGTAGCTATTATTTTACTATTGATTTCTTCTAACTTATTGTTAGCTAGTGTGTTTATTAAAAATAGTTTAAGTATAGTGGTAGCATACCTTGGCAGTGCATTAAGATTGATTTTTAATTTATTTAAATAATTACTCAGGTAAAGGGATATTTGCTAACTCTCTATGGAGGAAAATAAAATTTGGTTCTGTTGGGACACTTTTAAGCAAAGTAAGTTAATATATACAAACAAGTTATAGGTGATAAAAATCAAAAGATAACCCAGTCCAGGGTTTCTAAATTTGGCTTTATATTATGCTCATCTGGAGAAGTTTTTTTTTTTTTTTGTAAAAAAACGATCTGGTGCTCAGTCTGCATGCCAGCAAATAATCAGAATACCCAGAGTTTGGCTTTCAGGAGTCAGGACCATTTTTAAATCCTCAGGTGATTTGAAATGGGGCAAAGCCTGAAAAGTCCTGCCTTGCAGCCTTGTTTCCTCAGAATCTAGTGTGCCCCAAAGCAAAGGCAACTTCTTACAAACGTAGACCCACTGATTCTAAATCAGTGGCTCTACATTTAGAATCAGGGTGGAGCATGGAAATCAGATAGCAGGTCTTCAATATAGAGGTATCAAACTAGACCCCATGACCTATTTACTAGAATAAACTTTTAGTGGGCTGCAGCCCTCCATATCATCAGCATGAGTAGGTGTGGCAGGGCCTAAAGCATGTTTTATATAACCATTTAGTCATATTTGAATATTAAAGAGAACCAGTGATGCATGCATGGACAGATATATTTGACCACAACAAATTCAGAATTTGAAAAAAACTAAACAAACCAGCACTCACCTGAGACAAAATTTTAGACTTTCAGTAAAATGAGAAATAAAATGTAAGCATAATTTAAAGAAGATATATTAACTAAATCATACTCAGGTAGTAAGTTATTGACTTATAATGAAATGAATGTTTAATGAACATAGTTTGTCAGGGGGAAATTATAAAATAAAATCTGATGCTTTCCTATTTGGAATTGGCGACTATCAAATTAGAACTCTTACTGTCTGTTCCTCCTCCCCTCATCTTCTTGTCTCTTTCCTATCCTCCTTCCTTCTTTAGGACAATATTTAATCTGGGGATTGGGGATAGGGGAGAAAGCTTTTTATCTACAGATGGTTCTGAAAAAAATTCAGGTCAGCTCCGAAAGATAATTGTAGTGCTGGAAATGCTCCCAAGAGAATGGGTTTTTGAAATTGGAACAAAATCTCTACACAGAGGTGGTTACAAGTTTAGGCTTTGCACATGAGACAAATTTGGGTTAAAACCTGCCTCTTTTGCTTATACATTGGATGCTGGACACACTAGTCTATATCTTTAGTACTTTTTTGTTTTGGCTTTATGGGTCACACCCAGCAATGCTCAGGGGTTACGACTGACTCTTTGCTCAGGAATTACTCCTGGCAATGCTCAGGGACCATATGGGATGCAGAGGATTGAGCCCAGGTTGGCCGCATGCAAGGCAAACACCCTACCCACAAGGCTATTGCTCTGGTCCCAATATATCTTTAGTACTTTTCTTCTGTCATATGGGTTAACTAAGATAAAGGATTTGGCATAGGGAAGCAAAATGGTAGGCAGTTATAGTTTTATAATTATCAAACTATCACCAATATTTAAAATAGAATGATACTATGTAATTATGTGTCTGTCTTGCCGATCCATTATTAGTCTGAAAGTGGATCCCCACTTGCTTGAAAAGCTCTCAGAGCTAGAATGGGTTGACTTTAGTAGGAATATAGGACCCTGATGTTTGCTGCAGTAGATATTTTCCCCACCCTTATTTTAATTTTTTTTTTTTTTTTTGGTTTTTGAAACATACCATGCAGTGTGCAGAGCTTACCCCCAGGCTCTGTTCTTGGGGACTGCTCCTGGCAGGCTCAGGGAGCCATGTGGGGTACTAGTGATTGACTCCTGGTTGACCACATGCAAGGCAAGAGCCCTACTCTCTGTACTATCTCCCTAGCCCCTCCTTACTTTTTGTATGCCTCAATGAGAAAAAGATTTTATTTTATTATATATTTGCAAGTCACTTTTTTAGTTATATATTTTTGTCTTTTGGGGTCACACCCAGCAGTGCTCAGGGGTTTCTCCTGGCCCTGCACTCAGGAATTACTCCTGGCGGTGTTTGGTGGACTTAATGGGATGCTGGGGATCAAACCCAGATCAGCCACATGCAAGGCAAGCACTCTACCCACTGGTCTATTACTCTGGTCCCAGCAAGCCACTTTTTAAAATGTGGCTTAAGGACTGGAGAGGCGTACAGGAGTTAAGACTCTTCTCTTGCATTTGGCCTTTAAACATAGTCAGGCATAGTCCCTGAGCATCACTGGCTGTGGCCCTACATCAATGTAATTTAAAATGATAACTTTGAAAGACAAATGTTCTATGTACACATGGTCATTTTTACTCAGTTTTTGTACTGATAGATGGAAATATTACACACAATATGAAATATAACTCATTATATCATATTATATTGCATAGTAATACATATTTACGGTAATTTGGAGGTAATTGCGTGGCCACTGCGGCCGCGTGCAACGGGGAAAGCTGGTTTCTTCTCTGCCGGGTGTACCTGTGTTTTAGGCTCAAGCATTCGGGCTTGGGGCGGGCGATAGCCAGCGGGTAGGGCATTTGCTTGCAGCGGCCGGCTGCCGGCTGGGTCGATTCCCGATCCCATATGGTCCCCCTGAGCACCGCCAGGGTGATTCCCTGAGTGCGAGCCAGGAGTAGCCCCTGAGCATTGCCGGGTGACCCAAAAGCAAAAAAAAAAAGCATTCCGGGCTTGAAATACTCTCATCGGGATGGTGGACTCGGGTCAGAAGTTGCTCTCGTGGTCCATGGAATGCAGGGGTTTCAACGGGGAAAGCCGGTTTCTTCTCTGCTGGGTGTACCTGTGTCCCTGAAAACAGAGCCTGGGGTAAGCTCTGCACACTGCATGGTGTTTTGTTTCTCAATGGAACAAACATCTCTGAATGAAGCAGTTATGTGTACCTAGGTCGAGAAATCAACATGATGAACGACCTAAAACCCGAGCTGCGCAGGAGGAAGAGAGCGGCATGGAATGCCTTCAAAGGCATTGAAGAAATAGCTAAAAGGACAAAGAACCTCTGGCTCCGGGCACATCTCTTTGACTCCACCGTTGTCCCTGCATTAACATACGCCTCAGAGACCTGGGCCCTATGAAAGCAGGATGAGAATGCTATTTGGGTCTCCCAGAGAGGAATCGAAAGAGCTATGCTTGGAATATCACACCTCACTCAAGTGAGAGAAGGAATCAGGAGTTCCGACCTTTCGTCGCTATTCCAGAATCAGGGACGCTGTCTCCTTTGCCAGCATCGAAAATCAGATGGGCTGGACATGTAATGCGATTTGGAGACAACCGCTGGACTAGAGCCATTACCGACTGGATCCCACGGGATGTCAAAAGATCACATGGCCGCCCACCTACAAGATGGTCAGACTTCCTTGTAAAGACCCTGAAGGAACGGTTTGAGGCTCTTCATATTCCTGAATCAACCAGATGCCACTGGGCTACATTGGCACGTGATAGGGTCCAATGGAAATGTTACTGGCGCCCGCTCGAGCAAATCGATGAATAACGGGATTCAAGTGATCAAGTGAATACATATGTGTGAATTCAGACAGGATTTCCAGGATGAAGCGATTAGTGGCTAACACATTCTGTGTTCTGGTTTTAGTGCTAACTGTTCACCTTTTTCTGCCTCAGTGGCTGTTTGTTAACTTATGTCCCATTGATGTGCTGCAGATGTGCGGTAATGGGCTCAGCTGTCCCACTGGGCTGGATGCTCAGGCAGTAGTAGGGATTGTTAAAACTACACTTTCCAGCACCTTGTCCTCACTGTGGTTTAAGATTGGGAAACTTCTAGCATGGATATTTGAGGAAAGTTTTGTGGTTGTTTTTGTGTTGAGCAGCTGTTTGCGTATAAACACACGGAGTCAGGTCCTGCTTGTCTTGGAATTCAGTGTTGCCTCATTTTTGTTGATGACTTTTCTCTGATCTGAGTTGCATTGATGGTAATTCTGTCTCCATGCTGATATTTAATTATTATTTCCTTTATATTTGGGAAATTTGAAAGGGGGAAATTTCAGATTTTCTTGAAACTAATGGTTGGCATTAGTTCCGAGACTTGCCATTCATTTTACCTTCTCTTCCCCAGTTCCCCCTTATTCTCTTCTGACCATTACTTAACCATCTTCCTCTGGCTTATGCTTTACTGAACCACGTTTTGTTCATTGGCTCTCTGTGATTTTTTTCCCCCTTCGCTTCCCTTATTTTCTCTCCTTTCTGAGATTACTTCTCAGTCCTGTGCTCTGCCATAAATTCCATTCTCAGTTGTGCAGAATCAGCCTCTCATCAGTGTGGGGCGGACTGCATGTTTGATCCCGAGCCTTTTTATTCCATCAGCATCCCTTCTCATCCCTGTGTGATCCTGTTTAATAGAAGTCATATAAATATCATTTAGAACAGAAGTGGAATGTTTTCTAAAAACGTCTTCTCATGAAGGTAAATCCCTTTCAGATGAGAAATTTTCCTTTTGAGCCATTAACTTGCCGTCCTTTTGAGCAGTCAGCTTTCCCCATGGGTTTTAGGTTGGCTTTTCCTTGTTCTCTAATGCTGACCCATCAGTGCCGAACTAAGCCCGATGTGAAGCTGGGCTTCTGCTTCTCTGTCTCTCCCTGAGTCTTCCTGGCTAGCTGGTAAATCAGTGGGGCTGCTGTCGACCTCTTGATGTTTCATCCTTTATTCTATTCTTCCCGGGACAGAGTAAAATTTTGCCCATTGGTTGTGAGCTCCTCTGAACTTATCCCACACTCACTTTGTGGCATGCTTCATAAAATGCTTTCAGAAAACAGGTAACAGATAAGCCCTTTTTTTGTAGTAACATTTTATTATACCACCATGGGATATACTATTACAAAGATGTTCATGTTTGGGTTTTGGTCATGCAGTGTTTCAGCACCCATCCCTCCACCAGTGCCCATTACCACCACCAAAGTTCCCAATTCCCTCCCCCCCCCTGCCTGCCTCTATGGCAGGTTCTTTACCTCTCTCTCTCTCTCTCTCTCTCTCTCTCTCTTTCTTCTCTTGCACATTGTGGATTGCAATACATACACTTAGAGGTTATCATGTGTATCCCTTTGACTATATTCAGTGCTCAGTTCTAGGCTGGTATTATCATTTTTGACGATTAATAGCACACTGTTCCGTTCTCTGTCTTACCTAACCTCTGACTCCCACATGTTTGTGGTAGAGTCTACCACTTGACAAGATCTCCTGATCCATATTTTACCTAACCTTGGATATTGTGCTTGTTCATTGATTTGCTTGATAATGCAAATAAATGCAGTCATTCTATATCTCTCTCTCTTTCCTTCTGACTAATTTCACTCAACATGATCCTCTCTATGTCCATCCATTTATAGGCTAATTTTATAACTTCATTTTTTCTAACAACTGCATAGTATTGCATTGTGTAGATATACCAAAGTTTCTTTATCCAGTTATCAGTTCTTGGGCACTCTGGTTGTTTCCAGATTCTGGCTATTGTGAATAATGATGCTATGAACATAAAAGTGCAGATGATGTTTCTGCTGTGTGTTTTTGACTTCCCAGGGTATATTCCCAGGTGGTATGGCTGGGTCAAATGGGAGCTCAATTTCTAGTCTTTGAAGGAATGTCCATATTGCATAAGCCCTTTTTTAAGAGGGCATTGACTAATATGTCTCAATGCTCTGGTAAACAGTATTTTCTTGGAAATTCTCTTATATGATGGCTCCACAGTAGAGCTTCAAGAGTGACAAATCTTTAGCTCTTGACTTGTGTCTCAGTAGAAGTGTGTTTCCCCCTGAGCTGTGAAGACCCAGCAGTGATTTATATTTCTTTAGCTGTTGGTTGTATCTTTTTCCCTCAGAACACCGCCCCCTTCTACCACCTAGAAAAGGCTCACTCTTCTTTTCCTTTCAAGAGAAGTTGTTTATTGATAAAGGCAGGGTTTTAGCTTGACATGTAGTAAAGGTGAAATGTTATCTGTTTTAGTTCTGGAGGCTACAGGATGAGCCCCTTGCTGATTTTAATTTTTTTTTAATTTGGGAAAAAATATCAAAATACCAAGCCTTATAGGGAACAGATAACATGTGGGCCTTACTCTTCATTCCTCTCACTTTATCTGTAGCCTCCTCAGGGGTGTTGAAGAACCCAGGGACACTGCAGGCGCTATTACTTGACTGGTGCTGTAGACCCAATGACTTGGCATTCTGCTCTGGCTCTGTGCTTGGTCCATGGTTCTTGGGAGCCATCAGGGCTATGTCCAACATATAGTGCTTGGAGTGGGGCAGTGCTGGGAATTTGGTGCCAGGTTTAAAAGTCAGGGTTAACCCATCTTAGTGCTTTCCCTGGCCCTCTACCCTTCTTTTTCTTTCATCACGAGGAAGGTAAAGAAGTTCAGTTATCTGATTTGTACCTGATCTGTTCCAAGCTCAAAAGTTACCCCAAATTTTCCTCTATAGTTTTCAAAGACAGAATCCTCTCTGAGTACTAGGTAACTGAGAAACTGTGCTTTAAACCAGACACTGGCAAATGAGAAGTCTTATCACACTGAGCTTTTAATGCAGAACTATCTCTGCTCTGGCTCCAGTAGGTTTCCTTTTCTGAGAAATTTAGCTCACTACTGACGTTACAGCAGTCAGGAATCAGAACAAAGGCCCATGTCCAATGTACCAGAAGGTTCAATACTTGGAACTGTTCTTGCCTCTCTTCCTACCTCTTTCTTTCTCCCTCTCCTTTCTTTCATTTCTCCCTTTCTCCCTCTTTTTTCTTTTCTCTCTTTTTTTTTTTCTTTTCTTTCTTTTTTGTTCCTTTTTCTTTCCTTTTCTCTCTCTTCTCCTTTCTCTTTCTTTCCTCTATTTCTCTTTCCATTTTCTTTCTCTTCTCTCTTTATTTCTCTCTTCCTCTCTTCTCTTTGCTTTCTCTTTTCTTTCTCTCCCCTCCCTCCCCTCCTCCCTCCCTCCCTCCCTCCCTTCCTCCCTCCCTCCTTCCTTCCTTCCTTCCTTCCTTCCTTCCTTCCTTCCTTCCTTCCTTCCTTCCTTCCTTCCTTCCTTCCTTCCTTCCTTCCTTCCTTCCTTCCTTCCCCTTTGTTCTTCAGGAGTTTAATTCGCATGGCTTCAATCAATGATAGCCTTTACCATTGTGTAGTACCATGTCACTGCTCTGTTTTAGCATCAGTGTCCAAGTCCCAGCCCCCCTCCACTGTGCAATGTCACCTCTGCTTCACTTCCTCCCCCACTATCCTTGCCTCGTTTGGTAATCTCAGTTTTTATAACCCAAGACCAAGAGTCTGTCATCATTCAATACTGTCTATTCCCTTAATTTGTTTCTTTACATACAACAGATAAGTGATATTATCTGATACTTGTCCTTTTTTTCTGACTTTATTCACTTAACAGGATGCCTTATTCCATTTAAGTTGTAACAAACTGCAAGCCCTCATTTGTATAGCTGAATAAATAATATTATATTATACAATTTTCATACCTGGCAAGCTACCTGTGCTGTATTTGATATGCCAAAAACCAGTAACAAATATGGACCTCATTCCCATGACCTGAAGGAATGGTTTAAGGCTCTTCCTGTCCTTGGAGCAAGCAGATGCCCTTGGGCTACACTTGCTTGTGACAGGACTTATGGAGATGTTACTGGTGCCCGCTCAAGTAAGTCGATCAACAATGGGAAGACAAGTGATAAAAGCAATATAAGTATCTGTCATTAGATATTTGAATTATTTCCATATCCTACCTATTATGTTTACTGTTCTGGTGAACATAAGAGTGCTTATATCTTTTTTGGGTTGGTGTTTTTGTGTTTTTGAGGGTAGATGCCTAGAAGTGAAATAGCTGTTTCCCATAGGGGGCAAGTTGAACAATATTCCGACCAACAGTGAATGATGGTTCCTGTCTCACCATATCTCTGCCAGCACTGGTTGTTTCCAGCCTTTTAGATTGGGTCTGTCCTCTCTCTTCCTTCCATCCTGGCCATCACCAACCCAGCGGCAGACTGCGCAGCTTCAAACCATGCTTTGAAAATAATGCTTCTTCATTTCCTTTCTCTTTCCAGGCCTGAGATTTTTACGAGCTCTCCGACTGATACAGTTTTCAGAGATTTTGCAGTTTCTGAATATCCTTAAAACCAGGTAAGATTTTTTTTTATCACACTCCCCTCCGTCCACTCTCCAGGGCCCAGCTGTCGTTTCCGGGAGTGTTTGCTTCTCACACCAGGCAGAGTCCTGTTACTCACCCTGGCACCTCCAATTCGAGAGCTGGTGAGGCTAGGGGGCAGGATCTGGTTGTCTGTCCCCCCAAAGGGCTTGGGGTTGTCCAGTGAAGAGAGACACAGCTGTGCAGAGAGTGGCAGGATCAAGACAGCTTGTGGGCATGCATGCTGGACTGTGTGGACATCAGCATGGGCTGCAGGAGCGAGGTGCAAGACGATGAGGGGAAGAGCTCTCCTTCAAGTGGGAAGTCCTGGCTCTCTGGTTCTAAATCACCCCTTTGTTACATCACTAAGTAAGAAATTGAACCAGGCCATAAAAGCAATAGAAGCAATGCTCTGCAAGAGGCAATCACAGACCTCATACGGCAAACAGAAAATCATTTCATTTCAAAGAACATTTTAGATGTGCATTTTATAGCCAGTGCAGCCCCTGGGGCTGGCTCTGTGAATTGCCTTTTGGGGAATACCTAAAGACCTCCGCCAAATGCACCACAGTGACTTCTGTTAATGTGTTATGATCTGGAAAACTCTCCTCCTGCACCAGGAGGGAAAATCCCCCGAGATCTTATTCCTCATGACCGGTGTGTTCACAGAGCTGGCCCGAGCCCAGGCCTGCTTTGATGAATAAACTAATAAAGGAAGTTCAGCGCTCACTAATGGAGCAGAAGGGCCAGCCATAAGTTTCTCTTATAGGAAATTACACTTTCAGAGGCTCATGGCCAGTGTTCTGTTTCCTCTTTGGTTGGCCTTAATGTGTGTGTGATAAATGATTAAAAGCAGGACACCTCTGAATTTTTTTTTAGGGGCGGCACACCTGGTGGCACTCAGGGGCTCATTGCTGGCTCTGTCCTCCGGGAGTGCTTCTGGTGCTGTCCGGGGAACATGGGCAGTACTGTGTATCCACAGGGTCCTCTGTGTGCAAATGGAAGTGCCCTTTCTCCTATCTCTCTGACCACTGGTATCTGTGTTTTATAATTTATATTAGACATCTGCACGGTGGGACCTGGGCATCAGTTTCTGTTTTGTTTTCCCAGTAACTGAGGCTGTGACTCAGTTCCCCAAACTTGTTATATTGATTCAATAAAGGGTTCAGTTCTTGGCTTTCCATTTTGGCTCCTAGTGATTATGTTTCTTGTTGGTTTCTATTTCAGATGGGTTTCCCCTCTCTGACTAGCCAGCCATATGAATGTGGGATGCACTTGCTGTAAAAGTTACAAGGAGCATCTCATAGAAATTTTTGAATAAGTGTCCTTATATTCTGCCACTTACATTGTCCTGGCATCAAACTTGTTGGTTCTCTTTTATTAAAAACGTATCATCTTATTGATGCTCAGTGAATAGCATCATTCCTCGTATTTTCTTTGTGCCACAATTTCAATTTCTATCGCCTTTTGGGTTTTTTATTTGGCAGGGGTTCGGGGGAGATTGGACTAGGCACTGCTCAGGACTTTCTCCCAGCTCTGAGCTTTGGGGTCACTTATTGTGGTCTACAGGGGTCTTAAAAGGTACTGGATTAAACCTGAGTCAGCCAAGAGCAAGACAAGCTTTCGTGCTGTACTATCTCTCTGGCTTGAATTTTAGGTTTTTAAAATAGGAATCCATGCAATGGATTCATTTTAGTCTTGAAAAAATTGTGATTATTAGTGCTAACCCTTTTCACAGTTGTTGCACTGGGTGGTGAGCACCAAGGCCACACCTCAGGGCTATAGTCAAGAGACTTTGCACTGTCCTAGAGCAGATGATGCCCTTTGAAGCCACACCCCCTCTCCATTGATAGGCTCCTTCTCTCTCCTTGTTTCTGTTGGCCTCCAATTAGGGGAGCTTTCTTTATTTTATTGCGCCAGCATGCATTACAGTTATTCATGATTGCATTTGAGACATACAGTGCTTCCCCACCAGTCCACCAGACCCTTCACCAGTGTCCATGTCCCCTGCCAATGTACCCAGATGAGCTGTGTGCAATAGCTTTAGTATGTCTTTAGTATAAATTATAAAACACAGATACCAGTGGCCAGAGAGATAGAGTGCAGGATAAAAGGCACTTCCATCTGCACACAGAGGACCCTGTGGATACACAGTACTGCCCATGTTTCCCCAGGCAGTCGAAGCCTCCCGGAGGACAGAGCCAGGAATAAACCTGGCTTAAACCCTGTGCCATCTCTCTAGCCAGAGAACAGATCTTAGAAACAGGAAGCAGTAGCTGTCGAGGAGACCGCATGAGGTTTGCTGGTGGAACACAAATCATGAAGGTTCTTAGATGTGGGTCTGACAGAGAGTTGTTGAAGGCTCTTCAGCATGCGAGGATCTTGGTTGATGTTTCAGAGGAATCTGGTTCTCTTAAAGGGGGATATGTTGGACTCTAAGCAGCTAGTACTGGGGCCTGGCACTTTCCGCCATAAGGCCTTGAGAACAGGGTCCATCTCTGGATAGGAGAACAGGTGTGATGAGAATAGTCCAGGCAGGAGATGTTGGGAAGTGTCAGCTTGGGTGGGGGGATGATTGGGCCAGGAGGGAGAGAACTGGGGAGAGGACAGGAGAGAGCAGGGGGAGGAGAGAACAGGAGAGAGAAGAGGAGAAGAGAGAATAGGACGGGAGAGAACAGGAGAGAGCAGGGGAGGGAGAGAACAGGAGAGAAGAGGAGAAGAGAGAATAGGACGGGAGAGAACAGGAGAGAGCAGGGGAGGAGAGAACAGGAGAGAAGAGGAGAAGAGAGAATAGGACGGGAGAGAACAGGAGAGAGCAGGGGAGGAGAGAACAGGAGAGAAGAGGAGAAGAGAGAATAGGACGGGAGAGAACAGGAGAGAGCAGGGGAGGAGAGAACAGGAGAGAAGAGGAGAAGAGAGAATAGGACGGGAGAGAACAGGAGAGAGCAGGGGAGGAGAGAACAGGAGAGAAGAGTGGGAGAGAGAACAGGAGCCAGAGGTCTGGAGGCATTTCAGGGTGAAGTGACGTGCTTGGTCTGACGCAGAGCCATGCCTCAGGGTTCACAGCGCCCTCATGGGATGCTTTTCCGTCCATTCCCGGAGTGGGTGTTTATTTCCAACCAGAAAAAGCTGTGAGAGAACAAGATAAGGTGGTGGGTACCTGGCAGTACCCTCACCCAGATATAAAGAAGAAACATGAGGACAGGCCGACAGGGCTCCTTTGGCATTTCAGGGCAAGGCAAACCGTCTTGTTAAATGCACCAATGGTAGAACTGGTCTCCAGACAGACACACACCTAGCAGCTGGGTCGGGAATGTGGCCTCTGATGCAGGGTGGAGAGGTGCCATGCCTGCCCTTAGGTTTGACTTTCGGGCCCCTCTGAGGTGGACTCTCTCCTGGCTGGGGAATGCACGGGTGGAGGCCTGGAACGAGGAGAGCAGACTGTGACTGGCTTTAGTGCATATTGGTTCTCACACCCGAGGCCACTGCACCCGCCACTCCAGGCATGAGAAAGCTCTCGACTCTGAATGGACCAGTCACTTTCCCGTTAGGACATGCTGTTTGTCTCCTGCCCTGACTTTGGTCCTGATGCCCACGGCCCTCTCCAGTGACTTCTCTTGCCAGGCAGAGCACAGAGTCCAGCACTTACCCTCTCCTTCCTCCCAGCACTCCTCAACAGCTGGATGAGGTCTGAACTGCAGAGCAGGAGAAAATCCTCAAGAATTAACCGTGTGTTGTTTGCATGAAGCTTTAAGATGATTGCCTGTCCATAGGGTTTAATCTGCAAAGCAAATTCCTAATACGACCAGCATCTTTAATGATGCCATGGAAATAATCAGATTTCTGTGCTGGCGACAAACCCTTCTAGCAACACACAGAAGGGTTCCCCCTAAACACTCTTCATCCATATCCCTGTGAGAATCCTTTAGATATTAATCGTCGCATATCTGGGTCATTTTTTGCAAAGCTTCAAGTGGCTGAGACTCCAGTTGTTTTCTTAACTCTGGAGGGTTCCGCTTGGTCACTGGGGTGAGGCTGGGACGACACAAGCGTCGTTCAACTCCATGACTCTGGGAATAGGGATGAGAAGCAACGTGGTGGAAACAGGGACGAGAGGTGCTTCCTGACACACCCCCTTTGTGACAAGCTTCCTGTTCCTCCTCTCTTGCCTACTCTCCACTGTCAGAGCCCCCTGTCCCCCACCCCCGCAGTGAGCTTGCCCCTGCAGTAGAAGACGTGGAGGATGTTGCTCTGTTTGGACTTTCCATAGAGAGGACAAGTTTGGGCACAGAATGTGACAGTTATCCACAACTAGGTTCAGCTCAGTGGTCACCAGAGTTGCTTCCTCTGAGATGTCTGATTCAATGCATGCCCCAGTCTCTCATGGGACAGGGGTGTCCTTCCAGAGAGAGAAGGTTCTGGAAAATCAGGGAGCAGAAAAGCAAGAGAGACAGGATCACTTTGCCCTGAAGACAGGATTAGATGGTTTGGAGCATTATTTTGGCCTGTTCGTGCTGTCATCCACAGCTCCAGCAAAGAATTAGAGGTCAGATGTGGAGGCAGGATTTATGACGTGTTTGCAGAAGGCACGAATCCTAGTGGGCTCCTCTGTGCTTGCCCTGGGTAAATGCCAGATTCACTTGTCCATGGAGCCAGGAACTTCCAGCCCCCAGGAAGGAATCTCAGTTGAGTCAATAGTGGGTATCATGCACTGCCCTTGGATAGAGACCGCCCCAGACCTACCATCTACACCTGTCTAATCATTAGGTTCTCAGGAGTTTTTTGCTCATCAAAATAAGACACACTGTGATAGATGTGTGTCTCCCTCTCCCCTCCCCTTCCCATGTTGTCGCTGGACCGGCACTGCATGCATTGGCTGTGGATGGATCCCAGTGGCAGCGCTGCTGAGATTGCATTTGGTATGTGGGGTGATGCAGGGATTGAACACTCAGCCTCACACCTGCAGGGCCGGTGCTTGGCCACTGAGCTGGCCCTGGTCCTTGCAGGTGGCTTTTAATTACAAGTGAGGCCCAGCCCCATTCTCACCAGCTTTGGTAAGGACTAGGTGTGAGGGAGCCAGCTCTCCACTGGCTCTAGACATGGATGAGAGACAATCATCGCTGCCCCTCTGGTCTTCCCGAGGACCAACAGTCAGCCATTTCACAGGTGGAGAAGGCAGGTCTCATCGGAGAAGTGAGCACGTGTGTCTGCTTCTTCCCAGGAGCTAAGAGCTTGGATTTCCTGATCCGTTATGTGGAAGAAGACAGAAGAAAAGAGAAGGGCCATAGGCACTTGTCCTAGAACCACCACCCAGTGTTCCACCAGGGTCTTGAAAACTTAGGACCAGAAAGGAGGTTAAGTTCTTAACCTCCAGACACCCCATGTATTTCAGGAAGCCCCAAAAGTGAACACTTAGAGTTGCTGGAGTGAATAGGGCGAGTGTGCACTGTTCATATGCCTGTGTTCTTCAACTCATAATTCAAATCCTCCTGAGAAGGAGCAGGGAGAAGGCAGAAGGCAGCCAATGGGAAGGGCTTTTGTCTTCAAGATGCAATGGAGTTGGAAGCACCAGAAACAGTGAGGTCCAAAGCAACAAGACAGCAATGTCGCTGGGATAAAGGGCAGTGAGTGGTGGGAGAGAAGAACCCTTTGCAGGTAGGCGGGACCCCTTTATGGAGGAGGGAGGTATTGAGCCAGGCTTTGATGATGAGAAAATGAGAATGGATGGGAAAGGGCTTCCAGATAAGTCATAGATAGAACGAGCCAAGGCACAGAGCCAGGAAGAACGAGCAGTAGTGAAGGGGCCAGAGAGATAGCACAGTGGGTAGGGGCTCGCCATGTTGGCAGTACAGTCAGTAGGGCGCATTCCTTGCTGCAGCTGACCGGGTCTGGCACCCCATAGGTCTCTCAAGTACTGCCAGTAGTGATTCCTGAATGCAGAGCCAGAAATAAACCCTGAACATTGCCAGGTGGACCTCAAAGTGACAACAACAACAACAACAACAAAACAAAGCGAAAGAAAAGAAAAAGACAGGGCATGGATGGAGGTTTTGGGGAAGAGCATGGCCCTGAGTTTTGGCTCCCCACTCCGTGTGAGGGTTAGACACAGGGAGGAGCGGCGCTGCACTGCTGAGAGCTCACCTTCCCCTGGGACCCAGCGGTGGCTTCGAGTGCTGCAGAGTCAGGATTTCCTCTCCTGGGGCACAAGTTCGTTTTGGGGGTGGGGAGTGGGGCAACACCTGCTGTACTTAGGGTTTATTCTTGGTTCTGTGCACAGGGATCACTCCTATAGGGGCTCGGGGAACACCTGTGTGATGGGGATCAGCCCCGTGTTGGTTGGCGAGGGCCCTACCCACTTTACTATCTCCACCTCCACTGGCAGCTCTTCTTAATGGCGTCTTGGAACATTGACACAGGATCTACTCATCAGGCTGCCAGCGGACAGACCACTGACCTGGGTGTGCAGAAAATTCAGTATTATTCAAAACAAACTAAAGAGGACAGGGCGAAGGCGCCTTTCAGAATAAAGCAGGATTGGCAGAGCATGTGGTACAAACCCGCGTTTGTCCCATTTTTATAAGTGAAGTTTTATTGGGACACAGGCATGTCTATTGTTACAGGCTATTTGAGGCTGCTTCTGTACTATAGAAGGGTTAAGTAGTTGAACAGAGTCCCAGTGACCCTCGCACAGCCCAAATCATGCACTGTCTCTTCCTTGGGGGAAAATAATTGCCTGAATCTGAATCAAAGCAAGATAATAAAGAACCCAATGCTATGCTTAAACCCTATGTTTGTGAGTCAGAGTTCAAAACAAAGACATGGATAATTCTAATTTCTGGGCAAGTATAAAAGGACTTCATCGGAGTGGGTGTTATTCCATTCAAGTGAATTTTCTAGGCACAATCTGGCTGTTGTGTTGTACTACAGCCGTAGATAGTTGAAGTATCAAGGGATCATGTCATGGTATCTACAACTGAAGAAGGGAAGAAACCAGAGAGAGAGAAAGCAAGTGTGGCCTCATGTGCACAGAGCTGGTGAAGGGCTTTCACATGCTCGTGCTCTCGTGGGCTTCTGTCACTGCTCCATACACTGGTGCCAGCCGCAGGAGCAGAAAGGTTGAAAATTGCTGATCTAGAACCTTGGTTAGACTTGCCAGTGCGTGGACATGGGCTGGCTGAGCTACAGGACAGAGGCCAAAAGGTTAAAGAACACAAAAGGGTTAAAGAACGCCAAAAGGTTGGAACAGCAACATTATTTGGTTCTTTCCACATCTCTGTGACTTAAAGTTTTACTTTTTCCCAAATGAAAATTCATTTTTCAAAAAGTGAACAGAATTAGCAGGTCAATGCAGGCACCACTTTTGTTATAGTTTTCATTATAGTCGTCCTCTGACCTAACCTACACTCTGCCTCTTGGTGGGGGGGGGGGGTGGTGGTGGTTCCCTTGCAGTGCACAAAGGTGGGGGGGAGCACAGAAGGGGTGTCTCCCCCACTTACAATGTGTGTGTGGGGTGCGGATGTTGTGCGAGGCGGCCTCCACCAGACTCCTAACCTGGGGGTTGCCTGTCATCTCTTGTGCACAGCAATTCCATCAAGCTGGTGAATCTGCTCTCCATATTTATCAGCACGTGGCTGACGGCAGCCGGCTTCATCCATTTGGTAAGTGTCCTTGGAGATACTTTCACCCTGCTTTTCTGGAACGATACCCACTCGCTGAGTTATTTTATTGCCTGAAATCTCTTTCTCTTTCTCTCTCTTTCACTGACTCTTTTCCCTTCCACTCACTTTTCTCTCCCTCCAGAAAGACACGTAAGCCCAGCAGAGGAATGTAGAGAAAGCAGAAGCACCACTGTCTTGGTTTCCAGCCTCTTTAAAGTAGTTGCAGATAGTGAACAATGTTCCACCAATTAACCTGAGTTTTCCAGCTCACCATAAGGAGGCTTTGGTGGTTTTCATTCTGTCTGCAGTAACCCCAGAAATCCACGAGATGGCAGTGTTTCCTCAGCAAACGCCTGTAAAGTCTGGGCATCAGTCAGAAGTTTGACCCACATTTTAGCAAATCAATAAGGATTCATTCCTCAGTTCCTCTTCCTCTTAACAATCACAACAGCAGCAACAGCAACAACTATAACACCAGAACCATGATTCCTTTTTTAGGAGGTGGAGGAAGGGGCCGTGTTATTTGTCAAGTTTTTTCTTATCTCTAAAATCTTAGTTCATTTATGTTAATGTTTCTTCTGAGCCTTTAAAAAAAAATTAAATCAAGCTGTTCTAGCTTTTCCAAGGGCAGTATCCCCCTTCTTTTAGGGAGCACAGTTATTGACTGGGAAGAGTTTCATACAAACACAAAGTGTTGGCGTCTCCACAGCTCTGGGGTCTTCAGTGAAGGTGCCCATAAGCCAAAGACACAAGTAAGGCATGGAATTCCTTTTCTGCTTGGAACCTAAATGATTATCATCCAGGAGAAAATTGTGTGGGACCATGGAGAGGGGGAGCACTGTAGCTGATTTCTTGTTTCCCCATTATCCCTTTATACTGAGGGGTCCGTGACTAAAATTGCCCTTAGAGTGCCACCCTATTTCTACCCAGTGTCCAAATCGTCCAGATGTGGGGCTTTGTTTCTCTTCAGCAGGCCAGTGACCCTCCTCGCCCCCTCTACCCGCCTTTACTGCCTATTTGTGAGTACTTGCGAATCATTTTCTGCTCTAATAGAGAACCTCCATGAAGCAGGCACAATGAGGGCATGTGTTGGGTTGTGAGGGGCCTGGAAGCTCTCTGCAGGAAGCTAAAGGGAGCCCCCCCCCCTCCACCACCACCCCAGAACTGAGGTGACTGAGGTGGCTTCCCCACAGCCCTGCTAGTGGGTCACTGCCATGGGCATCAAGCTTGGGTTGGGCCCTGGCGCACCAAGAGCCAGCACTCCACCTCTTCCCGTCTTGGGAGACACTGTGTGTGGAATGGCTCCTGTCTCCCTCAGAGTTTCATGAGCACATCAGATCTGAGGTGGCACAGGAACGGGCGTTGCGTCAGTAACCATTTTGGGTCCGAGTCTGTCCTCATCCCACCATCCTTTGCCTCTAGCTACTGTCTCACCACCAAAGGCCACTATAGACCTCAGATGTTGTGTGCACACAAAGCTGAAAATATTTACTCACTCTCTGACCTCGGACGGAAAAAGCATGCCAGCCCAGGGTTGAAAGCCCCGGATTTCAACAGTCGTCCATGGCCTGTGCCGGCAAGTGTTGGTTGGAACAGCAGGATTAAGTGGAGGTGCAAAAATCAGACTGCTGCATGAGCTCGTTTGCCTGCTCCAGGGAGTGCATTTCCGCGCTCATTCTACACAGCCAGGAAGCAGAGGCTGTTTGGTGTTGGGGTGTCAGATCCAAAGGAGCCAGGCCTGCTGTGCTGTCCTGGGTCACGTGAATGAAACAAGGCGGCATCTGAGGGGGCGCTGGAGTTTCCCTGGGCCACAGGCGGTGCCTCAAGCAGCATAGTGAGGGAAGGGCGCTCCTGGAGGCTCCCCTCTGTGAGGCAGAGTCTGTGTGGCTGCCCTCCAGCCCCCGTGAGAGCCTCTGGGCCCTGGTGCAAAACTGAGCAGGAGCAGCAGAGGATGCTGGGTGTGACGGGAGTGCTGGTGTTTCCCAGTCCACTGCGTTTCTAACGTGATGCTCTTTCCTTCTCTTCCCCTTGTGACTGTGTTTTAGGTGGAGAATTCAGGGGACCCATGGGAGAACTTCCAAAATAACCAGCCTCTCACCTACTGGGAATGTGTCTATTTGCTCATGGTCACCATGTCCACCGTTGGTTATGGGGACGTTTATGCAAAAACCACTCTCGGGCGCCTCTTCATGGTCTTCTTCATCCTCGGGGGACTGGTAAACGCTCTTTATTGCGATGTTGATTTTTATAGTCATGGATATTTTCTGTTACCCGGTTCCTTAACGCTTTGTATTCTGGCACTCTGCATTGGAGGCCAGTGATCACTAGTCAGGCAATTGGACTGAGACGATCCAAACCCCAGGGAGATTGACTGCATTGTACTGGGCATATTTGAACATGTTTTCTGTAGACTCCAGGTGTGTTGCCCTTAACAGGGTCAACTTTTGAGCCAGGAGTAAGTCTTCTGGTGGTCTTAGGAGAGTGAGACTCATTCATTAAGTGGAAATGTTCCTTTGTGAAATAAGTCAGTACCTGGTATTCCGTAAGGACATTCAGCTACTTCATCTGACCCACTAAATGCTCTCCAGAATCAATAGTTTGCGGTTTCAAGAACTCCCCTGCCCCCTTTGGGGTCCTTCCCAAACTCCCAACAAACGCTGTGGCTGGGGCTTGCCCTGAAGAGCTGGGTGCCCACCTGGGGAATGGCCTGGGTCAGTGACTATGGCTACATGAACGGAGTGTGGCTTCCTCAACAACCAGCCAAGTCCGTCATGCAAAGACACATGAACTGTCTTTTCTTCCTCCTGCAGACAGAAAATTTTGCTCTTTGCCTTTGTGGTTCAGATCTGCAGACAGATCATGACGGTGGTTCTGACTTTATGTCCGAAGAGGATTTTGGGCAATTTATTGATGGTTGTTGTATTTTGTCTTTCAAAGGCATTCTCCATTTGAAGTTTAGATTTTTTTTTTTTTGCTGTGTTGGAACATCAATGTTTAAACTTCTAATTCCCACACAGCTTTCCCCCATGTACACTGCACACACATATGTCATGCATAGGTCTGTCTGTTCTGTATGCATATGGCATATCATGCTACGAGATGTATGTGAACGTACGCATGTCAGTGTACACTGGAGAGCATTCTGGCAGCATCTCTGAGGCCCCTGTAGCCACAAGCTCAGTGTTTGTTGGATAAAACATGGCAGATTTGTGTTTCTCCTTGCTCTTCTTTCTTCCCATGTGATTCCTGATTTTTTGGATTATTTTAATGGAAAGTATATATATATATATATACATATATATATACATATATATACACATATATATATACACACATATACACACACCCTTATATATACATATATATGGAATTTTCTTTGGTCACTTGCCTATAATCACTCATAAAGGCACTGATTCCTTCTATTTTATTGAGAAAGTTTTTTCCTTCAACACTTTGTGTGCGTGTGTATTTTTTTTTTCTTTTTGGGTCACACCCAGCGATGCTCAGTGGTTACTCCTGGCTCTGCACTCAGGAATTACTCCTGGCGGTTATCGGGGGACCATAAGAGATGCCTGGGATTGAACCTGGGTCGGCCGCGTGCTAGGCCAACGCCCTCCCCCCGCTGTGCTATCGCTCCGGCTCCTATGTGCATGCTTATTGCACATGCAAGTGTGTGAGCTGTGCATTTTCCCAGCATTCCTCATCTCCTTCCTCCTCGTCAAGTAGAAGACCTAGATGTCAGCTTATTTATTCCTGTCTCCTTTATCATTTCCCCCATTGTGACTGTTTTTATTAGTTGTCTAGATTTGCCGATGTGTTTGGTCCTATTGTTTTCAGGAGTGTGCTTCTCCCCCACACCCGCCTTTTTTTCTGTCCTTCATTTTTAAATGTAATAATCCAACCTCCTGCTAGGAACCTTCAGCCCTGATCCTTTTTGTGTCCTCCGGATCTTAGCACCCCCCGCCCGACAGGTCACCCGCTTTCTTTGGCTCTCTTTTAGTCTCTCTTCTGTCTCCTATCTTCTCCTCAGGCCATGTTTGCCAGCTACGTCCCTGAAATCATAGAGTTAATAGGAAACCGCAAGAAATACGGGGGGCTCCTATAGTGCGGTTAGTGGAAGAAAGTAAGTATGCCAGAGGTCTCGCAGCCTCCGCCGCACTAGAATCCTCTCTGCATGCCATTTTTTTTTTTTGCTCTTGTTTCTTTGTTTCATGCATGTAGGCAATGTTTGCTCGCTACGTGCCCGAAATCGCTGCTCTCATCCTGAGTCGGAATAAATTCGGCGGGACTTTTAACAAACATGGAGGCAGAAAGTAAGTCATCCATCCGCAGCAGGCAAGATGTGCTTGAATGACTTGTCAGGAGTCCCTCTGGTGGGGCAGCTGGCCACGCCCCTCTCGCATCCCCTCCGGGCTGCTTCTGTGAGGGACAGGCTCACCTCTGTGGCTTTTGGTGGGCTGTGACCCTATCACACGAGGACCATTGACTCAAGACTGCTTCCAACCTAGCTCTGACCAATGGTTTCTTCTCCAATTCTCTTTCCAAGAAACATGCTGGATTTTTCCTGAATGACCATATATGGTGCAGAGATGGCAGGACCAGATTTTCTGTCCTGCGCTTTCACCAGGGAGGCAAGCTCATTCCCTGCGTCCCAGGGGGGCTGGTGGCATTTGGGTTCTCAGTTGACTCTGGTGCTGTTCCGTGAGGGAGGTTGTGGTCACCAGTCAGTGCCGTCCAACGGTGTCGGAGGGCCTGGGAGTGCCTGGAAGTTTCCGTGGCCACCTTCGAGCCCTTTTCTTCCTCTGGGGACACTAAGATTTGCCTCCAAGGACCTTATCAGTTCTGGGACACATGAGGACTGCTGTGCTTCTCACATGCTGGAGCCGTATTCCTGAAGAGTCTGTTGTCTGCTTCCCATACTGGGACCGAATGCTTCCGCCTTGGGTCTACTCAGTGTGGCTACGCCACTGAATGCTCCCGCCTCGGGGACTACTCAGTACTCAGTGTGGTTATGTCACTGAATGCCTCCATCCTGGACTCTATTCACTGTGGTTATGTCTCCACCATGGCTCCTTCAACAGTCAGAAGTTTGACTGCTTAGCGCATGGCGGGACATCACCCCACTGCCCTTTATCCTCACAGTGCCTCGTGGCAAGGGTGCTAGGGAAGGCTGCAGCCATCGTATCCTCTCTTTAAGAAAGCATTTGCTCCTGCCCCCGCCCCCTGGTTTCTGTTGTGAGGTCCAATCCCTGCAGGGTAGTGCTGCCCATCTTCTACCTAAAGCTCAAATGTTTGTTCCTTCTGTGTCATTCGAGTGAAGTACAAAAACGTTTTCCTCATCCAGCCCCTTCTGGGGTTTTGGAGCTTCTGGTCTGAAAACCAGTCCTTTCATAACCATCTCCCCCCTACATACACACACACACACACACACCGCACACACAAACACACAAACTCACACACATTCAAACACACACTCCAACGTACTCACACCCTCTCACATATACACAAACTCAAACACACTCTCACACACATACATTCACACACACTACACACACACTACACACAACACACACACATTGGTTTTCAAATAATCTTTTCAAGAGTCTGTTTCATTTGTTATAAGAATAAAAGCAGGATCAGCCTCTTTCTCCCCATAGCCTCCTCCCTCTTGGTCAGCTGGCTATGGGCAAAGGTATCTTTTGTACATAATCCAGTGTGCCCTGAGCTCAGGTGTCCAGGCCGACACTCAGAAAATGAGGAGGTGGGAAACAAGGCTAATTTCCTTCAACTGCCCGCACGACACCATTTCCCTGGGAAGGAATGAGAGGCGTGGGTGCGAGGAGGCATTTGGCCTGTTTCCTGCCAGCCGCCCCTTCCTCCGCCTTCCTGCTCCGGTGTCCTCATCTTCCTATTATCTCAGCAGTCCTGGATGAGATTCGGACCAAGCTGTTCTGATTTCTGGGCCATTGGTTGGATCCAAAAAGGCCAGATAAGCCTGGAGATTCTCATTGGTCACATATCCAGTGCCAAGAGGCAAAGAGCTCCTCTATTTGTTTTGCTTTTAAGGTGTGGACAGGTCGCCATAAAGCAGAAGGCACTGGCAGGCTGGGCTCTCATGATGGCTTCCAACCTGCTCTCAGCCTGCAGCCTCTCCTCAGCCTTACCCCGAAGAAGTCAACAAAATCAGTTGCTCTGAAGTCTGTGCTGAAAATGTTTCTTGATTTTCACCTTAGGTTTAACAAGTCTTGATTTTTTTTCCCCCTCAGAATAGTTTCTCTCATCCAAGGTAGGTGGCCTGGTGGCTTTTGAGGGACAAGTGACGGAGTGAGACTCCTTTTGCGTGTTGCCTGGTCCGACCTGGTTGTCTCTTTGCTGGGAACCACTCAATCCCCATGGGCCAATGCCTGCACAGCCCAGGTCACTCCCAGGCTTTGTTTTTTTCTCCATCCCTGTCACCTTTCAGTGGGACGTCTCTCTTCTCTCTCTCTCTCTCTCTCTCTCTCTCTCTCTCTCACTCTCTTTCTTTCTTTCCCTCTCCCCCCCTCCTTCTCTTGCTGTGTTCCTCTCTCCCTTTTCTCTTTGTTTTTGCCTAATCCTTCAGGAAAAGGCACACTTTGCTTTTAATATGCTCTCTGAGTCTTAGTGTCCCGGGACCCTCAGATCCAGAGTAGGTGCTGTCATAGGCACTGGGACTGTTCCCTTTACTTTACACATTGTTGCCTGGTTCAAAAGCTAATTACTAAGTAGTTTAAAGAAGCCCTTTGGTCACTTAGATCTTTCATCAGAAAACATAAGCTTGGGAAAGGAACAGTAATAGGGGCCATTAGCACCCTTTGTTTGATGTTGTTTTTTCCAGTCAGTAGAACAAGATTGATGAAATGTTATGTTTGGCCAAAATTTGAGTTTTCATTTGGAATTCAGTGTTGAGAGAATGGACTGTCAGAATCAATAAGTTTTCCTTCGCTTGGGATATGGGCATGTGGTAGTAATTAGCAGTATAAGGTCTTTAGTTGAGCAACCAAGCATGGATTCTGGCAGCAAACATAATGAGAAACTACAGTTGTTCTATTTCTAACGTCAGAAAGTTTCCAGATAAAATTAAATGCATTTGCAAAAGGAAAGCAGCTAAACTTTGTTGAAAGATAGAATTCAGACTCTTAAAAATAGTAGACTGCGCCCTGTGTTTTTGTGTAGGGCATAAATAATGTGTGTTGTACTCACGGGCACGTACACACTCGTTAGCATCTAATTCAGTGACTAAGTCACTGAAACATATCCATAGTTAAGGGATTTATTCACATATGCATTTTTCACTCAGGATAACTTCCCCAACTATGCAATAACTTGTCCGAAAACTTGAGTAACTCATTTTCCACAACTGTACAGAAATCCTAAGATTATTTAAAGTGATAAACAAAAAGGCAAGGCAGAGAAATGCAGGGTTTGGGTATGCAGTCCCCAATTCAGGATATTTAGGGGAATGAAGTCATCTTTTGTGTCTCACTCTCTGTGCCTTTGGCATAGAGCAAGTACCCCCTCCACCATCCCTTAGAGACTCTTCACCATCAACACAGTGTCCAGCGCTTTCCCCACTGATATTGCTTCCTGACCTCTCACAGGACACTCATTGAAGACGTGGGGGCTCTGTATGTGGACCAGGTGTTACTTAATTTACCTTATTATGAAGCACTGGGAGGGAGCTGGGATCAGTGGGGCTTCTAAGAATAGGAACTTGGGTATCTACCATCAAGCATTGGACCAAGGCCAGGGCAGAGAGTTTATTTTATTGAAAACCCTGGGATCATTAGCTTCTTGGAAATGTGAAGTACCCAAGTCTTGTTCCCAAGGCCTGCCTATAGCGCCAGTCCCTTTTTCCCTTCCTGTTGGCTGGAGCCACTTAGAAGTGGGAGAACAAGGGGTGAGGCTCTCATGGCCTTTTGGGATCCCAGCTTGACCTTCTTCCTCCCACAGCTCCCACTATTTTCCCCCAGAGGGTTGCTAGTTGATGTGACCTCTCCCACTCCTGGTTAGTTTATGAGAACTGACAAGATCATAGCCTGAGGTCACATGGTCAGGGTCCATGGAAAATAATGGGGCACAGAACAGAATCCATCTACTCTGGCTCATGGTTGGAAACAGCCCTGCTGTGAGCCTTCCAGAACCTTTTTTTTATTTCCTGTGACGGACTTCTGGGGCCCCCATATGGGGGAGATCCCATGCCAGGTGTCTGGGATGAGGAACAGTGGGATGGGTTGGGGTCATCCTCCTGATTCCTGGATGCTAGAGGACAAAGGGAGTCAGAGGGAACGAGGGGAGGGAGAGGGGCAGAAAGATGAATGCTAGGAACTTGGAGCAATAGACCTCACCTGCATGAATCTTCCCTGCTCCCTTCTGCTACTGCGAATAGTTGTCACAGACTACCTCAACTCCAGCTGCAGTCCCAGAAAGCTGTTAGGTAAAACTGGAATCTTTGGCTTCTCTTTGAATTCCCTACAGAGAAGAGTAGCCCATACTTTCAAAGTGAAGACAGCCATTGTTTGATGGTGGCACTGCTTTCCGTGACTGCAATCATCCCTGTGGACCTTGCGTGCTTACTGTGGACTGGCTTAACCCTCATACAGCCTCAGTGTGGGGAGACATTTTCATCATCTTCATTTGCAGCAGTGGAGGAAACAGGAATAGAGGGGTTGACGGGCTTGTCTGACATCACACACTTAGAAAGAGGCCAATTCGAGATTTGAATTTGGGAGTATGGCTCCCTGGGGCCATGCTGCCATTCTTGATCTTTCTGAGCTCTGACGTGACTATCCCATTGTGTTGCTTTTCTTTATGTCTAGCCACAAGTGGTACCAGGAGGCTGTGGACATCTCCACAGCCAGGATGCCCCAGTAGGCCTGCTTCCTCTTTCTGCTTGCCTCTGTCCTCAAAAGATTCTGATTTCAGGGTCAAGGACCGAGAAGTGGGAGAGGATGAAACCATTTCTCCCTTGACTTTTCTCATTGGGTTTGGCTAGTAATGCATTTATCTCATGGACCCTTAGCAAAGAAGGGCTTTCGAGGATGGATACTTCAATGACATTGCTCCAGTGAAATTGGTACCTTCTGTCTGAATTTCAACAATTTTGACCTTTTCTTGGCTCCATCCTTTCTGGAGTGTTTATTTTCCTAGACCACTTGTCACAGTAATTGAGATTACCCAGCAGACATGGACTCCCTCGGTGGCAGAGCCAGTCTACACCCTATTTCAAGGAGCGCATTCTCTGCTCTTGCAGACAGGAGCACCCTTCCTTCCACTCCTTCCTCTTCTCGCTGTCTCTCTGAAGCACAGCTCAGAGATCTGCCAGCGAGAACAGGAGGAACAAATCCCTTTCCGGGAAGATCTGCTCTGGTTTCTTGCATCTGCTTGGTGTTAGATGATTAAGCTCTGGAGTCTGGAGGGAGGTGGATTAGTTTGTCTTCAGCATAGGTGCAGCCTTGGTGTTGCAAGAAGTAGTCTTAAAGCCAGAGAAAGCGGCAATGGCATCATTCTTCCCCTTTGGGTGGGGGAGAAACTAGAGTGCTGTATTATTTGCTTTGACCGGGAGCATCATATCTTAAAGACACCGAGTAATTTAGAAGAAAATGTCAAGACTTAAGTGCCATGGGAGCACAGGTACCAGCCTCACCATCCATCCGTGTCCCCTCTCAGGGATTCATTCATTCAGACCCAGACTGTCCCTGAGCACCTCTGTTCCTGCCACACAGCAGGTATTGTGTGCTGAACCTGCTAGGCAAGAGGTTACAGGCCATGAGCAAGGATATAACTAAAACATACCAAATGCAAATTTCATGCATGCTGCAAAAATAAAACAAAACAAGCAAAACCTAAGGTTCTGTTATAAAACCAAATTGGGAATTATCTATCCTTCATTAAGGAGCCCTAAGAGGGGGAATCGATCATTAGCTTCAGGAGGAGGGAATGTTTCAATTGTCCACCCTCTGTTCAGTATCACTGTATCACTTGTCTTCCCGTTGTTCATCAGTTTGCTCAAGCGGGCACCAGTAACATTTTCATTTGTCCCTGCCATGTACTAGTATAGCCCAAGGACTCCTGCTTGCTCCAGGAACATGAAGAGCCTCAAACCATTCCTTTCAGGTCATGGAAATGAGGCCTAACATTGTTACTATTTTTGGCATATCAAATATGACATGGGTAGCTTGCCAGGCTCTGCCATGTGGGTGCTCTTAGTTTTTGCATTTACTGATGAGTCGCGTGACTACAAAGCGGCCACGCACAATGGGGAGAGCAAATTTCTTTTTCATAACACATATTTTCAAATCCCTTGTGTCTGTTCAGTAATTGTACAGTAATTTCACCCTCTAGAGAGAGGAGCTGGACTCTGAATTTTAAAGGTAGAATTGTGTGATAGTTCAGAGCGCTTTTGCAAAGCACCTGCTTTGCAAACAGGAGGCCTGAGTTGAAACCTTAGGGAGCACTATTGGTGTGGTCCCGAAATTAAGATTCAGATTTCATGATTTCCTCTTACAACCATAGGAGAAATCTAACTGATAGACTCAGTCTAACCCGACACAGGCTACCTTTTGCGGAGCAGTGCATGCCACTGACCAGGAGAGGGCATCCTGGCTGTCATCCTTGCTTCCTTATTTAAAGTTTCATTTCTCTCATTAGAAACAGCCTCTTTCATTGTGGTAGATTCCAACCACTGACAAGTCCTCCTGACCCCTGTTTTGCCTGGCCTGGGATATTAGTCTCTTACTATTTTTTTTTTGTACCCCAGAAATGGATGCAGTCATTCTATACCAGTTATTTTCCTTCTGACTAATTTCATTCATCATGATACTTTCCATGTCCATTTGTTTATAGGCAAATTTCATGACTTCAAGGGACCAGTTTGCCAACAATAGTTGGAAATGATAACACTAGACTTGAATTGAATATTAAAGTAGTTAAAGGTATATATATGATAACTCATCAGTGTATGTACTGCAAACCACAATGTGCAAAAGAAGGAAGAGAGAGAGAGCAAGCGAGCAAGTGAGAGAGAGAGTGAGAGAGAATGAGCAAGTGAGCTAGAGAGAGAGACAGAGAGAGACACAGAGAGAGAGAGAAAGTAGAAAAATACCTGTCATAGATGCAGCTGGGGAGCCCAGGACATTGGTGTTGGGAAATGGGCACTGGTGGAGGGATGGGTGCTAGAACACTGTATGACCGAAAACCGAACATGAACATCTTTGTAATTGTCTATCTCACGGTGATATAATAATTTTTTAATTAATTTTTTAAAGAATTAGCCTCTTCAGCTTCCTTCCTTCCTCCATCCTCCATCCCTCCTTTTTTCATCCCTCCTTTTCCTCTCTTTTTCCTCTATCCCTCTCTCATTTGCTTCCTTCTGTCCTTTCAAAAAATGAGTACCACCATCAGTGATGCTAAGAGAGAGGAGGGGTTTCTGGTCACCCCCTGGCCTGATCCTTCAGCGATCAAACATGATGATGTAGACCCATACCCTGAAGAGTTGGCCAGGGTGTGGGGTGAGCATGAGGTACCAAACACCCCGCCAAGAGCCCCAATATGCTGGACACATGCTCCACCCCAAAACTATCAATCTCCCCCACCCTTTCCAACAGCCAATCGCCTTGATCTTGACTATCTTGTGTTCACATGAAATTTCACTCAGTTTTTGACTTCTCTGGTTCTAGACCCTTTTTTTTTAAAGAATTCATCTGCTATGTGAGAACATGGATTAGTTCTGTACAAAGACCATTTGACAGAGAGGTTAAGAGAAGGGTCTCTTAACCCCTCTCTTAACCTCCAGCCACCCCAACACCACTAGAAAGAGAAACATCCCAGGTCATGTTTTCATCTACATGGCTCCCACTTGTGAACTTGGACTGTGAGGTGTGAACCCCTGCAGGAAGTGTCCACACCCCTGACAGTGCCCAGTCTGTCTGAGGTGACACATTTTATGATCTGGCCACCAAAGTAATCTCAGACTCAAGACTCACTTCTGCCTCCTCTTGTTCCCCTGAGGTGACAATCTTCCTCTACTGCCATTCCCATGCTGCCCTTCCTGAGAAGGCCCAGCCCAGTTCTGAAGAGGAGATGAGGCTCTCTGAAGGGGTGGTACCACAGCCCCCTTCCTTCCTGCTCACAGATGGCTCAGGCACCACTTTGCTTTCTTCTTCCACAGCTCACAGGGTGGATATATGAGAGAGGGGTGAGCCCCTCTGAGCGATGCACCTCATGAGATGTCATTCATGGTTGCTGTCTCTCAGACAGCGCCTTGCTTGACATGGAACTACAGTGCTGCGTGTCTTACAGTCTTCACCCCCACCACAAGTAGGCCCCTTGTCCTGTTAGCCCTCACGTGGCAGAGCCCACATGAGCCCCAGCTCGGGCTCCTAGCAATGTCTTCGGATCCCTCGATTTTAAAAGCCATAAATTAGCAAATCATCAACATATCACCAGGAAGGATCATCTGGTAGCGATTCCAGTGAGAAGGAAACACAGACCCCAATAACTGATCTTCACAAAGATATGAAGAACTGTAGACAGACAGATACAGTAAATAGGGAGACAAACAGATAATTTGAGTTGACAGACCATCTTGAGCTGATTAGGCATTCTGCTTTGATTAGCATTAAACATTTGGGGGAGGGAGGAACAAAGCCGAGATTGCCCCAATACTTTGTAAAACTGACCCATTGACTACTTCTGAAATACAGTTCCGAGGGGCAGATACCAAAGGCAAATGCCATTAGATGCTGTGTTGTCTAATAGATTGTGCTAAGTCTTTCTATCTGGGAAGAATAGTCTTGGTGGGTGTGGAAGAGGGTCTTTGCATCTGTTTAGGATTCTTGCAGCCATGCCTCTAGTTCCTTTCAAACTTGAAGCTCTATTTAAAGCTTGGATGCATATTAAATCAGTTTTCTGATAATACTAATGGATTAAAGTCTTGCTCTCCCCACCTCACTTTGCTGCTGTCTCGCTTTCCTTTCATACACTTATCAAAGTGTTCCAGCTATTGTTCAAAAAACAAGAATAGAAATACAGGTGGGAGATGAACTATGTGCCTACAAAAGTAAGTTAAATTCAAGCCTAGACTTTTGCTGTCGATAGTCTCTCTTCTATTAAAGAAACCACACACCCCAGAATTACAAATATGACTAATTATAATCCTGGAGGATTCTTTCTACTCATCTTCAGCTGTAATGGGCTGGGTCTTTGCTAGGTAGATTCAGAATCTCGAGGACAAAGGCAGCCATCTTACACTAAGTTCCATTGTGTTTTCTGTCTCCCTGCTCTGTCATTCATTCTGAATAAAGTCTTTCCAGAGGTATGCAAAGCAGCACTTGGTAGATTTGGGGTTTATCCCCCTGGTTCTGTCATCAGAAATTGAAAATCAACTAAGAAATTTTCTAACTGGCCAAGACCAGCATGTCCTTAGTTTACAAATCTGTTGAGATTGTGGCCGTGTGAAAAGTCATGAAAAAATATGTGTAGCTCTCAAGATTCAAGCCCTCCACATGTAGTATTGAAGTATAGAATAATAGCTTGCTTCTGTGCTCAGAACCACAGGAAATATTTCTCATGGGGGTACCAAGCAAGTCAGAGCAATCTTCTTTCTGCTTTTTATACCAAACACACACTAGTTGCCAATGTCAGTGATAATTGCCTTTGGCCAACAGATAGTACATAGGAAAGGCAGTTGCCCTACAGGCAGTCAACCTGGGTTTAATCCCCACCTGTGGTCCTCCAAGAACCCCCTCAGGAGTAATTCCTAAACACAGAGCCAGGAGCAAGACCTCAAAACTGCTGGGTGTGACCCTCAAACAAAAGCAACAAAATATAAGTGCTTCAAAGCCAACAAAATTAAGAAAACTCCCCCCCAACTTGTCAGTAATTATTTCAGCCTTAGCCATGTGTTCTGCAAGGTTTGTAATGGTTAAAGAAAGAAGTGAAAATTGATTCTTGGTCTCCTAGAGCTTACCCCTAAACTGGACTTTGACCTATCAGAACCATAATTGCCACTGACCTAAGAAACCAGTGACAATTATGCAAAGACGAGATTATGAAGGAGGGGTGTCTTAGTGAAATTCGCTTTGAGCAAAAATTTTGTTCAGTGAAATCATAAAGTATAACAATGGTGAAGCCTGTAATTGGTTTAGATGTTCCTAAATATATTTACTAATTCACACTGTCATATCAAACCATTGAAAGAGTTTAAGGTGAGAGTAATAGAAGGGTGTTCTCTGCACCTGAAAAACTTATGGATCTAATGATGGACCTAGAGGAAGAGAGGTGCAGAGATTTGGGGGCTGGGAGGACTTCAGAGGACTCCAGAATCCCATTTCTTTCCCTTCCACAAACCCTCTGCAGCCTTTTCTGACTCAGCAAGTTCTGGAACCTTGTTCTTCTACCTGTCCTGTGAGACCATTGAGGTGGCCGGGGTCACTTTTTGCATGTAAGAAGCACCTCTTTTGTATAGCAAGTTCTGGTCTGGTCAGGACATTCCAGGATTCTGTATGGTGACCCACTATCTGCTCTTTAACCTTGGGAACAAGCAATGCAGAGGTGACTTTGCTGCCCTGTGGGTCTCTTTTGCTGAACCTTCTGCTCCATTTAGGGAAATGGCAACACAGCCTGTCCCTCCAGAGCACTCTTTTGCCAGCTGGATAAAATGATTGCTTTATTCCCTTCCTCACTAGGAGGGAGAAGGCATTTCCTTCTTTTGTAATTACTAAACACGAGATGGGGCCACAGTAGGGAATTGCCTTATCTCCGAACCTCCCTGTGTTTTTAGTGGGCTTACTTTTGTTTTTTCCTTGAACAGGAAATGGTTGTAGCCAGAGTCTGGGGGAGTGTGGCCAATAACAATCACAACTGTTTCATGTTCCCTTTTTCTGCCTCTTCTTCCTGCAGGTTTTTCTGAAACCTAAAACAGGCAGTAAATCCCAGTAACCAAAATCAGTCAATAATCTAATGATCTTACATTGACACTGTTTGTTCAATACCTTCCACACTGGTAGCATAGGGTGTGCAAACCAAGTATGTTTTGCCAATTAGTCCATTAAAACCAATAGGTTGTTCTTTATACACCAGCAATTTGTGGCAGCGGGTGTGCCCCAGAGGGTCTACATAGCCTGGCATTCACATGATTGGTTAGTTTGGTTTCCTCTGCTTGAAAGTAAGTCCTTTGGCTGGACACTTGAGTGTAGTTGTGAGCAGGAAAGCAGGAATTGGATTAGCCAAGACACGTGTCTTATGCGAAGGGCCATGTGTCTTAAGCGAAGACCCGAATCATAGTCACCCTGCAGTTCAGGACCCAAATCAGGAAAAGCCACATCACAAAGCAACCAAAATCATTCTTAAAAAGCCAGAGCCTGGGGCTAGAAAGGTAGTACACCAGTAGGGCATTTGTCTTGCATGACGCCAACCCATATTCCATCCCCAACACCACATATGTTTTTCTGAGCCCTGCCAGGGGTGATTCCTGAACGCAGAACCAGGAGTAAGACCTGAGCACCATCGAATGTGCCCCTCCCCACAACACACACACACACACATATACACACAAACACATACACACATACACACACTCTTTCCTCTCTTCTCTCTCTCTTTCTCTCGCTCAAAGTACCAATTTTTTGTTACCAGGTGAGCATAACTTCCCTGGTTAGTGAACTTCAGTTGTCACGTGGGTCTGGTGAGGAAGCGCTGAGCAGAGCATGGTCTCTAATGCCTAAGACTGACCTAGCATTGCTTTGCATTGCTTTTGTTTGGCCAACTGTGCAGCTTAAGTTGTTGGACTGTAAAGATGGTACTGGTTGGGTCTAAGGAGCCTCATTGGCACCTGACTCTGTTTGATCCCTGGCATTACGTATGGGGTCACTCCTGAGCAGGAATAGCCCCTGAGAACCACTGGGTGGGGTGGCTCACACCCCAAATAAAGAAATAAAAGTATAACTTGGATTCAAGTTTTTGCTGTCACACAGCCTTTGATGTCTTAAGCCCCCTGACCTGGCTGACCAGATATGGAATCTCATGATACAGTTGTATATGTTTCTTACAAGATGAGGTAGGGTGGAAAGCCAGACTCTTCTAAATCTCACCTTGAAAGTGGGAAAATTTGGTGGAGCTATATAGATTCTGAATAGTTGAAGTTCAACCCAGGAAGACCTAGGAAAATTCTTGGTCCTGACCACTGTGTAATTACAAAATCTCTCACAACTCCTTCCCTCCACCCATTGTTGCTTTCACTATGATGAAATGCTGCCTTTTTTCCCTAACAAGTACTCCTCAGAATTTGTTTCCATCGTGTCAGAGGCTACCAATGGGGAGTTGTTGGACGAGGGGCAGGGAAGAAGGAAAGCATGATTAGAAGGCTCAGCAGAAAGACAGAAGAGATTCTGGCATATGTATTTGATATAAATATTATAGTTTTACAGAGACATCTAGATCAATATATGCCACATTTCATCTACCTCTTTGACAAAGTGAGCACAATGTATTCAGGGAAAGCTGTATAGGATTTTCAATTTACTCAGGATGATTTATTGTGACAGGATAGCTATGGGTTTTTTAAGTCCTTTATACTTGTTCCAGTAAAAATGGATATAGTATCTTTAAAAATAAACAGCCCAGAGCTGTGCATTTTACATTGTCTTGGTAGAGAAAAGGCTCTGCTAAAGAGATCTAAGACCTCCCTGCCCTTTGGGGGTCTGATGCTGTCAGATTAGCCTCAGTCTTCTTTCTTTAGCTTCTTGCAGCGACTGGGGGAGAGCAAATAGGGAACTGAATTAGGAAGTGATTGCAGACGTCTAGACAAGACTAGGTGATGGTGTGAGCCAGGGTGGAGTGGAGAGTTGGACCCTGTGGGTAAATTCATCAGACAGCCTGTCTGGGCCTCTGGTCTAGGGTGACAGGCCCCAGGTCCCTGGTACCCAGTCTGCTTCCCTGATCAGCCTTCTTCCATGGCACCAGCAAACAACTTCTCTGTTTATGTGTCATAATACAAAGGGGGAGTTCTGCCTTTGTTGCTTTGTTATTTATGTGTGTGTGTGTGTGTGTGTGTGTGTGTGTGTGTGTGCGTACAAGATGCCGCATGCTTGCATGCTCTCAAGCAATGTTCAGGAGGTCTGGGGGACACTTTCAGTGAGACTCAATCAGCCAGCCCATATATACTGCTCAGGCTTGTACCTGTATGTGGGAAGGGCCCATCTCTGTGGTGGGTTAGCTTCTCCATTTTCAACTATTCAATTTTCAAAGATCACCTAATCTCAGAAAAACTACCTAAGACCTTTCCAAAGTGTGTAGATTTTCATTCTCTTTGAGTTCAACTCAGACTCAATGACTCCTAGATGCCTCATTTCCCTGTCTTGAAAATCTGTGTGTGGCACCATCTCCCTCTTCCTCTTCCCCCTGTCGGGGCGCTCCGCCGGGGTCCCCCGACAGTGCCGGGAAGCAAGTTCCCTTCTACCTCCGGCCGGGCGAGGAACGGATGAAAACTCAGGAATCCGATGCAGTTTTAAAAGGCTTTACTTATCACAGGTTCAGGCATACAAATCAGCAAAAGGAAAAACCCGATGCTTAGGATTCCAGGCTAGAACCCCAGCCACGTTTAGGCCAAGATGGTGACCACCACGTGTAAAAGCTTCCAAGGGGAAAGAACGCTCACAAGGAGAGAGATCCCACAAGGAAGAAGAAGGAAGCGAGGCGGGAACCGGCTAGTTTATATCCCTGTAACTCAGACCTTCCTTCCACTGTTATGGAAAGCAGGGAGGGTCCAATGCCCTTAGGTAATCCCTCCCTGCACCTCACCTAGGGCCTTTACTGTGCTAATGTTTTGAGCCGAAATCTGCTTAGGAATGCTTTTGTAGTGTAGAGAAGGGGGTTTCTGAGATGGCATGTCTCTGTACCTTGACCAACACCAATGCCAGTTAAATATTTCTCCAAGCCTTCACAAGTCTCCTCTACTTCATTGTAGTTTTATATTTTAGTTGCCTTTGAGTATATCAGGGGAGCCATGCTTGTTTGCTTGGAAGCAAACAGCATTTCTCTCTGGTCTAATTACTTAGGTGTCCTACGTGGCCAGGCTAATATGCTGGTAAGATCTAGCCAGTCTCACGATGATTGTGATAGCATGGGAGAATATTTATACCAGCTAGTACAGCATACATGGTCGGATAAACTGCCACATTTAGACTACCCCCTTATCTACGGAGTGATTTGCGGGAGGCAATCCAGAGCAGATGCAGCGGCCCTTAGGAGTCCTGCAACAGCCCCCCACTCTCTCTCTCTCCTCCTCCTCCTCCTCCTCCTATTTCATCAGCCCTAAGTCAGGGCTCCTAGGTTGTCCTTTCTGAAAGTGGGGTTCTGACTCAGCTGTCTCATTCTGCCTCTCCCAGCTTATCCCTAAGAGAGTAGAGAGATGGAAAAGAAAGTGAGGGGTTTCATTCTGGAGGTGGATTGGTTAAGAATAGGAGAAGACCATCAGTATGTATAGTTAGTATCCACAAAAAATAAGCAATTTTCAGTGTTCTGGTGAGATGTAATAGAGGTCATGGTAGATAAGCATTCTTCTAATAAGAAGAATTGGAAGATCACACACATTAATGTTTGGGGGTCGTTCCCAGAAGTATTAGGGAGCCATGCAGTCCCAGATATAAAACCCAGGCCTCCCACCTACAAAGCCTGTGCCCATTACCCTCGAGCTGTCTCTCTGGCCTACAAACATTTAAAAAATTTTATTGACTGAGTCACACTCAACCACTTGTTGATGAGCCTAGGATACTTGGATACCGCCAAGATCTCTAATCTGTGTTTATGGAACCCTCATCCCAAGTCAGCATGCTTGCTAGGAGGGAGGAGAAAGTCCTTTCCAAAAAAATACCATATACTATTATTTTGTCCTTAAAAATGCTTTCTTGGGAGCCTGGAGTGATAGTACAGCAGGTGGGGCACCCGCCTTGCATATGGCCAACCTGGGTTTGATCCCAGCTACCCCATGAGTGATCCCTGAGCACAGAACCAGCAGAGGTAAGCCCCTCGTTTAGTCAGAGGTGACCCCAAAACCAAAAACAAGAAACAAAGAAAATGCGCTTCTCTGGAATGTGAAATGGATCTTTTCATTTAAGCCATTAATGATTGTACCAGGAAGGAGATGCTTACAAAATTGGCCAGAACTTTGAAGAAAAAGAAGTCTGTCTGTGAATAGTTTGAGCTCGTTGACCATCTTCACAAGAAGGGTGAGCCAGGACCCCTTAGAAATCAGTCATTAAGATCAACAGTCATCAAAAATGCTCAACCCAAAAATGCCTCAAAAAACAGTGGCTCTAACTCCTCTTCCTAGCACAACTTTCCTAAATGATCTCCACTGCAAGTGAATCCTTGAAATTTCCTTTATCCTCTAGATCCAGACATAGCCTTATAGTCTAAAATATATGTTTGTGTCACTCTCAGCCCCTTTGGTTTGTCAAATTGAGTGGCATTTTTTGTTGGGTGGATGAGAGCTATTACAGCCACTTAGGTCTGGCCTGAGGCCTCTGACCTGTTTACCAGGTACAGAATCTATTGAGGCTGCAGTGCTATCTTGTCTTTGCATTTTGGGTTTTTTTGTTTCTGGGTCACATCTGACTGTGCTCAAGGACTTACTCCTGGCTTTGCACTCAAGGGATCACTCCTAGTGGGGCTCAAGAGACCCTTTGGAGTGCTGGGTATTGGATTCACATCTGTAGCATATGATCCAACACTGTGATGTCTCAAGTAAGGGCTGTCTCTGTCCATCTTTGTGCCCAGATGAAGCCTCTCTTTTCTAGCACACTGAAAAAAAAATCTCTTTGTGGCCCTTCCTATCTTCTCTATGTGTCCCAGAGAACCTCTTGGTGTCTATATTATATATATATATTCTATACTGATTTACAGATAGTCATGAATCTTCCTATTTTATAATGCATATACTATCACCTTCTCATATCACTGTATCACTGTCACTGTCTTCCCGTTCATCATCGATTTGCTTGAGCAGGCACCAGTAACATCTCCATATGTCCTGTCTCATGCTAGTAGAGCCCAAGGGCATCTGCTTGCTCCAGGAACATAAAGAGCCTCAAACCATTACATCAGGTCATGGGAATGAGGTCTATAATTGTTACTGGTATTTGACATATCAAATATGACATGGGAGGCTTGCCAGGCTCTGCTGTGTGGGTGGCATACTCTTGTTGTCACCTCTAAATCCAGCATTTATTGATGAACCACGCGGCTACTGCGCGAGCCGGGCTGTAATAGGCTCTTCTGCTGGGTGGAGTTCTGACGAGAGGAAGTCCGGAAGTGGAAAATGGCGGCCCTCATGGAGTGTGGGGTCGTCTGGTTTGTTGCGAGGTTCTGCTGGGGTGGCTGGCCAGGGATAGAACCCGCCATCCCTCCTGGGTGCCTCGTGAGTGGCTGGGCACAGGGAGAGCCGGTAGCAGCCCTGTCCCATGTCTGTGAGTCTCTGGATCAACATACCTAGGCCGGACTTGAAAAAAAACTGCTGCAGGGTGGTCCAATGAGCCGGGCTGTAATAGGCTCTTCTGCTGGGTGGAGTTCTGAAGAGAGGGAAGTCCGGAAGTGGAAAATGGCAGCCCTCATGGAGTGGGGGTTGTCTGGCTTATTGCGAGGCTTTGCTGGGGTGGCAGGCCAGGACTAGAACCCTCCATACCTCCCGGGTTTAAAATAGGAATCTTCCTATTTTATAATGCATATACTCTCACCCTCTCATATATATTCTCTAATTAAACAAATCCTCCAAGAAACCTCCAAGTCTTATCTTTTCCTCATAGAATCTGACTTGGTAGTTGTAAAAAGCCAAATTGTTACCTTGCCCTCAAACCACTTAGTTTCTGTGCTGAGCAAACCTGGGGCTCTCAAAGTATGAACCCCATGAGGATATGTAGGTATCATGGGTCCCAAAAGAGATAATTTTGGAATAGAGTATTTTTGGCATTCTACAAATCATATCACGAACAGTCATTGCTCGCTGCTAAGGAGCCCTCCCCCCCCACATTTTACATGTTAGAGTGTTTTTAACTTTATTCTCAATCATTGCAGATGCCAGAAATGCGGCTTCTTGTCTTGCCCGAATAATATCCTGTTCAAAACTGCCGCCACTAGATTTTCAAAAGTCCTACGAATGTTTCGAAAAGAAAACTTCCCCTTTGACGCTCTGTCCCGTGTGCTCCTGGAGGGCCTCTGACATTCACGGCCCCAGATGTGGGCTGGGGGGAGTAGATGTCCTCATGCAGATGCTGAGTTAGAGAGTCAGCTTTACCCATCCATCAACCCTAACTGCATTCAAACATTTTCAATATGTGGACTCCTTGATAGCTTTCACTGTATGGAAAACAAAATGGAGGGAAATGATTATTGGCACGGAGGGGGAAGCTGTAAATCTTCAGATCAGATATAGGACAGATTGGAACAATATGGGTTCTCCAAGGTTGCCATGATAATGTACCTAATAACTCTCCTTGGGCAAAAAGGCAATCTGCTTTCAATCAATCTCGCCTTTCTGAGCAAAAATACCAATTATGTTGAAGGAAGATTTTTTTCCTTCTCTTTTTGATAAAGACGGCTCTCCACCCCAGAAATCATGCTGTAGCTAAAAGATATATATTTTCAATTGTCTAGAATGGTATTGGACAGCTAGCACCAAATGAGAAAAGTCAATCCTTTTTTTCTCTCCTCTCTCCTGCCAGCATTTGTCTACTTCTTAAGCGAAGTGAAAGCTAATTAAAGGCTTAAGGGATAATATTGATTGCATTGGAATATATTTTATATGTACCCAGCACATTTTCAACGAAGAGAACCCTGACTCTTTCCAAGGCTGAATAAATCAGCTGGCTGAGCTTTTGATTCAGGGGTGAGAGGGGTGAACTCATCTCTTTCTCTTTCACTTCTCACACATCTGTCTTGGAGATAGATGACTTCGAAGCGGAAGAGGGAAAGCTGGCAGCTGTTCATTCAGTTCTTTGCATACAGGAGAGGAAGGATGAATGAGCAGGCAGTTGCACAACCTATCATTGATTTGAGTCCAGCTTTGAATAATGACCAGGCTTCTGCTGGTATAGAATTTGTGCCGTGCAATGCCTGGTGCAGGATGTTGAATGGAAGGTATTACTTTTCAGCTTCCTATAGGAGATAAGGGCCTAGAGGCAACCTTGATGCTAGAGCTGGGCCTCAAATATGACTATGACTTCCTTTCGGAACCATGGGCAGAAGGAACCTAGCCACATCTGACAAGTGAGAGTTAGGTGCCATTCAGGTGGATCCACCTTGGTCTTTTGATTGTAGAATTGTATAGGCGGAAAGTACTAGAATGGCCCTCAAGTCACCCAATTCTCCTTGGTGGCAAAAGTTGAAGCAGTTGCAAGGCCCTGTTTCTTAGCCCCTTTCTGCACACTGGAGGCAAACTCACTCTGATTCGACATGTGCAGATTCATTTGCAGTGGCTTGTTTTGTCCACATAAAGGTCTGTGCCCCACAGAAAACATTCTAAGCTAGGTGAACTGTAAAATGTACATAATTCAAGTGTCTAGTTTACACCATGGATTCTGCTGTGCAGTCTATTCCAAGAGGGAATCGGTCCTATGGATTTCAGGCGTGAAATCTGAGCATGAGTGGCCAAGCGACTGGCCAGAGAGCAAGGTGATTGTGTTCAGGCATTGCTGTGGCAAGTGCCCATGGGCGATCTTGCCTCTGCCGGCTGGCCTCTGCTTGCCCCATGCTAAGTGCAGCACCGTAACAATAACAGCTCATAATGGCAATATTATTAACTGCAGCGTGTGGATTATTGATTTACTCTTTGTTCTGCATCATTATCCTTTCACCAATGAGTTTATGGCATTATTCTCACATACTTAGTCAAGCACCAAATTACCACGAAAGGGCAGGCTCTTGTAATGGCAGCTAATGGGACACTGCATAAGCAATCATCAGTGCCTCCGATTAGGGCCCACCTCCAGCCAATGCGCTTTCTGCCTTATTGGAAAGTGCCCAGAGCAATTAGGGAGTACAGCGGACCTGGCCATTCTAAATTTTTCCCACGAAATGACCATGTTTTACATCTGCCACCAGCCCATGCCTCTCTCTGAACCCAGCCGGAGACTCAGCCTCTGTCACTGTCCACCCTCTCGAGGACAGAGGGATCTAAACTGAGCCTTTCCACCAATCTTTTTTATTCTGAGCCAGTGGGCTTCACCTCCACTGACAGACCTCAGCTGTGGTTCTTGGGGCTAAGTCATGCACCCAAGTACTGGATCCTGAGTGAAATCCTGCGGTGAATTTAAGTAGCTACTGAGAGTCCAGGGGCACAATTAGGTGGGCTCAGGAGACGGAGATGTTAGGGGAACTCTTGTTCCAGCAATTCCAGAAGAGTGGTTCATCAAGGGTGTCCTGAACTCTCTTAGAGGAAGAGCTTATGCAAGAATTTCCCTCCACCTGGACCAAGAGAGCGAAGTCCAGCCTCAACCTTTCCTGGATGCTCCCCTTCTTCAAGTCAGTTCTGTTGGCTCCTGGCAGTCTTGGGCACTCACAGGAAGCAGCTGGGGACATGCAGCTGGCAGCTCTGCCTTTGATTCCAAAGGCATCTCATTCCCATTTAGCCTTGAGTAATGCTCACTTACTGTAAAGTGTTACCTGCCCCCATTGTCAGAGGAGTTATGGTGGAAAAATGCAAAATTTCCTTTTACTGCTTATGGCCAGCCAAGCCCATAACGTGTCAAGGCGCACATTAGCCACCCTGATAAAAGTCCGCTTTCTTACACACAAAATCATCGTTTCAGCAAGATTTGTTATCTCATTACCTGATAAGCTTTATGTCATAAACCAAGACTCATTCGGTAAATCTCTCGGGAGGACGCTTTGTGGGCAGAAAGGAGGAGATATGAATCTGCAAGGGACTTGATAATGCAGCATTTAAACCAAGCATAATGTCACTTATTGTTAAATGCATAAAACCACTTGGCCAAACGGTTGGGCTTTTAATAGGGTTTTGTGCAGCCTCAGGTGAGAAGCCACATGCTTTTTCTGTCAAGGAGTCTCTGAGCACCTGAGCACTGCTGCTTTGCCTCACAGCCTCTGGAGATGGGAGCTGAGCTTGCAAGGCCCTGGGGCGGTGGGAGCTTCACTGCAGCTGTGGCTTCCCTGTCTTGCCGGGGTGGGATCCTGGGTCTTGGCTGAGCCGACTCCCTCTAACTGACCTCTCCCGTTTAGGCATATTGTGGTCTGTGGACACATCACCCTTGAGAGTGTTTCCAACTTCCTGAAGGACTTTCTGCACAAGGATCGGGATGATGTCAATGTGGAGATTGTCTTTCTTCACAAGTAAGACAGCGCTGCAGTGCCCCTGGGGTACTCCGTAAGAATTAGGGGTGTGGGGCCACTTTGGGAGGCGAGACGATGTTGTATCTGCCAGGATTCCTACTGGCCTCATGGGTGCTATGGAACTAACAGGCAGGGAGTCCATTTATTTGTTTCCCCATGAGAACATAGTCTCCTTTTGTGGAAGAGATTTTGCAAATGGTTCCAAGTTCTTTGTGGGTCAAATACATTTTGATAGCTGTGCCTGTAAGAACCAGGAGTGTCCAGGTGGTATGTTGTGGAATGATCCGTTACAGCTACAAAGTACGTGTGTGTGTGTGTGGGGGTGGCATCTTAACTGAGCAAGACTGAAGCATAAAAGCATGCACGGAAACAAGAAACACGGTCATGTCCACCAGCAAAAATGAGGAAGACTCTAGTATGGGACATATGCTGCATCACTTGCTTAATCCACAGAGGAACTGAGAGTATGTGCTCAGAGTATTCAGTCTGAATCCTGACTCCTCCAGTGCCAGTATGAGCAAGTTATGCAATAAGCTTTCCATTGTTCATATATATCCATGAAACGAGGGGGTCACAATGTTTTCCTTCTCCCTCTTAGACAGTTGTGAAGTTGAAAAGCAGCAGTCTATACAAAGCATACAGAAAAGAGTCAATCATACAGTAAGTGCTCAGCAAATGGTAGCTCCTACCACAAAGGAAGAGTCATATTTAGCCGTGTCATCAATTTAGGAGCTAGACCTTGTGACATTTGTGTAGGGGTGAGGAAGTCAATAGCCTCCCAGGCACTCCACTATGCTAAGGTTCCAACTTTTTCCAGATCCTCTTTATGCTGAAAGGCAATCTGGGATAGGGTTGGAGAGTTGTTGGCAGGGGGGGCTTTGTACTCTTCTATTGAGGCAGGGCCACTATGAGATTATTCCAGACCACAAGTTGTCATGGGACAGAGCTTATGATGGTGATAACTGTCCGGGGCCCAACTTGCACTGAGTTCCTTGAGCTTGAGAAGCTCCACTCTGTGCAGCCTCTTCAGGCAGTAACTGTTGAAGGAACACCAAGTCAACCATGATGTTTGAGCACCAAGATTGTCCTTCCTGCCTCTGTTTTCTCCAAAGATCAGTCATGCCTTGGTCACAGGAATAGCTTTGCAGATAATAGCTCCCGTGGTTTTCCCTCATTCTGGTTGGCCATTTTACAATGTGCATGTGTGCAACAATTAGAACTATCGAGCTGTATTAATGGGTTGATCCCATTTAATTGAGTAGCAGAGTGGTGTGGTGTACTGAGGAGAGAGAGAGTGACTTCCTGCATGACCAGGGAAGACTTCCTGAAAGAAGCACGACTTGTGCTGGGTCTGGAGGACTGGCAGATTTGCACTGGCAGCTGCTTTAGTCGGAATCAACGAGCTGATGGCTAATGCTTCAGCAGCCAGGATTCACCTCTGTGGCCCCAGCATCGGTCAGTGTCAGCAGCACAGTAGATGGCCCAGTTAATTAACCTCTCGGAGCTCTGGGTTAATAACATACCTTCCTCTAGGGGTGTTTTGAGGTTTGAGTGAGTTAGTACTTGTCAAGTGCTTCGAATGGTATCTGCCACGCAGTAAACACTCAAAAACATGCTTATTATTACTCAGAACTTATTAATGTTTAGGCTAGGCTGGATTCACAGTCACTGGCACCTGAAGACACTATTGCCCAGGATATCACAGAGTTATAACTTTATGGAGATTTCATCTCTAAAATGAAAAGAAAATGAGCAAATTGGCAATTAATTATTCGAATCCCTGTCCACCAATGGAAAAGGTGTCTGTGCATTTCAGCTCTAAGAACACTGCTTGTGTGCACATCTGTAAATCAAAGACAGTCCTAAGAGCCATTGAATTCTGGGTGTGGCTGCTCAAAGAGACCTTTTTTGGACTCAGACTTTGGAATCAGTGCATGTGGTAAAGAAATATGGGCAACACCGTTTAGGTAGCTTGGCAGCAGGAAGCTCTCTCTGAGAGCCTTGGATAAATCTTCCAAGTCCTGGCCTCCCCAGTTTCTCTGTTAATAAATAAAGTCTCTTTGTCTTTCTCTTTTAGTTTTGGGGCTAATACCTGTCAGTGCTGGTTGGGGGGCACTGAAACAGTGGCGCCTGCATGCAAAGCTACGCCCGAGTCTCCAAGCTGTCTCCTTGGTCCCATAAATAGGGTTTCTATTCACAACAAAATACAAAGACTTTTGGTCCATAGAGTTCAGACTCTGAAAGTTATGAACCTCTTTATTTGATCTTGGTGCTAATTTTAGTTTTCATTGAATCTGGGCTTTTACTTCCCTTGAGTGCAAGCTTTTTATTTCTAGCGAGGCAGGGTGTAGAGGGTGAAAGCTTTTGCCAAAGTTCCTCTGTGGGCATTTGAGATGAGGGCCTGTGGAGGCAGAAATACTAGCCTCCCTTCTGTTAAGAGCCATTTCTTCTCTCTCCACACAGTATTTCCCCAAACCTGGAGCTGGAAGCGCTGTTCAAAAGACACTTCACTCAGGTGGAATTTTATCAGGGTTCAGTCCTCAATCCACATGATCTGGCCAGAGTCAAGGTAAGAAGGAAGAGGTGACTTCTCTTTGTTCCATCTGAGAGGTGGGTGGGGAGGAGGTCTGACTCTGGTGGGGAGAACATTTCCCAAGAGTCACCTGCCGCAATCACCTCCCCACGTCCCCAGGACCTGTGACAGATTCTAGCAGTATCATATCACCTCCCACTGCATCTAGGGACTCTCACATGTGAGAAGCCCCTGAATGCATTCCACACTTGCACTGGTCAGAATTTGGAACTTCCTCTCTGGGTTTACTCAGTATCAGTATGGCTGAAAGATTCTTTGTCCACCAATGGGAAAGGTAGTTGAACTCACTAGACTCGTAAACAACATAAGAAGCAAGAAATTCCCAGTTTCAAGACTTCAAATAAACTTGACATAATTCTGAGAGTGTCAAGGGCAAAATGCTCACTAATACTCACCCAAGTCATGAAACATCGTAAGTTTTCTTTCATCCCTTACCAAAGACTGAAGGTGCAAAGCAAAGTAAGTGAGTGTTTGCTGTCACTGGGTAATGGCTGCACTTGAATTTCCTAAATCTGCTGAGTTGAGATTTTCTTACATAGCACACCTGAAGCTCTTAGAGAAAGGAATACAGCAAAGTGGCATCTACAGCTTTACTTATTCTATAGAGATTTTATTGTCCCTTTCAAAATTGCATGCCAGTAGACATAGATCAATATTCTGGATTCATCTAAATGTGACCTATGTTCACCACATAATCTAATGATAAAGCAACTGGTAAACATGAATTAGACAACAGTATATGGGCAAAATCTCTTGGATTATTAAAGAAAACTAAGGACACCAGGTAACACACCATAGAGAAAAGAATGCTCTCCCATTAAATGCTAGGAAGGTCTATAGGTGCAATTCATCAGATAGGACAGATTGCAGACCTGAACTAGCATGACAGTTCTTACGTTTATAGAGTTCAGTTAATCTTAGTATTGTCCGGATATGATCCAAGTTATGGCTCATGTGAAATCTGTAGGAACTTAGAGAAAATAGCTACTGTTTATGCAATGTGTATTGCTCATGCAGTAGATCACTCTATCACTGTCTTCCCGTTCATCATCAGTTTGCTCGAGCTGGCACCAGTAACCTCTCCATATGACCTGTCTCATGGAAGTAGAGCCAAGGGCACCTCAAACCATTCCATCAGGTCATGGGAATGAGGTCTATAATTGTTACTGGTATCTGGCATATCAAATATGACACGGGTAGCTTGCCAGGGCTCTGCCGTGCAAGTAGCATACTTTATAGTCATCTCAAAATCCAGCATTTATTGATGAGCCGGGCTATAATAGGCTGGTCTGCTGGGTGGAGTTCTGAAGAGGGGGAAGTCCGGATGTGGAAAATGGAGGCCCTCATGGAGTGGAGGCTTGTCTGGCTTGTTTGCGAGGCTCTGCTGGGGTGGCGGGCCAGGGCTAGAACCTGCTATCCCTCCCCGCACCTCATGAGCGGCTGGGCACAGGGATAGCCAGTAGCAGCTATGCCCCATGTCTGTCTCTCGTGCAGTAGATGCGAATAATTATTTGCACAACTCATCTCTTCTTAAGGAGGCATGTTGTTTCAAATTTACATGAATCAATAGGTTGTCTTTTGAGTTTATAAGTAATATGACATTTCAGACACATAGATGCGATGTCTTTTGAATATCTGGATGATCCTTGAAAACATTACTGAGCAAACCTCTGATTTGGGGCTCTTATTTCCTTCTTATTCACAGTTACTCATGATATGGTAAAGATTAGATGAAGGATTTAGGAGTTTAAACGTCTTAATACCCAACCACTCAGTTACCTTGCCAACCTAAGAGAAGGGTTTAGCTCACTTTCCTGCATTTCCTGACCAGAAAAATTGGGGAAAACGGTACAGACAGCTTGGAAGGAGGCAGTGAGAAATTGGAAAGCCTAATTAGTTATTTAAAGAAATCTGGAAAGCTTACATGTAGGCGTTTACCATGCAAAATGAAAAGTATAATTATCAAGGTACACGTTGTTTCTCTCCAGCAGCAACAAGATGAAATGTTTATACCATAACAAGAACTTGCAACCTACACTTTCGACAAAAACTATAATCTCCTGGGATTAGTTATTTTTCCCTTGAAAAGCACCAGGTTCCCCAAGAACTGTCAGCAGAGAGAAACTGCAACCAAGTATGACTATTTATAAGTTTATTTTTGGTGATTTTTTTTCTTTGATGTCTTAGATAGAGTCAGCAGATGCCTGTCTAATCCTTGCCAATAAGTACTGCGCTGACCCGGATGCTGAAGATGCTTCCAACATCATGAGGTAAAGTCATGGGAGGCTGGGTGGGGAGGCCTTAGTTGGGATACTTTGTAGCACATGTCCTCAGCAGAGCAGTGTCTCAAAAAGTGCCTCTTTTGCCCCATAAGCCATCCCATATCCTGTCCCACCCAAGAGGTAAGTCCTGGGGCATGGGTAGCTGAGACTGTGGTGAATGCAAAGGCCAGTGATTCAAAAATCAACAGGTGGGAGCTCTGGGGCTCGCAACTGGTCTTCTTGACTTGTGATGCTTTAGACAGGGCTAGAAAAGGAACGAGGTTTGGATAGCACATGGATGGAAATTCAGGACCAAGTTTCTGAAAAGTAAATAGACCAGAGTTATCTCAAAGGGGTGATTCCCCCCCACACCGGCCAAATGCTATGGATTGTCATCACTGGGTGATGGTGCTGTTCACACACTGCTCAACAGGCCATGATATCTCAGCCCATTCTGTGTAACAGAAAATGGTCCAGTCCCAAATGTCAGGGATCCTAAAGTTGACCCCATGTTAGCACTCTCCAAATATGTCTACAGAACATGGACTGGTGTCCTCTAAAGAGAAGTGGAAACAGTTATCTTATATCAAATGGTTTCCCAAATTGAAATCATTTTCTTAACCAAAAAGTCTATCTAGTGCTTTCATTTTAATAGGAAATTCAAAGTTAATGTTTCAAGAGAACATCTCAAACCTATTTGATAGCAAGCCTGTCCCCCTTTCTTTTTATAGAACATTTACTTGAGGGACATTTAGAAAATAGTGCCCATTGCCATTCCTTCAGATATGTCCATCTGATATTATTCTTTACCCAACTCCTATTACTTTTTTTTAGAAAAAAATTGTTTCATTTTTATTCTTTTCATAGACCCATATTCCAGGCATCTTGTGACTATGAAAAGTCAAACATGTATGCTACTTTTCTCTGGATGTTAAAGTCTTTTTACATGTTTTATTTTTCAAGTATGGATTGCATAGTAGCTAAGAGAGCTGGGAAAGAATAATAAGAACCTTGTGAATAAAGATGGTCCAAGAGAAAACCTTGGTTTTATACCCCCACTCTATGCCAATTTGTGACCAGCTATCCATTCAATCTAGACTCACTTCCCCCACCCCGAAGCTTAGTGTCCTATTGCTGAGCATTTATGTATCTGAAATGGTTGGCTGTGAAGTTGCCTTGGCATCATTACAATTGCTTACATCTCCTCTTTACTTTTAATCAGTGGCCCCAAGTGGCATGAGCGTTCCAATCAGTGAGGTGGGGGAATCCCTCTCACCTGTTTCTGAGGAGCAAGCTATTCTCCCCAGCATCTGGTTCTGCGTCTGATGGCAACATCTGGCACAGTGTTCTTCCACTATGTTTTCTTTGGAAAAATGCACAGTGCCCTTCTTTAAACATGAGAGTGAATGCACATGGAAGCATGGGACTTGCCAGGCTGCAGGGAGCTGTGAACGGGGACTTGGATCCACAGTTGAGCTTCTCCTCTTAATTTATCACCACTGGATGAAATTATAAAAGAACTTCGGCTACAGGTGCTGCATTGGCTCATCTTTGTACTGGAATTTCCATTTACCTTGTTTTTGAGACATTTGCTAGATGTGTACTCTTAAAAAACTTAGCTTCATTATCTTTAAACCTTCAAACCGAAGAAAAAGAAGGAAGGAAAATAAGAAGCAGCTTAGTGTGGTGACCCAAAAGAGAAATTTTGCACCAGACATTTCTCTGAACAATTTTTAAAAATTAAAGTGAATCATTGAAATGAATATAGTAGCTTTGAAATGGGCACTTCCCTCAATCACAGTATTTCACTTAAGCTCCGATTGCAGTAGGGTTAATATGAAGGGTTAATGCTGGTGACCAGAGTGATAGGTAGATGCTCAAACCTAAAAGCTACTCAACAAAGGTTTTCCCAGAAATGTAATTAAACTTTCACTGACCAGAACTCACAGCTATGCACAAACAGGCATAGGGAAATGGGAAGCTCAGGGTTAAAAATGGGCTCTGTCTTTCCTTTATTTGTATAATCCTCCTGCCTCCTAAGTTTAATGAGACTAACCTGCCTTTTTTGAAATTAAAATGTCAAAGATCCATTTGAAATGAGCTAATGCAGAAAGCTGGCTGATGCTGTGAACTGAATTCAGAAGGTTGACAGAGGCTCAGAGTCCTTGAGTAATGAGCACGGGCCAACATAACACTCTTTCAAACACAAAGCGAAATCCTTCAGGTGCAAAAAGCTAGGGTGAATTTTTGCTGGTAGAGGCTATGTGTGATCCATTTTCTAAATTCATAAGTGGTAGCTTTTCAGACAAAGCCGTTCTTGGCTGCCTTCTCTCATTGCATAAAAAAAGGGCAAAGCTAGCAGAGTTCATGGTGGGAAGTGTGGGGGAGTGAACAGCGTAGACACACTTGCATATCTGGTTAGGTTTAGGATGTGTGCCTTTCTGTGGAATTCCATTTTTTAGCCTTCCTTGTCATAGAAGGAAATGTACAATGTCACCTCTGACAGAGTCGGGAATGACAAAAAACATAACTCACACATAGAGGGAGCTTTTAGTGATTTCAAAGCATTCTCACATCTGGTCTTTCATTTGCTGCTCATACCAAGCCTGTGAAATAAATAAAGCAGGTACTGTTGCCCCCAGTGTCCAGATGAGGAAACAGTCACAGAGAGCCCAGGGATTTCCTGCAGGTCACCTAGTTCATAGCACAATAGCTGGGACTGGAATCCAGGTGTTTCCACTGCTCAGTTCCCCATGCCTCCCCATTTAACAGTGATTCACTTGGGAGCAGAAGTGAGAGTTAGGGTGAGGACAAGCAGAGGTTACCATGGGGTATGGACTGAAGACAGCTTGGGGAAATTTTTCTATGAAATCTTGACCTCTGTAAGGTGTTAGCACGTACTGCTAACCAATGTTAAAGTCATCCGTTAGATACTGTTAGCTATTGAAAGCTGAGCCATTGATCTCAACCTAAGAGCCCAGCTTAGAAATTATTTTGTGAGCTTGGCCATGTATGTGACAATTAGACTCATTCGTCAAGCTGCTTGTTTGATTTGTCATTGTCGCAAGTTGTTAACTTGGAGAATTGAACTCAGCAGATTGTTCCTAGTCTTAATGGGAGACTGCACACATCTCTTGGCCCTAAATAAAGTTGAGTTTGATTTATTTAGATGACACTATAGGCAATAAGCCATGCCCCAGAATGTGCACCCTGAGTATACACACACACTCACATGCCATACCGGAAGTACTCTTCCCTTCTGTAAGGCCCTAAATTTTCATCTTTGGCTGCTGTGTGATTTCTTTTTTTCTTGATTTCTTTTGTGATAGTGAAATAGGTGGTGTGATAGAAACGTGGTTCATCCCTTCTGGATGGTCCTGACTTCTGGTCTCATATTTTTCTTCATTTGGGAATAATGAAAATAAATTTCTTATTAAACTCCAAGAGAGTAAGGCAGAGCTTGTCTCAGCTTAGCTTTTTCTCTTTTGCAGAGTAATCTCCATAAAGAACTACCATCCGAAGATCAGAATCATCACTCAGATGCTGCAGTACCACAATAAGGTAGGGTGGGGGAGCCGGCCAAGGCTTAGAAATACGAATCCAGGTGCTGTGTCTTTCCCCTGGTCATAATAGCAGATGTATGCACACATATGCTCATACACACCCATGCAGTCCCACATTTATGGAAAGAGCCGTGGTAAGGAAAATTCTTTCAGTACATTTCTTCAATCCAGACACCTCTGTATTGATTGATGTTGGTCCCTGGAGGGAAATTCCTTCATATACTGATTCATTTGTTCAGGAAGCCTCTTACTGATGCATAGCTGAACCCAGCCCCACAACTTCCATCTTTAGGTGCTTTATTCATTCCTAACAAGATTTATTGAATACGTGTTATGAAGCCCAAACCCTACCTGACTTCCTCCCCATGCATAGAGTAAAAGAGACATCCTATTTTGTGTTGTCCAGGACTTAGGAGTTATATAAGTATAGAATGTCCCAGGTAAGTGTGAAGACTTTTGTATCTGAGACCAGATTAACTTGGAGGAATGAGCAGAAACCGGGCAGAGTATGGAACAGAATATGGAACATGGCATTCTTAAATTCAAATGGGGAATTTGGTAAAATTGAATTTAGGAAATAGTTATCCAGAAATTTAAAGCAAAGGAATATTTTCCTAGTGTTACAGTTTTCATGGGGGAACTGGAAAGAAAACAAATGTTTGAGCCTATGTTGTTTCCTTGGTGGTCAGGTTTCAGTAAACCAGAGTCCAGTCTCTCATTCACAGACAGTCCAATCACTTGGCCAGCCTGTCATTAAACTCCCAGGAAAACAGCTTTGGGGGGAGTGAAGGTGGCACCTTCCTCTCTTTGATATGGAACCAGTTATCCCCTTAATGAGGCTTCCAAACCAGGGGCTGTTCAGTACCTGGAACCAGGTGTCCTGTCTGTATAGAATAACTCCCTGCTGGGTTATGACTGAGCACACTTCCCATCTTACAAGCCATATTCCCTATGAAATAGGCTGTCAGGTGACTCAAGAAGACACGGTTCTGCCAAATGCACCAGTGCCATGCCATTATTTCTTAATTGCTGGCACATGTTGCCCATTTTGCTGTTTGGGGCCCATCAAAGGCTGTTGTGGAGTGGAGCCTGCTGTCGGCCACTGGCCTACCTCTCAGGTCTCCCTCCCACGCCAGCCGTTGTTCAGCTCTCGGCAGGTGGTTCCATTGCGAAACAGGTTGCAGCCCAGCCAGTGGGTTTGGTGGTGGGAACCCAAGGTCACACTGCCTCCGAGGAGACAAAATGAAGATAGTTAGTAACAAACAAACATTAATCTGGAGGCATATTTTTTGATAATCATCCCTGTAGGGAGAGGTGAGTTTTATTTGTTGTATAACGGCTACAGCTGGTGAAAGCTTCCAGGGCGGCAAACTCTCCTTTCATTTGTGATTTGAAGTTTTATTTAGTGTGGGAGAGCTTTATGCTGTTGTTTAGATTTTTGGTTGGAAATAGAAAAATTAGCGTTGTATGTTTAGATAGGGATGTCAGTTTCTTTTTTTCTCCTTCCAATGAGTGAGCACTGGTACACCATCTTCAAGAGATTAAGGAGTATTTCAACTATGTGATTCTTGTCAGATTCTAAGTAGCTTAACAGACCTAGAATCCAGATGGTACCTGGTCACTATTTGCATGGCCATAGTAAACTGAATGGCTTTTGCAAAAAATTCTGTTTTGTAATTATTCAGAAATGATGATGAAGACATCAGCTCATCATACTTAAAAGGTGTTTTTGTTTTAGAATCACCCAGACTATTTGGCAAACTCACTTAAAGATGCAAGGATCTTTGCCACAGGTCATTTTGCTTGATGTTTTATTTCTCTCATCTTAAAAAAATAAAGGCTGAAATTGTGTGAGTTATTTGTCATTTTATTCCTTATGGAATTGCAAATGAATATTTTTCACTTATCTTTTTAGTTTTGTAATCCCCTCCCTTCCTTCCACCCTCCTTCCTTGTCTCCTTCCTTCCTCTCCTCTCCCTCCCTTTCTTTCTCTATCTTCCTTTCTTCCTTCCCCTTTCTTTTTCTTTTCTTTATTACTATTATTATTATTATTATTATTATTGTTATTATTTTGCTTTTTTGGGCCACACCCGGCAATGCTCAGAATTACTCCTGGTGGTGCTTGTGGGACTATATGGGATGCGGGTGATCAAACCTGGTCGGTCACATGTAAGTCAAACACCCAACCCACTGTGCTATCTCTTCGGTTCCCATCTTTCTTTTCCTTCCTTCCTTCCTTCCTTCCTTCCTTCCCCCTTCCCTCTTTCCTTCCCTCCTCCTTCCCCTCTTTCCTTCCTTCCCTTCCCTCCTTCCTTCCTTCCTTCCCTCCTTCCTTCTTTCTCTTCCTCCTCCCTTCCTTCCTTCCTCCCTTCCTTCCCTCCTTCCTTCCTTCCCTCCTCTCCTCCTTCCTTCCTTCCTTCCTTCCTTCCCCCTTCCCTCTTTCCTTCCCTCCCTCCTTCCCTCTTTCCTTCCTTCCTTTCCTCCTTCCTTCCTTCCTTCCATCCCTCCTTCCTTCTTTTTTCCTTCTTTTCCTCCTCCCTTCCTTCCTTCCTCCTTCCTTCCTCCTTCCCTCTTTCCTTCCCTCCCTCCTTCCCTCCTTCCTTCCTCCCTTCCTTCCTTCCTTCCATCCCTCATTTCTTCTTTTCTCCTTTTCCTCCTCCCTTCCTTCCTTCCTTCCTTCCTTCTTTTCCTTCCTCCTCCTTCCTTCCTTCCTTCCTTCCTTCTTTTCCTTCCTCCCTCCCTTCCTTTCTTCTTTCCTTCCCTTCCTTCCTTTCCTTCCTTCCTTTCTTCCTTCCTTCCTTTCCTTCCCTCCTTCCCTCTTTCCTTCCCTCCCTCCTTCCCTCTTTCCTTCCTTCCTTCCTTCCTTCCTCCCTCCTTCTTTTTTCCTTCTTTTACTCCTCCCTTCCTTCCTTCCTCCCTTCCTTCCCTCCTTCCCTCTTTCCTTCCCTCCTCCTTCCCTCTTTCCTTCATTTCTTCCTTCCTTCTTTTCCATCCCTCCTTCCTTCTTTTTCTCCTTCTTTTCCTCCTCCCTTCCTTCCTTCCTTCCTTCCTCCTTCCTTCCTTTGTTCCTTCCTTCCTTCCTTCCTTCCTTCCTTCCTTCTTTTCCTTCCTTCCTCCCTCCCTCCCTCCTTCCTTCCCCTTCCCCCCTCTCCTTCCTTCCTTCCTTCCTTCCTTCCTTCCAACCTTCCTTCCAACCTTCTTTCCTTCTTCCTTTTCCCCTGCCTCTCCCCCTCCTCCCTCTCTCTTTTTCACTTTTGGTTTTGGTGGTCACACCTAGTGGTGCTTAAAGCTTACTCCTGACTCTGCACTCAGAGCCACTCTTGGAGACCTCAGTGGACCACTGTGGTGTTGGGAATTGAACTTGGGTCAGTTGCATGTGAGGCAAGCACCTTAATCCTCATAGTATCACTTTCTTAAAATGCTCCTCCTTCCTACCTTTCCAGTATGCCTCTTTACTTTTCCTTACAATATTATTTTTCCTTCTCTCCTGGTACTTTCTGTTAAATCACAGTTAGATGGCCTGTAAACTCCACCTATCAAAACTTTGCTTTCAGAAAAGAACTTTTATATGTGTGTGTAAATTTATGTCTTTGTCGGTTAACTTAATATCTTAATATTGAACTCAAAACTATGAAGAATTGTGTTCCCTAGTAGCCTAACAGTAGTGGTATAAGAGAACCTAGAGGAATATGGGAAGCTGCCTGTTCTTCTCTATGTAATGCTGCTCCTGAACTTGTTATCATGGTAATCTAAGGCTTTGAAGTTGTGTCTTATGGTATTAGAAGAGCTTTAACATCTATCATTTCACTTAATCCTCCTCTGACTCTCTGTGCATCCCAAAGTCACTTCAGAATGGGATTTAGGTTCTATTTTCGAAGATCTGGTGAGTCTGACTCATGGTGACTTAGCAGCCAGTGAGCTAACAACTGCCAACTTCCACCTTCCCTTTTAATGGAACTTCAACTTACTAAATTGACACTGGTTCCTCAGAGTAGAACTCAAAGATAGAATGATGGTCTTCAAAGTAGATCTGTTCATATTTCTAGAACTCATGGGAAGGCGCATTCTCAACTTTGCACCTCTAAATACAGAGGAGAAAAAATGGTGAGCATAAATGACTTGAAGATGATGGAGGAAGAATATAATTTATGACCTATTGGAAAAAATGTCACTCCTAATAATTTTGATACTGTATCACTGTATCACTGTCATCCCTGTTCATCATCGATTTGCTCAAGTGGGCACCAGTAACATCTCCATATGTCCTGTCTCATGCTAGTAGAGCCCAAGGGCATATGCTTGTTCCAGGAACATAAAGAGCCTCAAACCATTCCATCAGGTCATACTGGTATTTGGAATATCAAATATGACACGGGTAGCTTGCCAGGCTCTGCCGTGCGGGTGGCATACTATGTAGTCACCTCTGATCTCCAGCATTTAATGATGAAGTGCGCAGCCACAAGGGGCCACACGAGCTGGGCTGTTATCAGCTCTTCTGCTGGGTGGAGTTCTGATGAGAGGGGAGTCCAGATTAAAAATAAGATCCAGCTTTCGGAGGAATGCCCATATTGTTTTCCAAAAGGGCTGGACCAGTCGGCACTCCCACCAGCAGTGGATGAGAGTCCCTTTTTCCCCACCATCCACGCCAGCACCGGTTGTTCTTGCTGTTTTGGATGTGTGCCAGTCTCTGTGGGGTGAGATGGTACCTCATTGTTGTTTTGATTTGCATTTCCCCTGATGATTAAAGATGAAGAGCACTTTTTCATATGCCTTTTGGCCATTCGAATTTCTTCTTTTTGGAAGCTTCTGTTCATTTCTTCTCCCCATTTTTTGATGGGGTTGGCTGTTTTCTTCTTGTGGAGTGCTACCAGTGCCTGATATATTCTGGATATTAACCCCTTGTCAGATGGGTATTGGGTGAATATCCTTTCCCACTCTGTGGATTGTCTTTGTATCTTGGTCACCGTTTCTTTTGAGGTGCAGAAGCTTTTCAATTTTATATAATCCCATTTGTTTATCTTTGCTTCCATTTGCTTGGTCAGTGGTGTGTCGTCTTTTAAAGATACTTTTCGTTTCGATGTCATAGAGCCGTTTCTCCTATGTTTTCTTCGATGTACCTTATAGATTCATGTCTGATATCGAGATCTAGAATCCATTTTGATCTGACTTTTGTGCATGGCATTAGAAGGAGGTCTAAGTTCATTTTTTTACATGTAGCTGCCCAGTTTTCCCAGCACCATTTGTTGAAGAGGCTTTCTTTGCTCCACTTAATATTTTTTGCTCCTTTATCGAAGATTAAGTGGTTGTATATTTGTGAGTGTGTTTCAGGATACTCAGTTCTATTCCATAGGTCTACAGGGCATTCCTCCGAAAGCTAGATATTGAGCTCCCATTTGATCCAGCAATAGCACTCCTGGGAATATACCCTAGAGACCGAAAAACACATAGCAGAAACACTATCTGTACTTCTTTATTCATCTCTGCGCTGTTCACTATAGCTAGAATCTGGAAACAACCTAAATGCCCGAGAACAGAGGACTGGCTAAAGAAACTGTGGTTCATCTACACTATGGAATACTATGCGGCTGTCAGAAAGGATGAAATTATGAAATTTACCTGCAAATGGATGGACATGGAGTCTATCATGCTGAGTGAAATTAGTCAGAAGGAAAAGGACAGATATAGAATGACTGCATTCATTAATAGGATATAGATACCAGTGTTTTAATAAATATGGGAAATGGTAATGGCAGATTAAAACTCACCACTGAATATACACAAAGAGACTTAAGTGACAAACTCTAAATATCTGCAGGGCTAGCCATAATGTGTAAAATAAGAGGGAGAGAGATGCAGAGACAGAGAGAGAGATAGAGAGAGAAAGAGAGGAAACTGGGGTACCTGCTATTAAGGCGGGTGGGGGGGGGAGGGGAGGGGTACATTGGTGGTGGAAATGGGGCACTGGTGGAGGGATGGGTGCTGGAATACTGTATTACCAAGAACCAATTATGAACACCTTTGTAATTGTATGTTTCACGGTGGTATAATAAAAAAATTAATAAAAAATAAAATAACTAAAAAAAAATAAAAAATAAGATTCATTAATAAACACTGGTGAGTGATTTGAAAACCAAGTACCATTAAAATGCAAGTCCTTTGAATCTCACTGTGTATCTGTGCTGCCACATGGTGTTACAATGTTTTTAGATGAAAAGACCTTTGTTCCTCACATAGACTTCCCAAAATTTGTCTGAGTAGTGGAAAATGGAATCAGGGGTCAACTCTCAGGAGTTTTTTCTTCCACATTTCTTCTTGTTAAGATGACCCGTGGATCCAGGTCTTCCACTTATTCATAATGAGAGGATTTGTCTCTAGTCTCCATTATGGTAGTGCTGACATTTTCTGCTGAAATTTCTCTGAATTTCAGGACAGAATTGCCAGAAATGGAGAAATAGGAGGCGGGAGCAGTAGTACCACAGGTTGGGCATTTGCCTTGCATGCAGTTGACCCAGGTTCAATCCAAGCATCACATTTGGTCCCATGAGTACCGCCAGGAGTAATTTGTGATTGCAGAGCCAGGAGTAACCCCTGAGCATTGCTGAGTGTGACTCAAAAAAGAAAAAAAATAGAATTGCCAGAAATAAAGAATTTTCACTCCTGGTGAATCTCTTCTCATTGTTGTTTCATGAAGATTTTTTCTGGCCTTTAGTCTATCTCTCCTTTCTCCCTACCCTAAGATGAAAGATGATAGAATAAATCAAGGAAATGAGGCCTTGAGCCTGAGAAATGAAATAAGCTTGACTTTCTTGTATAATAAGTATATGAAATATGTCTGAAGAACTCAAACCAGATGGGGACAGGAGAGGACCCAAGACTTAAAGCCTGGACTTCATACACTGAATGACACATGGGAATATGAGAGATCCTCTTGAAGAGGGTTTGTTTGTCTGAAGGTGCCATGAAGGTTACGTGGTGTCTGTCTGGGATTTGGACCACCGAATCTCCTTTCACAGTTGATGATTTACTGATTTACTTGCTCATTACTTAGATTTAATTTCTCATTCTTCTAGATGATGTTAATATAAATGAGTCTTTTTCCTCTTAGACTGATGAATTTTCTACAATGTCAGGAAGGTAAAGGGAAAAGTGGCCTTCCTAAACCAGAGAAAGAGAAATCGGATCCAAAGCAAGACTAATTGCTGGAATCAAATGTCCAATGTGGGAAAGTCTGTAATACTCAACTTGATAGAAAGTTCCATCTTTTATGGCCACACAGGTGGGACCAATAGCAAGGTTCTGGTCATCTCTCCCAGAATTAAACATTACAGAGTTAGAGCTCACGAGATTGTCCACAACTAATTGGATCTTGCAAGAAGAAATTTTATGAAGGATATTTCTGGAAGCAATCCTTGGAGTCATTGGATGTTTTATTTTCACAATGGAGTTGTCCAACTCCTTCGATTACAACATTATGTAGTCTTGAAAATGAGAGGAGTCCTCTTTGGTACTTGTGTTTGCTGATACATGAGGGAAAATATGGCTTTCAGGTCATAGAGTTTTGGCCTTAACTCTCTCAGTTGAACTTCCAGGCTAAACAAGAAATCTTTGTATTGGGGAAGCATATTCTGAAATGTAGAGACAAGCTCTTGTTTTCTCGAAGGTAGCCCTTTAAACCTACTAGAAAAATTACATTCTTAGAAAGTTCCTTTGTACTTGCATGCAGCCAACTCGTGTTTAGTTCAGTTCCTAGTACCTCCTATAGGTCCTCAGCACCACCAAATGTTATTTCTCAACATAGAGCTGGGAATTGCCCTTGAGCACAGTATGGAAAGGACAAAATTCTTACCTCCCCACCCCATCACATCAAATAAATATAGAAAGCTTTTGTAAGAAACAAGCCCCCATAACTTATTTCACAGAGTACATACCGTTGAGTCTTAATTCCCTCGCTTTCCTGCCTTCAGTCCCAAGACAAAGAGGGCAAACTGTCTCTCTTGTTCACATAGCAGTTCCTGAGATCTTCACAACAGTGGGGTCCAACCTCAGCACAAACACTGCTAGGTCCTGTGGCCATTCTTCAGGAGAGGTGTGCCAGAGTCCTCAACTGTCCAACACTAAGGGATCCAACACTTGTGCATCTCCATTTCCTCTGAAAGTTATTCCCATGATGTTTCCTCTTATAAACATGACCATTGCAGGGTAACCAAGTAGCCTGAAACTAGGCTTACCAGTTTCCAAAAGTACAAAATGATAACTTCTTTTTGACCTGGAGACCATTTCTCTCAAGCTAGTTTTGGGTTTCTCATAATCTGTGACATGACTGGTGTTTGGTTATCCATACAACTAAGTTTTTATTTGTCTTTATTTCAGTCACCGAGATTGATTCTCTCATTCTTAGTTTTAATAATTTTAAACTAAATTCTTTCTTAAAACCTTATCTGGTTGGATTATTTTACCAACCCTGGAAAACTTTGAGTCATGATTTTTTTTAAACGTCTACATAACATTTGTGATGCCCTGCTCCTTGCCACTTAGAATTAACTTGATAAGCAAGTCTATGGGTCCTTATCTCTTGTCCATCCTATTGTTTAATAGATCAGCCCATCTGTAGGAGATTATAGCATGTCTGCACTCTGATTTGTCTGATGATTTAGGGTAGTGCTTCTCCAAGTGTGGTCTGAATAAGCAACAGTGAGACCTCCAACCTGTTAGAAATCCAAATTCACCACTCAACCCGTATCTACTGAATCATGAATTTTGGAGGAAGGCCTAGAAATTTAAGTTTGCTCAAGTCCTCCAGGTTACTGATACCTGCTCAAACATGGGAACGATTAATCCAGATTTGGGGCTGGGACAGATAGAAAATAAATATTTTTTTTAACATTTTATTATACCACCGTGAGATATACAATTACAACGTTGTTCACGCTTGGGGTTTCGGTCACACAGTGTTCCAGCACCCCGCCCTCCACCAGTGCCCCTCAACCACCACCCATGTCCCCAATTCCCTCCCCCTCCCACGTCCTGCCTAAATGGCAGGTTCTTTATCTCCCCTCTCTCTCCCTCTCTCTCTCCTCCTTCTCCCACACATTGTGGGTTACACTACGGTACACTTAGAAGCCATCATTTGCATTTTTTGTCTGTATTTAATGCTCAGTTCTATGTTGGTATCAGACCTTTTGACATTTATTCACACATGTTCCCTCCTCTATCTTACCTAACCTCTGACTCCCACGCGCTTGTGGTAATTTCTACTTTGGGTAAGATCACCTGGTATATTTATGTCATGCAAATAAATGCAGTCATTCTATGTCTCTCTCTTTCCTTCTGACTAATTTCACTCAACATGATTCTTTCCATGTCCATCCATTTATAGGCAAATTTCATAACTTCATTTTTCCTGACAGCTGCATAGTATTCCATTGTGTAGATGTACCACAGTTTCTTTATCCAGTCATCAGTTCTCGGGCATACTGGTTGTTTCCAGGTTCTGGCTATTGAGAATAGTGCTGCTATGAAAATAAAGTTGCGGATTGTGTTTCTGCTGTGTGTTTTTGGCTTCCCAGGTTATATTCCCAGGAGTGGTATGGCTGGGTCAAAGGGAGCTCAATTTCTAGTCTTTGGAGGAATGTCCGTATTGTTTTCCAGAAAGGTTGTACAAGTCGACATTCCCACCAACAGTGTATGAGAGTCCCATTTTCCCGCATCCACGCCAGCACTTGTTGCTTTTACCCTTTTGGATATGGGCCATTCTCTGTGGTGTGAGGTGATATCTCATTGTTGTTTTGATTTGCATCTCTCTGATGATTAATGACGATGAGCATTTTTTCATATGCCTTTTGGCCATTCGGATTTCTTCCTTGTCAAAGTTTCTGTTCATCTCTTCTCCCCATTTTCTAATGGGGCTGGTGTTTTTTTTTCTTATATAGCTGTACCAGTGCCTGATATATCCTAGAAAATAAATCTTAAGCATACACGTGTGTCTGATAGTCTTAGACTCAATACAAATTCCAACATATGAACAACCTACCAGGCATTCTAGTAGCATGGACTGATTCTTTGTATCAAAAGGATATTCTCTTTGGACTCTATTTGGTTAAATAACAAACCCAAGGGGAAGCCTTGGGCTTGGAAGGTGAAGAAGAAATATTCCAGAGAGACTGTATCAGAATTCTGATAAATAGAAGAGTTGACCAAAACATCCAACACCAGTCCCAGACCCGGAGAAAAAGGATGAGTCTAGATGATCCTGAGTCGTTGGGCAATGTTGCATTTCCCCAAAGCGATTTTAAACAATTGAACGTTTAACAAAATAAGGTCTCATACCTGCTTTTCTTTACACAGGCCCATCTGCTAAACATTCCAAGCTGGAATTGGAAAGAGGGTGATGATGCAATCTGCCTTGCAGAACTCAAGCTGGGGTTCATAGCCCAGAGCTGCCTGGCCCAAGGCCTCTCCACCATGCTCGCCAACCTCTTCTCCATGAGGTCATTCATAAAGGTAAGCGTCTTGTCCTATTAGAGCATATTAGCCCCGGATTCAATTTGTCGTGGGGTTGAGTAGAGAGCACAGCTTAAACTCAAAACAGATCGAGGGGCTTTAACCACTTTGGTTAAGGAGAAATTCCTTGTTACAGATTTGGGCAAAAGGCCAACTTCTTTCAAAATTATGTTTTTATTTTTATTTGGCACATCCACGGCCATTAAATGATTGTTCAAAGCACAATCCTCTCTTTTTTTAGATAAACCACATGTTTATCTATCAACAAAGCCTCCGCTGTTAAAACAAAAATATGATTTATATACATTCCATATGGCACCAGAGTGCCTAAAGAAAAGAATTATCATTTTGCTCTTTTTACATCAAGTGGCTGGTGGACCTCTCACTGTGCGGATAAATGTAGACCATGTGTTTGTGCTGAAGCCCAAACCCCAACAACATAATTCATTTATTTATTTCTGCACAATCAAGGAGGCCAGCAAGGCTGACATGCCATGGTTATTTGAATGGAAAGTGAAATGATGAACCGAGTCCTTGGCAGCAGTGCCGCTTTGCGTTGTGAGACTGGCTGTCTGGATATGCTCATGTTCTTGTCAGCCTGTCCACCCCACAGAGCTGACTGAGCACCCTTTCCCAAACCCCCAAGATGCCTCTTACCTGTGGGACTAACTCAGGCTATAAAAGACTTGACTCTGTCCTTACAGGTCAGGACAGGGACATCACGTTTCTAGGAAATTGTGTTATGGGCTCAGCCTCCCTTTTTAGAGGGAGCTGTTGGAGCACACAGGGTTGACAGCACCAGCCCTTGATCTTGGATTGTGCTTAATGCGGATAGTCCTGGTAACAAAGCAAAATAAAGCATATATACTTTGGGCCTTTGGATGATTTATTCTTGCTGACAATTAGATCAGTGTTTGGACTTAACATTCTCTTTCCTGATATACACACACACACACCACACACACACACACACACATACACATTTATGGACATTCCCTATCCTGAGTAGTGGTGGTGGTATTAGCATTGGATGTGGATTGGGAGTGAGTCACCAGGAGGTCCCACAAAGGGGCCAGAAACTCTGAAGTCAAAGGTGTGGGATCTCCAGACTTTGGCCATCATTTCTGGAATTTCCAGTGTCATTACTAAGGTTCTTGGAAAGAGTTGAGGAAATGACCTCTGATGCAGTGGGAGGGGAGAGGTGGGGAGAATGGAGAATATGACGTTGAGTCTTCAGGAGATGGACTGCTTCCATGAGATGCCCTCCTGGATAAAACAAGATTGTTTCCCCTATGTAACCTCCCCTCTGTGCCCTACTAATTTACATTCATTCAGCAGTAGAGAGCTAGCATCACTCTATGGAAGAGAACGGATTGTTTTATAGGCACATCTATCACTTTATCAATAACTTAAAAGCTATCCTGTGCACCTGGGATTGTAAACTGCTTGATCTGACACAACTTCCGGCCTGGATGTGTGGCTCACAAATAGGGTCAGTGTGTTCCTTGAAATATCTTTAATCCATGATGCTATTACTGTGCCAGGGGTGAAACTGGATGTAGATATAACGGAGGCTACAGGGAGGTCTGTGGGGATTGGATTTAGCAGAGACAAGGCACACAACCAGATGTAGCCTTAGTGTCTCCCCCGGGCTCTTCCAGTCAGTGCCAGGAGACCAGACTCCGGATGAAGGCTTGTCACCAAGAGCGGTCCTCTGGCTTACTCAGCCAAGTGCTGGAGTTTTCATCCAGCAGGGGATTGCCCACAGGACCAAGCACACGGTCCAAAGAGCTGGGCTTTACTTCCTCATGTTCATGTAACATGGGCCTTGGCAAGGCCCTGCCACAGATGGGGTACTTGCCATGGGTATGTTTTGATTTTGTGGTGCCTGCATGGTAACTCAAGCTGTCTGTCAAGGAAATTAATACAACAAATGTGACACTGAGTCTTCAATGTTGTTACCAGCAGGGAGAACGTCTGTCCAACTTTCCTCAGGACCGTGAAGGGCCTCACCTCTGTAGCCAAGGACATCCCCTCAGCCCAACTCATCCCACTGCCAAGTTCCTATTTAGGAAGAGCTGGGCTGGGCCCTGGTGTAACTGAAAACATATTTCCCTCCCAGGGTCATGTTACCATGTTATTTCAGATCAGTGCCAACTTCCCAGTGTTTGAAGATAGATAGCTCTCTGAATATGGTCTTTTGACATTAAAGTGGGCTTTCTGTTGGAATTTGCTAAGGAACATGACCTGGAAATTAGAGGGCTTCCATATATGCATTCATTTCATTTAAAGTAGGAATAGTCTTCACAGCCTTAAGCATCCACTATTAAGGAGATTGTCTTGGTGTGCTTACTCTACAAATCCCAGATTCTTGTCTTTTTTAGGCCATAATAATACTATAATATGCTCTCCTTGGCATGTTTTATATATTATGTCCCATTCCAGGAGGTCACAAAGCCTGCACTTATTTTTATTTGGGGGACAGATGGAAAAAAGAATTTATAAGTGGATTATTGTTTACAGAAATTGCTTCCTTCCCCAGTGTTCCCCCATGGCCTATGGTGGAGAATTCATCAGTGCTTCCATGGGACAGAAAGGCCTATTAGGACAGAGGGAGGGGGATGAGGCTCTGGCAACACCTGATCCCTTGAGAGCTCTTAGTGTTTCTGGGAGCTGAAGGAGGACTCTGAGCTCACTCTTTCTCTTGCCTTGGGCAGGTACAGTGTCTGTTTTGTTGGCTCTGCAGAAGACATTGTACTCTGCTGCTGCTGAGAGACAGAAAAGAACAAAACCAACTGCTATAATACATCACACACAGGACATGGTGCTGCTACCCAGTGGGATTTTAGAGACAAAAAGAAAAGCCAGGACAAAAGCGAGCTTTCTACAAAGGAGAGATAAATTTTTGGCTTATAGGAGTTAAGAGAGAGGCCTGATCCACAGGTAGCAGGAAGCATGGGGAGTACTTGTTTATCTCTTTAGTGTCACTTTCAAAGGTCCAAGTGCTGGAGCCTATTGTCATTGTTCATGGAAGCCCATCTTCCATTTTGAATGTATTGTCTTTGGACTGATCTCAATTTTGGGGGAATCTATTGTTTTAGCCCACATTTTGGGGGATAATGATTTTTACTGTTTTGGTCACATGCTTAGGGATTATTCTTGGCTCTGCACTCAGGAATTACTCCTGGCAGTGCTCGGGAGGGGCCATATGGGAGGCTGGGATCAAACCCGGGTCTACAATATGCAAGGCCCCTCTATGCTGTCACTCTAACATGATAATGATTTCTTTAAGCTTGCTATAAGCTGCTAAAGAGCTTTTTTCTCATTATTTGTCCTTAGTTTGTTCCACCTTTAAAGAATGGTCTCCTGTGCAGTTCTCACATGCTGGGACTGAACAAGTCCATGCTAACTTTATCATCATACTTTGATGCAAGAGGCTCTGCTTGGTATGACAGGAGTTCTCTGGCCCCACAGCTTGTGGTTAAGGACAGATTAAGCTGAATCCAGTTTATATCCTTGAGTTTCTTTCAGCAGTATGGGAAAGTCACCTGGTTCCTGTGATTTCTCTATATCTTACATTATCAACCCTTAAATGGAACATCCTGTTCATTTACCACTATCTGATCTCTAACCACCTGCCTAGCAGGTTCAAGTGAGAATCTTCCTAATGTCTTTTGTAAAGACCAAGACAATGAAATGTTTTAGCTTATCTTCTGTGGCCTCATCCCTGAATAAGTGGCCACACTTAGCCTCTGCTTGGCTTTCTTGCCTGGTTGTAATTTAAGATCCATTGATTTTTTTTTCCTGTTTTAGAGTGTTACCATGTAATACTTATCTTTCTCTTCAACATATCTGTTTTCAAGTTGGGGCTTGACCGGGCATCTTTGTGAGCTGTGTTATTATTCTTTACTAGGATTAGCTGTCCTTGTAGAGGATTGTTTATGTGTATATATGTGTGCATAAGTGTTGGCCCATATGTTTGATGGTTGTTCTTGAAATTTCCATTTAGTCCATGTTCTCCAAACTTAGCACATTTGAATAATTCTCAGAATTCCATTAACCTATGATTTTGCATGCACACACACAAGCACACACATGCGCACACAAACACACACTCACAATTACCTGGAGAGTGACATAATCTCCATGATTTTTTTCTTGGTTGAATAAATAAGTTCTGGAAATGGAGAAATATATTATGAGCTTCTTGTACTTTCCCATGTTTTTTCACTATTTGGAATTTAAGGGTGAAATGTTACTTAAAACTGATCACACTGCAATCTCCTTCATCACATTTTTAAATTTCTAAATGAGAAAGCACTGTGGAAATCAGGTTGTGTTATTCAGATTATACTTTGACTCAGATGGACCTTGTTCAGCATAAAAACTATTTCTTCATTATATCTGTTACCAGTTTAAGGTAAACTTTCAGCAATAGATAGTCTAACACTAATTGTAACCAAGGGAATAATTTTAATTCATTTATTTGAGGTTAGGTTTATGTGCATATGTGTACTTGTATCCCACGACTGGATCCTACGGGACGTCAAAAGATCACGTGGCCACCCACCTACAAGATGGTCAGACTTCTTCATCAAGACCCTGAGCGAAAGGTTTGAGGCTCTTCGTATTCCTGAAGCAAATAGATGCCATTAGGCTACACTGGCACATGATAGGGTCAAATGGAAATGTTACTGGATCCTGATAGAGCAAATCAATGAATAATGGATGTCAAGTGATCAAGTGTACTTGTATATATCACTTGTATCACTTGTCTTCCCATTGTTCATCGATTTGCTCTAGAGGGCACCAGTAACATCCCCATATGTCCTGTTGCAAGCAAGTGTAGCCCAAGGACATCTGCTTGCTCCAGGGACAAGAAGAGCCTCAAATCATTCCTTCAGGTCATGGGAATGAGGTCCATAATTGTTACTGTTTTTTTGGCATATCAAATAAAACATGTGTAGCTTGCCAGGCTCTGCTGACTTGTATATAACCATGTATAAAAACATTTTGTTTAGGAGCTGGAAATATAAATCAAGACTCTTTAATATTAGCTAAAATATACAGGGTTCTAACACTGGTGCCAAGTTCTGTGACAAGGTATTTATATACATCATCTCATTTTATCATGACAGTTGCCCTGCCCAAACTTGGCACTGATGCTATCCCCACATTACAGTGACAGCCACCATACATTAAAAGAAGCTAATTAGGGGCCGGGTGATAATACAGTGGGTAGCTTGTTTGCTTTGCACGTGGCCATTCTGGATTTGATCCCCAGCATCCTATATGGTCTCCTGAGCACTACCAGGAATAATTCCTGAGTGCAATACCAGTAGGAATCTGTGGCCCTGCCCAGGAGCTACCCTGGGGCGACCAGCCATAGCATGCAGGGCCTCGGACTCAGCTGGGGAAGCTGGAACTCTGCTTTCCCCAGGCTAAGCTGACCATGGGGCTCCCAGGAGGACAAATGGGTTTTGGGAGTGGGCCCATCACCTCTGGGGGTTCCCGGAAGCAGCCAGATGAGACTCTCCCACCACACTAGCCACCACCTTCGCAGTTCGGATGCTGGGATAGTACTTCACAACCAGATTAACAGAGCAAAACCAGTTCGAGCCCAGGTCGCGTGGCGGCATGCGGCGCGGTCCATCAAAATAGTGGAAACAGTAATGTCCTTTAATGCACTGCATTCTACGATGTGCAGGAAAGTTTGGCGGGGGGGAGAGATAGAGAGGAGAGAAAAGACATACAGAACCCGCCAAGTAGTTGAGGTGTGGGAGGGGGAGGGAGGTCGGGACATTGGTGATGGGAGAGGGGTTTGGGTGGAAGGATGGGTGTTGGAACACTGCAGAACCAAAACTCTGCATGAGCATCTTGCAATTGTATGTCTAAAAGTGGTGTAATAAAATTTGGGAAAAGAAAAAAAAAACCAGTAGAAATCCCTGAGCATTGCCAGGTGTGACCCAAACGAGCAAAAATAAATAAATAAAAAGAAGCTAATTAACTTGAGTGAAGACATAAAACTTGGAACTGATCAACTCTTGTGTTAAACCAGGCAAACTCTTTTCAGGTTTGTTCTTGAGTAAATAAAAATATGACCAGCAGAAGAGATAACTAAGCTAGTGCCAACATTTCAGCTTTGAATAGTTTATTTTATGCAAATTTTTGATTCACTAGAGATTCTCTCAGCATCTACTATATTCTAAGCTAACCACATATCATCCTTATAACTAGGAGGCTTCAAGAGTCCTCTGTTTTGATAAGCTTTTAGGAGCCTGTTTTCACAGTGATGCATGGTCACAGGTTTGCATAGCCCTATCCTGTGGGTTCTTTTGGTTTTTTTCTTTAAATAACTTTGCAAGTACAGAGATCACTGAATTAAGGTGAGTGATGGGTTTGCTTAGGTTAAGATGAAACAGGTGGAGAAATTAAATAGGCAACCAAAAAGGAAATGGCACTTTATACTGCTATCTTCACGGGCAAGCATGATGGGCTTAGGTGGTAGGTGTTTTAGGAGACAATGAGCCATTCTTATTAAGTGGTAGGAGTTTTTCAGGCCATAGGTGTTTATCCAGAAAGATGTTAGGAAGTTTCTCACTTGAACCTGCTAGGCAGGTGGTTAGAGATCAGATAGTGGTAAATAAACAAGATGTTCCACTTAAGAGTTGATAATGTAGATAGAGAAAAATCACAGGAACCAAGTGATTTTCCTGTACTGCTAAAAGGAACTCAAGATTATACACTGAATTCAGCTTAATCTATCCTTAGCCACAAGTTTTCTGTGGAGCCAGAGAACTCCTGACATACCAATCAGAGCCTCTTGCATCAAAGTATGATGGTAAAGTTAGCATGGACCTATTAAATTTCGCACACAAGAAACCACAGAGGCCATTCTTGAAAGGTGGAATAATCTAAGGGCAAGTAATGAAAAAAAAGATCATAAATATCACACATGTTGCACATGTTCATAATCTGAAGTCTCAACCTTGCATAGCTGTCAACTTCCTCTTCTGGCCTCATCTTAAAAGTACTTTCTGCTTTAAACATCAGCCACACTCCCTTTGTCTTGTCAGGGGTTTGCACTTGTTTCGTCTCACTATAATTTCCCCTCCCAATTGCTTCATGAATCTCATCCGTGAAATTATTCATATCTTTGCTGTATGTTAATTTCTCAGAAATCCCTTTTCTTAAATATTAGAATTATTCATTAAAAGGATTAAAAGTAAAATATGATGTGCAGAAAATTGAAATAAACATACATAAATGTTTAGTCATCAAGTCTTATATGGTCTTATATGGTTATGGTTATCATAGTCTTATATGGTTATTGGTTATAAAGGCTTAATGACTTTTTTAGTCATCAAGCCCTTATAACCAATAACCATATAAGAAAAGAGTGTATTATCTTACTCCATGATGTTTTTATTTATGCAGTTGACAGTATGCAATGGGCTAATTCTGGGCTTTCTTTGGGAGCTTTGACGTTTACACAAGTCTGAGATCGCCAGTCTATGAATAAGTGTAATATGTCTGATAAAGTAATTACTATGATTATGATTCAATAGTCTTATTGGAAAATGGAGAAATCAAGGAAAGGTAAATCAAGAAGAGAGTAAGACCATAATTGCTCTGACACTTTCTAAAGTCTCTATAGGAAGTTGATATCCTACTTCCCTTTATCTCCAGAAAGGATATAGATGTAAAGATGTTCTTCTTGACTTCATGGAGTAAATAGCATTACCATGTGCAAAATTACATCAAAGGAGCATTTAAAATTTTTGTGCCACCCTCCCCTCTTCATCCCATACAGTCACATCCTCATTTACTCTCCATTTGGCTTTAGTTGTGGCAGTTATTGTTTATTTCCTCTTTTCTGAAAGTGTAAGCACTGTAAAGCCCAAGTCTTCTTGCTAAATACCCCAGTGCCTAGAATGTTTCTTGACTTACACTAAATACTTAATATGTATATATTGAATAAATGAATGAATATGCTTGCCCCCAGCCAAAGCGCGTCTGTCTTTATTGCAGACAGCTGGGTAGGTCCTTACAATTTTGGGTGATTATGGTGCTGAAAACGTCTTTCGCTGCTACTGTGGATGGTTTCCTTGCCAAATTAAAGAACTTTGACTCCATGCAGAAACTTGAAATGCAAAGCTCTATAATCCTTGGCGAGGATGTAAGGGGCTGGTTAGATCTGGTTATAAACCATTTAGACTGCCAGAAAATCCAGTCAGTGTTTAAATTCACAAATCAAAATAAACACTCATGTATTGAAATGAATTTGCTAAGCCTCAGTAACCCATTTGGGTCAACAGCGTTACGTATCCCCTTTTCTTTGTACTTAAATCTCATTAGATTGGAAGCTCTGTCTGTCTCTCCCAGTGCTGCTAATGCCGCCTGTTCAGGAAGACAACTCCCACCTGAATGTACAACTGCATTCCTGAAAACGATTGTAAATGAAGAGAGAATTAATCCATGAATGATTAACAGGGATTCCATCCCCCTCTGGCCCCAGTAATTTCTAGAACATTGAATTAGAGAGTTCTCAGACCTTTACAAATTCTCAAGGCAAATATTATTAGCAAAGGGAAGCCCATACAGCATGTTAAAAGATTGCCAGAAAATGTCAGTGGAATTTCAGAATAAAATAAAAGAGGTTCAAACTTCCCTTCCCCATCAGCTCCCCTTCTCCCTCCCTCCATCCACCTAACATGATTAGAAAGTCATTTCATGTGTCTTAAATGTTTGGTCAATCAAAGGGAAATGAACATGATTGATAGTGACAGGGAACACATTTAACTCATTATTCTTTACTTCGCAGCAAAATGATTTGTGTAAACTGTCTGCCTAGCATTAAAGGTAAAACAAACTTAGAAACCCCAAAATGTTATATATTTTGTCTAATATTTTCCTTTTTGGGTTTTATAGCTGTAATCACATATGGATTCTTTTATTTGGATCTTGGCATTGACTGAACAAAGGAAGGCCGCTGCAGAGGAGATTACATAGCATAGAAATAGCCTGTGCCCAGTGGGGACAGACGCCCAGAAGCTGCAAGACTCAGAGGGAAAACTCAGAAATAGCTACCATTCAGTCCAATTCTCTAACAATGATAAAGTATTGTCTCTCATGTGAAAGAATGGCCTTCCCGGCAGAACCTCTGATCAAACCTCAAAACAAGTTCTTTCATAGACTTTTGGGTGTTAATTAATAATACACATTTCTAAGTCTACCTGAGCATCTGCAGGCTTAGCCCTCCTGATCTAGCTTCCCATCCCTTCAAGTCTACTAGTTTGGGGTTTCTTGTGTCATCCCTTGTTGGTGATTTTGCAAGCAAAACTCAAAATTCTGTGTGCCATTAGAAATTGAATTCCGAGTTAAATTATATTGTCCTAGAGTGATACCAATTGTGACTCTTATCTCCAGGACAATGATGAGGAACCATAAGCTTTAGGTGACTATTTTACATATCTAGGGAATACAAAGCAAGCAACTACCATGCATTTGATGTGGTGAGTGGTTTGTCAAGAACTTTCAAATCGCATAGTTTATCTCCTAAGTTTGCATTGAACTTTTCATCTCCTAAGATAAAATCTCAGATAGACAAGCATTCTATTGAATACAGAAGATATACCCAGTACAATGAAGCTAATATCTCAGACTCTTCTTTAGGTAGATCATAGGGTAGAAATGGGAGAAGAGTTAGGAAGATGGCTGACTTCTGGGTGCACAGCTAGATGGAAATTGGAAGAGTAAGGGCCAGAGACCACTTAGATCACTGGGCTCTTGACTGAGTGCTATGAACTGTTTCCTTTGAGAAATGTTTCAAATATAAACACTGCTTGGTTTGATATTCAGAGCAATAGCTTTAAAGATTAGAAACCATTTTGAATTACTTGTAGTAGTATTTTACGCTCTTGTTCATGCCAAACAATATGTGTGTGCACATATGTGAATGTGTGTGTGTGTGTACTCTCTTCAGAGGTAGGAAATATGCTTGTCTATTTCATTCCCTTTATAATCCCACAATATATAAAATTGCCAGGCAGTGTTTTCTCTTTCAGGGGCAGCTGTACGTTGTCATTTGGGGAAACTGTTGTTACCAAGAGAGTAGCAAAGTTCCCACTGAGTAGGGTAAGAAGATCATGGCAGCGGAAGTGAAGAAACCCAAAAGGTTTGGTTCCAACTATCTGGAGGAAGAAACGATGGATCCAAACTGCAGAATAGGAGATTTCTAACATGGGAAAATCCAGTGAGAGGGAGACAGTGCTGTTCAAAGGAATAAGGGGACTCCTATTGGGGAACAACTACAACTATCCTAATCCTGCAGGCTCCTTCTGATGATAGTAACATTTTTTTCAAGTCACTCAAACAATTTGGGCTCAGGCAGTGGGGTTTTGGACTGATACAAGATTAGTAGAAAAGTGTCGTCACTAATTTGCTGTTACATTCTTCTGACCAGTTATCAATGATAGGAAAGTTCTTAAAGAGTGTTGTGCTAGTAAGATTGAAAAGTCCTTTTGGTTGTCCAGATAGCTCCTTACTTATTTTATTTTTAAAAAATCAGTTTATATTAACATTAATGCTTGTGCATGTCTATGAATACATAGTTCTGTGCATTTTAACTGTATGTTGAGCCATGCAACCATGCCCAGAATCAGGATGCAAAAGTTCCAATACCTCCAGTTCCTTTTGCCTGCCCTTCGCCCCTCTAACTCCCTTAGCCTTGACAAATTCTGATATTTTGTCATTATAATTTGTCTTTCTGATACTTGAGTGTGAATATAATCACACTATTTGATGTTTTGGTATTGGCTTCTTTGGTAGGATTCCTGCCATGGTAGAAGCCCCTTCATGTTTGTGTGTGTGTGTGTGTGTGTGTGTGTGTGTGTGAACGTTTTTCCTCTGTTGCTGAGTAATATGACATTTTTGAATGTTTTGTAATTTTTTTAAAGCACATCCACTTCTTTAATAGCCAGTATTTAGGTTGCTCTCAATTTGGACTGGTTGTGAATATATCTGATATAAACAATAATGTAGAAGTTTGTGTGTATGTAAATTTTTTATTTTTCTAGGTTAATGAGGAAGTACAGTTCTTAGATTATAGGGTAGGTATGTGCTTAACCTAAAAAAAGAAACTGCCAGAATGTTTTCCATAGTGATCCGACCATTATTTTTTGCTCTTAATTCTGGATAATACGTGGCTATTATGTTATTTTTTCATGTTAGCTGTTTTAAGAGGCATGTAGTGCTACCTAATTGTAGTTTAAATATGTGTTTTCCTAGTAGCGTATAGTCTTGATCATCTCTTTACAGGCAAATTTGTCTTCACTATATCTTTTGATATTGAGTGAAGTGTTTGGTAGATATTTTTTAAAATAGACTTTCTTTGTTTTCATTTTAGGGACCATACCCTTTGGCATTCAGGGACCAAAAACTGAACTCAAATCTCATGCATGCAAGATGTGCTCTACCACTCGAGCTATTTCCCTGTTCCCATGCTTCATTTTTACAAGCAGTTTAGCAGAAACAGAGCAAAGAAAATGAGTGTTCTCATACATATACTTCCCCTAATATTTATAGCCTTCCCATTACCAACCTCTTTCACCTAAGCTGTATGTTACAATTGATGGAATTCCTCCCTCTGATCCTGGAAAACACTTCTTTTTCTGTCTCTTTAGTTTTGCCATTTCTAGAATGTCATATAGTTGGATATATATATATATATATATATAATATATAGTAATATGTTTTTATGTTTTTAAAAGTTTACATCTTTCCCATGACTTGAATTTCATTTCTTTGCAGCATTGAATAATTGTCCATGGTCTGGTTATACTAAGGTTTATTCATCTGTTCACTTATTGAGGGACATCTTGATTGCTTCCAAGTTTGGTAAACTTTTATTATGAATAAAAGTGTTATAAATATCCTTGTGCAGGTTTTTGTATGAGCTTAAGTTTATAACTCCTTTGGGTAGATATCAAAGGAGTAGAGTATGGTTGCTGGATCACATGGCAAGAGTATATTCAGTTTTGTAAGAAACCACTAACTGTCTTGCAATATAGCCACACTGTTTTGCATTTTTGCCAGCAGGAGATTACTTATTGCTTTCTATCCTGATAGCACTTGGCATTATCAGTGGTTGGCACATTCTTAATTATTTATTTGTGGTGCTGGGTGTCAAACCCAGGGCTTTAAACTTGTAGGGCTCTGTCACTGATTTACATCCCCAGCTCTATTTTTTAAATTAAAGATTTTTTTTGCAATTGAACTTAAAAGTTTCATACATATTCTGAATTTATTGTTAAATAAAGGGTTTGTAAATATTTTATCAGTATACATTTTAATTTTCTTAACTCTGTCTATCCTGGGGAAATATTTAACCTTGAGATTTTTGAGGACTTTCTCAACATGTTCAATATAAACATACCATATGATGCAATAATTCTATCCCTCGCTCTTTCCCAAGAGAAATGATATTATGTTCAATTTTCTATGGATGCAATAGTAAATTAACACAATCTTAGTGCTTAAAACATCTAGGAATTTTTGCTTCTTTTCCTAGAGACTTTTTTTTGAGATAAGTTGCTCTGGACTAAATCAAAGTGTTGTTAGATCTGGCTCCTTCTGAAGGCGAATCTTTTTCTTACATTTGCTACTTTATGGAATCTGCCTGCATTGGCCTATACTTTCTTCTTCATAGAACTCTCACCTTTTGATTCCAATCATACATCTCCTGTCTCTTCTTTTGGAAAATATGCACCTGCCTTCTCACAAGAACACTTAATACTACAGTTCACACCCTCTTGGATCACTTGTATTACTTGTCTTCCCGCTGTTCTTAGATTTGCTTGAGTGGGCACCAGTAACGTCTCCATTTGTCCCTGTCGCGTGCTAGTGTAGCCCAAGGAATACAAAGAGCCTCAAACCATTCATTCAGGTAATGGGAATGAGGTCTATTATTGTTACTGTTTTGGGCATATTGAATACGACATGGGTAGCTTGCCACGCTCTCATGTGGGTGAGATACCCTCTTGGATAGTCTTCAGACAAAATAATTTTCCATCCAAGATCTTTAACTAAGTCTGCAAATTCCCTTTTGCCATATATGTTTGTGTGTATGTGCATATATATATAATAGTATATGTATATGTATGTGTATATATGTACATATTAACATTATTCAAGTTTCCAACAACATGGATTGCAACATGGATATAATTGAGGGAGTTTTCAATCTGCTCTCTGCTGCACAAAATAATCATACCAACTTCATGTGAATAATATACATCCTTAAAACATTTCAACCCAGAGCCAGAGAGATAGTACAGTAGCTAGAGTACTTGCCATATACATGACCAACCTAGTTTTGATCTCTGACACTGCAAATGGTCCCCCCAAGCATCATCAATAGTGATCCCTAAGCACAGAACCATAAGTATACTTGGACCTGAACACCACCAGGTATGGCTCCAAAAAGACAAACAATGGGAGACTCTCAACCTTGTAGCATCCCTCCAATATTAAACCTTGTCTGAAAAATAATCCTCTTAAAATGTTGTTTCCTCCTCTAAATCAGGTATCGTCAAGACTCTGGATATGAGTTTTCCTGGGGCAAAATTTCTTTCTACATGTACATTTGTAAAACTTGAAAACCTGTATCTTTTTATCTGAAATATAATAGGACAAAATTTAGTAATTCCTATTCTAAGAGAGGCCCTAGTAATTTAAATTTTGGTCGAATATGTTTAGATCCCTTGATCTAGAAATAGTATTCTTTGGCTTAACATTGTCATTATTTAATATGCTTTCCCAAAATTATTTTTCCCGAATTTTTTAGTTAGTTGACTGTTTCAGTCTTTCCATATAAACTTTAGAAATAGATTTTTATGTATCTTATAAAAATAGTATTTTGATTAGATTATATTAAACATATGGGCCAATTTGGGGAGCTGTGGCCTTCATTAATACAGATTTTAATCCATGAATATGGTCTGTCCATTTAGAGAGACTACTCTAATTCCTGTTTTCTTTTTAAAATCAGTATTTTTTAGTTTCATCAGACTCTGTGCATCTTTGTTATATTTCCATGTAACTTATATTTTTGAGGGGAGCTACTATAAGAAAACAATCTAATTTTTTTCTTATTTTCAATTGCTTGCTGGTGGCAAGTATGCACATACATTATTTATCTGTCATGACCTTTTATCCACATCAGCATTGCACCAGCTAGCATTCTTTCTGGATGTTGAGTAGGAGGCATGAGAGTGGACATCTTTTATTTATACTTCAACTTAGTGATAAAATATTCAGTGTTTCACCACTAAATATAATGTTGCAATAGATATTTTGTAGATAATTTTTCTGATGTTGAGGAAGTTTTTCCTAGTAATAACCTAATGAGAATTTTATTTTCTCATGAATCACTGTATCACTGTATCACTGTCTTCCCATTCATCATCGATTTGCTCGAGCAGGCCCCAGTAACATCTCCATATGTCCTCTCTCATGCTAGTAGAGCCCAAGGGCATCTGCTTGCTCCAAGAACATAAAGAGCCTCAATCCATCCCAGAATGAGGTCTATAATAGTTACTGGTATTTGGCATATCAAATACAACACGGGTAGCTTGCCAGGCTCTGCCGTGCAGGTAGAATATTCTTGTAGTCATCTCTAAGTCCAGCATTTATTGATGAACCGCGTGGCTGCAAGTGGCTGCCTGAGCCGGGCTGTGATAGGCTGGTCTTCTGGGTAGTGTTCTGAGGAGGGGGAAGTCCGGATGTGGAAAATGGAGGCACTCATGGAGTGGGGGGTCGTCTGGCTTGTTGCAAGGCTCTGCTGGGGTGGCGGGCCAGGGCTAGAACCCGCCATCCCTCCTGGGCGCCTTATGAGCGGCTGGGCACAGGGGGAGAGCCAGTAGCAGCTCTGCCCCATGTCTGTCAGTCTCTGGACCGGCATACCTGAGCCGGATTTAAAAAAAGACTGCTGCAGGATGGAACTCAATGAGCCAGGCTGTGATAGGCTGGTCTGCTGGGTGGAGTTCTGACGAGAGAAGTCGGGACGTGGAAAATGGAGGCCCTCATGGAGTGGGGGGTCATCTGGCTTGTTGTGAGGCTCAGCTGGGGTGGTGGGCCCGGGCTAGAACCCGCCATTCCTCCTCGTCGCCTTGTGAGCGGCTGGGCACAGGGAGAGCAAGTAGCAGCTCTGCCCCATGTATGTGAGTCTCATGAATAAAGATAAAATTTACTAAATTAAATTTTATGTAACATACACTTAGAAAAAATTGTATACATCTGTCATATAATTCATATTTTACATTATGTTATTGCTCATTTAAATTTATTTTACATAATACAAAATATATAATATATTATGTATAAAATATACATATTATATATATATATTATCTATATATAATCTTGTTTTCCTCCTGTAGATTATTAATAAATTGCTTGATATGAGAGTGCTGAACTACTAGTTGGCATTCCATTATAAATCCACCAGTGTATTATTAATATATATTTATGTATATTGACTTGCTAATATTTTTCTGAAGAATTTTTTGTTTGAATGTGAGTAGGTTTTTACAGATTTTCTTATAAAATAGGTCTAATTTTGCTATCAGGATAGTGTTGACTTTATGAAATAAGTTTAACAGTCTTTCACTTATATTATCTGGAAAGGATTATTTCACACTAGTCATTTTATACACACATGTACACACATATATAGATACATATATGTGTGTGTATATATATATATATAAAACTAGTGATTTACTAGTGAAACTCTGGGACTGAATTTTTTTCCTAAAACAAGTTAAATTTCACTGAATACTTTAGGTTCTTTCCAGTCATTCATTTACTCTTAGATGAGTTATAAGAGTTGGAGGGTTTTAAGAAATCAGTCTAATTTACCTAAATTATTCAACTTATGTTTGGAGAGTTGTTCATAGTATTACTTTATCGTCTATTGAATGTCTGTATGTTTCTCTCTCTTTCTATCTTTGTGACTCATTCTTTCTCTCTCTCTTTTTTTTTTGCTTTTTGGGGTCACTCCCAGCAGTGCTCAGGGGGTTTCTCCTGGCTCTGCACTCAGGAATTACTCCCTCGTGGTGATCGGGGGACCATATGGGATGCCGAGGATCGAACCGGGCCGGCACAGGCTGGTCGCGTATAAGTTATGCAAACTCCCTACCTGCTGGGCTATCGCTCCGGCCCTCATTCTTTCTCTTTTTTAAGGGGTGAGGCAAGACCTACCAGTGCTCAGGGACCACCAGAGCTCTACTCAGTAATACAAGGAGGCTTGTGGTACTAGAGATTGAATCCAGGGTGTAGCAGATACAGAGCATGCACTGCCTCATTTGTGTCACATCCCAAATCTCTTATTGGTCAGTTTTACTAGATTTTTCTTGTCTGTTCAAAGAATTATCTTTTAGCTTCATTATTTTCTTTAGTTTTAAGTCCCCCGCCCCAGGTTGCTTTATATTTATCTTACTCTTTGAACTCATAAGATGGAACTAAAATTAGTTATTTAAAATTTTGAAGGATATGCCCATTAATACTAAAATTCCCTTCTAAGCATAGCTTTAGCCAATTCCACATATTTTAATTTTTTATTGGGCGAGGGGGGAGGGTGTTTGCCCATATCGGACTATGCTCAGGGCTTATTCCTGCTTTTGTGCTCAGAAATCACTCTTGGTGGGACTCAAGGAACTATATATGGCGCTTAGGATTGAGCCCAGGTCTACTGTATGTGCCTTACCTACTGTGCTGTTCTATATCTCTGACCCCATTTTACACATTTTTATATGTGTAATATTGTTTAGGATTCCTGAACCCAGTTTTAGTGTGAGGGATCTTCCTATACCAACAAGCAAGAATTCATCAATTCTGATGCTATTTACTTAATACAGCATCTGTTTCCACAGGTTAAGGGAATCTCTCAAGACCACCCTCTGCTTCAGACATGGGAGGCAACCCTAGGCTGTCGTCTGTGTTTCTGACCAACCAGTTACAAACCAGAGCTTTCCAGCACCCTCCTCTGATTTGATCTTATGCCAAAATGTCTTACAGAATTAGAAAAGCTACCAACTAGATCACCAGTTTATCACAGAGGCTATGAAATAGCAGTTAAATAAAGAGAAACATGGGTAGGGTTCAGATATCAAACCAAGGAATTTCAGGAGCTAGTGGCAAGCTAGGGGCACCAGCAAGGTGATTCATGGAAGTGAGAAGCTCTTAGTACCTTCCTTTGGGGACTTTTACTGCTGTTTTATTTGGGGGCATAATTGATTAAATGATTTACCATGAGCTCGTGGATACTTCTCTCTGGAAATTAGGTAGGTGCTGGTCCCTGTCAACCAGACCTCGTTTTCAGATACTTCCCCAGAGTCATCTTTATTAATAAGATGAATAAGACATACATTTAAACTTATATGATTTTGAAGCCCGAGGAACTAAAAATCAAGAAACCAAATATGACAAATTTGTCAATTCTTTGTGGAAGTTTTGTGTGACACTTTCTCTATGGCAATTTTTTATTTCTCTGAAAGTTTCAAGAATTGGGAGTAGCACTGAGAGGCAAGAGATGTTCCCACTGCTATAATGGTTCAGTAAATTACAAGGGGTTTAAGAGATATGAGCCAGGATCTATGGATAAAGACCAAATATATATGATATAGTTTGGCTTCCTATATGTATACAAATAACAAATCACAATACCATAATTTAATTTTTTGTTGCTAAAATGGTTTTCTAATCAACTTAAAACTTTTCCTGTGACTCAGATTTTTTTTAATTTATTTTCTTTTTTGCTTTTTGAGTCACACCCGGCGATGCTCAGGGGTTACTCCTGGCTCTTCGCTCAGAATTACTCCTGGCGGTGCTCGGGGGACCATATGGGACGCCGGGGATCGAACCCAGGCCAGCACAGGCCGGCCACGTGCAAGGCAAACTCCCTACCCGCTGGATTATCACTCCGGCCCCGACTCAGATTTTTTAGATTGCATTTCTTAATTCCCAACATTTGAAGAAATCTCTCACTTGATTTATGGTCTGGTTCATTTTGGTTGGAATATTCTTTGCATGATTTCAATTGCTTAAAATTTGTTAAACCTTGATTTATATGTTCTGTCTTTTTCAGTGTTCCATGTAAGCTTAAAAAATGAGTATCTGGTTTCATTTCAAAGCAGAATGTTCTTTAACTATGAATTAGTACCTGTTGATTGCTGGCGTTGTTCAGTTCTGTCACTTTTTTTTTTACGAGAAGAGAGTTGAAGGCTCTAATTCTATAAATTTTTCTATTTTAGATCTATCAGGGTTTGTTTTATGTAGTTTGAAAGATTTCTGTTATCTATGTTTGGACTGGTGTTTTGGTGAATTGACTATAATTTTACTTGTTCTCAAGTCTAGAAGACATAAGATTTGAAATTAATAGATTTACTTAATTTTCTGAAAAAATATATCTTTATTTTTTCAGAAATAGTAAAAATATATCTTTAGTCATCCTTTCCTGATTGAAGTAAACTACATATTTAAATTTTAAATAACTTTCCCATCAACAATATATAGCTGGTTGAATTTTTTTGTTTCATATATATTAATTCTCTTTTGTCTTTGTTTCAGGCCTTTAAAAGTGATTTTATGTATTCCACTTTATCTGTAGAACTTCTCTATTTCTCTAGGTTTTCTCTATTTCTCTAGGTTTTGATTGCTTGTGCAAGTTTAGTCTGTGATTTACCCCTTCAACTATGATGTAGAGACCTTATCAATTTACAGGTCTTTTTAGCCTCCTTGTTGTATGTTGTGTTTGTTGCATGCTATTGTGTGTATGTACATTGATCAGTCTTTATTATAGTTTTTGCTTCAATATTCAAGCATATTTCAAAGAACACATGAGAAGTATAGAATATATAACCTGATGTTTGGCATTGGTTTCTATGCATCCTACTATCCAAACTATGCTTTGGATAGAAGTATCATTTCTCTTTGTCTGCACATGTTGCTTTATATTTGTTTAAGTCATTCAGCTGGAAATAAATACTGTTACCTTTGTCAGCACCTATCTTTATTTCACTTTCATTTTGTAAGGACATTTTTGGTGGAAATATAATTTGGGTTGGCACATTTTTTCCTTATAGTACTTCATAGAAGATTATCTTCTTTCTTGCCCCATTGATTCTAATGAGTTATTCATAGTCATTTTAATTGTTGCTTACATCTAAGTAATGAGTCATTTTTCTCTGTTTTCAAGATTATCTTATTGTCTTTTGGTTGTGTTATCTGATTGCATAATTTCGTTTGACTTGCACTTTTTTTGATTCATTGAGAATCTTGGATCTTAGTGTTGTTCATTTTTAGTGGAATTGAAACCTTTTATTCATTTTATATATATATATATATATACATATATATATATATATATATATATATATATATATATATATATATATATATATATATATATATATATATATATTTGAAACAAACTGTGCTCTCATTTTGGGTTTACTGTGACACTCCATGTTTACCCTTTTCTAATGTAACTTAAGTCTATATTCATTTTACTAACAGTTTTTCTCTTGTTCAAATTACAAGATTTAGTAGCTTGAACTTTTAAGTTCAGTAACTCTTCTATCATTTCCATTATTCAGTAGAGCCAATTCATTGAGTATAGAGAATGCATTTTTCAGTTCTGGATGCTACAAATGATTTATACTAGTTATTGTGAAAGTACAGTAGCTGTCATAAGGCCCCTGTAAGATCATCTTCAACACCTGCATTGTCTTTAAGTAGTTTTTCTGCAAGTTTATTAATCACAGATACTATCACCCTATAATTAATTGGCCATAGGCAATTTTATGGTAAAAGAAAAATAAATAACTGGATTGAAAGTTTGGTTTCATTATCTATTGATGAAATTTAAAAATAAAACAGTTCTTTGAAAATTGATGTGCTCTCACTTTGTAGTACAATAAGTGATCTGATTTTAGATTCTCTAAAATCGTCAATAGATTTCACAATTCCAGTAAGTTTGATCACTGAACAATGCAAAAAAAGAACATGCTATGATTTTTTAAAAAATTTTAATTTGAACAGGAGTTCATTCCAGAGTTCCAGTTTATTATGGAACTCTGGGTCTTATTTAACTTTGGCAAGAATTTAGTCTTCTGGTTTTTTGTGTTTCTTTTTTGGGTCACACCTGGCAATGCTCAGGGGGTTACTCCTGGCTCTGCACTCAGGAATTACTCCTGGCAGTGCTCAGGGGATCATATGGGATGTGGGGGATCGAATCTGGGTCGGCCGCATGCAAGGTAAATGCCCTACCCGCCCCTATCACTCTGGCCAGGTTTTGTTTTGTTTTGCATATAACATTCATTTCAGCAGCAAGTCCTAAGCAGGCTTGTGATTCTAATGCTAATTGAGTTTTCAAAGATGGGGAGAGAGTTCAACAGTCTATATTGTACTAAGTTCTGAGAATTTGTATGTTCATTACGTAGGGTTCTTTCCATCCATGCTCAGGGTGATCCCAAGAGTTCTTCTTCCTCTTTTTTTCTAGTAAGGAGTATAAGACCAGATGTGCTCAAGGCTTACTCCTTGCTCTGTGTCCAGGGATCGCTTCAGTTAGTGTTTTTGGGGGACCATTTGAGGTGCTAAATTTCTTTTGACCATATGCAAGGTAATGTGTCTTTGGCCCCCAAAGAGTTTTTAAACAGTTATAAGGGATGGATTTCCAAAGCCATCATTCTCTGTGACCTCCAAGGAATTTTCATCTTTCATTTGGCCCTAATTTTTTGATCCTTTGACCATCCTTTGACCATGCAACAGAGACTTCAATGGCATTACTTTACTGTACTCTTCCTGCATGTTCTCCATCTGGTACTAATGGTTCAGAGGACATGGAAAGATTTAAAAACAACAATAGGGCTTTGTCCCTGTTCTCTATAGACTTAAGTTCCTCTGGTCAGAGAAGATTCCATCATCTCTATCAGTCTCCATTGCCACTGCTCTTGCTGCCAGAATGGAATGCTTTAGGTTCAAGGATGCCAGAGAAAAGAATTAAAAATAAAAAAAAAAATTGTCCATTCTTCAAATGTTGGTATATCCTTTCTGCCTTTTTTGCTACAAACCAAGCTTCTCTTGTATTTTTTGTATCTCATTTTGGTTCTCACATGCTGTTCCTGGTATCATTGATCAGACCAAAAGGTAATTGGAGAAAAGACCTATGGTAAACTCATACATGATATGGTGGTACATCCAGTACTAGTCATTTTCCCTCAACTGTCTGTCTGTTTATAGCTTAGTCTTCAAATCATTGCTCCATGTCATCTGCTTTGGCTTCATAGCTGTATTCAGTGCAAGATGCAGCAAAGACTATACCCGCTCCATTCAATCCAGTATCAGAAATGCACACATGTCCCTTTAGCATATTCACTAATTATTCTCTTTGGGATGAATTTGATATAATTCACCTTTTCTTCAGAAGTTATGAATAATATAACAAGACAAACTGTATTGCCATGGAGTTCAGCATATCTCCTGGTTGAACAATGTACATGACTCTTTCAACTTCAAACTCATTTGGCTGATTTAGAGAAACTTTGGGACACTAGTAAAATGGTAGTGAGGTCAATTTAGGCATCCATCTGCCATCTTGAAAAATGGTATGCAATAAAATCTTTCAACTGGGTATAATTTTTGTGTTTTTATATTATTAACTGCCAAGTATATTTCACAGTAACAAGAGTGGTACAATATCACTGATTAAGGTTTCAAGTTGAAAGAAATTCAGGTGACTGGCGCCAATGCTATGCTTTGTGTATATTATGTGGTGGGAATAGGATGAAATGAATTGGCCTGAGTGAAGGTCATTATTTCTCACCATTTCCCCATACTGTCTCAGAAGATAGAGTATCTCTGTCCTGGAGAAATACCATTAGATTTCCCCACTCACCCTGGAATGCTAAAACTCTTTATTGGTAGTCTATCAATAAAAATTTGTTTATTCTTAGTCTTTATGTCTATAGCATTGCTTTTTGAAGAATGGCTTTCAGTCAATTCCTTCTTTTCCTGGCCTATGACAAAGTATTATTTCTTAAGACATTTCTGTTGCTTTATTCTTATAGCCAAGAGTTGGCAGTGAGTTCATTTCTTTCCATGGTTAAAGCAAAAAAAAAAAAAAAAACACAGTTAGGGAGTAAGATATGGTGCTGCTTGCAGAATTCAAGTTAAATATTGGACTTGATCAGTCACAGATCTTGAAGGCAAATGCCTATCTGATAGGTGTATGTTTTACATGTTATCAAGATTTTTTCATCACAACTTCTATCATTCCCCTCAGTATGAAGTATATCGAAAATAGTCTAGGTCTACAGTAGTCAGAGGACTGGGCTTAATGGACAGTTCACTTGTATCACTTCACTTGTCTTCCCGTTCAAAATCAATTTGCTCAAGCGGGCTCCTATAACTTCTCCATATGTCCTATCACATGCTAGTAGAGCCCAAGGGCATCTGCTTGCTCCAGGAACATAAAAGAGCCTCAAACCATTCAATCAGGTCATGGGAAGGGGTCTATATTTGTTACTGGTGTTTGGCATATCAAATACGACGGGGTAGCTTGCCAGACTCTGCCGTGCGAGTGAGATATAATAGGCAGTTATAAGACTGATTTAAGACTTGAGTTTTTTGTAAGATTTTAGACTATTTACGCAAACTTTCTTAGCTTGATATTCACCACCACTCCCTGATTTTTAAAAAGGAATACTCTAGAGAACTGGTGAAAATATTATACTGTGAGAAGCTTATGCCTTTTCTTCCTTCTTAAGAGAAAGTGGTACTGTGTGAATTTGTATTTGTGATAATATTTGAGACTCAGTTAGCATTGAGTCACCAGTGGAAGAAGATACAGGACGAGCCTATTGTAAAACCACTCTCTAGGGTGAAATCAAAGCACACCTTGCTTATAATTTTGTGTTGTCAACATTCTTGTAAATGGTGGTGTTAAGTATGATCCACATAGATCTCTCTATGGTAAGATGTGGAGTCAGCAGAAATTTCTGTCTGAATACGTTTTCTAGGGCAGCAGCAGTATTGTTCATAGCTGTACTCAACATTTGTGTCAAACAGCCTCCTCTCCCTTTACCCTCACACCTCCTCAGCCAGAGTCAGATGGTTTTTGTCTATAGCTATAGATAGGCAATAGCTGGTTGCATAGGTCTGGTATTTTCCAGACCTTTGGAGAGAACTGGGAGAGAGAGACCTGATGTCTCTTCTTCCAGTGCATTAGAAAAAGCCCACGCAGCAAATACAGCCTTATAAGGATGGAGTCTTCAATGACGAGGACTGGACTAGGTAGATGGAATTTTTTGCATGGAATTCAGAACAGCAACTTCCCAAGTCCTTCTTGGAACACCAACGTATTATTGACTTGAACTTGCTCATGGGACAGAGTGACACCTCCTGCATAGGTCATTTTAAGTCTGGTGCAAGTTCAGAAGCTTATGTCAGAAGCCGGGTTGGTTCTTTTTTATGTTAACCTGGATCTTTATGTGTGATCTCCAAACATGACCTTATTCTTCTTTGGGGAGACCAGCATTTTCTTCAAATACTGACTTCTGTTTTATAATCCCTATTCAGGTAAACATACTGACCACCAGGAAAGGTGATGAGTGTGGGGATACTCATAGAATACTGTGATATTTGGGGGACAGTGTAAAATTGCTTAATTGCCAGGTCCAAAGGGTCATTTTGGCAATCAATAAAGCCTCTTCTCGGAGTAGCTAAGCAAGAGAAATGGCTGCAGTTTGAACTCAGAGCCTGCATGTGCTTTGGCAGTTCCTACACTGGCACTCAGTAAGCACTTAGGATCACATCCTCCTAAAAGGAAATTGCTAAGCCCAGCTAAATACCTCAGCAATTTAAAGACTGCCCACTTGCAATCTCTGAACCAAATGTCTTTTGATGAGGCCTAAAATCCACTTTAGGAAGCCACAGAGGGGAATTTCTGAAGTCATTTCTAACTTCCTGTGAAAATATTCTCTTGCTGGCAAGAGATTTCCCAGATACAATGAATACACAATAAAGTGGGTGTCTCTGCCTGGGATACCTGGCTCACAAATAACCCATTTGGCTTCCCAATCACCCTGCTATCTAAAACTAGCAGAATTTATGCTTGTGGCTGGAATGGCTCTGTTCAGCCAGAAAGCAAAAGTTTATAGCCAAACCCTTTGCTCTGAAATGAAATCTAGTCTCTTTGGCTAGACTTTATTAGGCTGTATTGTACAGCGATCAGGGACATAAGTATCCGAATCTGCCGTCACTAAAATGGGACTGGGTTGGCGAACATTTTTGTCCTCACACTCCATGCTATGTATTAAAAAGAGGAAGTTCTACACAAATTAGGGATGCAAATCACAGCCATTTTCAGAAATTTTATTTTTAATCTAATCTAATATAGCACGCCATTATTTTCTTTTTATACAACCCATATTGAAATGGGGACTAAGCTATCATTGGGGTCACTGATTCAATGATTATAGATTAATTTGGATCTCTGAAATATTGTTTAGATTAATTACCACTACAACCTAAACACTTGGGTTATGATCTTAAGCTTAATTATTGGCAAGCCTTCTCTGTCACTGATCTATTTAGTGACACTCATAGAAATCTTCATTTTTTATTTCCAACTCAAATCACTTAACTTGTGATGAACTCTTCTTAATTCTCCAAGAACTGATGGATATTTCTTCCCCACTGTTCTTCATTGCCCTTGAGAATAGCTCCTTAACTCAGAGTGTGACCCATTTTGGGGTACCGTCAACCTTGATTTGGAGCCCTATCAGAAATGAAAAATCTTTGTCCCCTGGGAAAACAATATGGGCATTCCTCCGAAAGCTAGATATTGAGCTCCCATTTGATCCAGCAATAGCACTCCTGGGAATATACCCTAGAGACCGAAAACACATAGCAGAAACACTATCTGTACTTCTTTATTCATCTCTGTGCTATTCACTATAGCTAGAATCTGGAAACAACCTAAATGCCCGAGAACAGAGGACTGGCTAAAGAAACTGTGGTTCATCTACACAATGGAATATTATGCGGCTGTCAGAAAAGATGAAATTATGAAATTTACCTGCAAATGGATGGACATGGAGTCTATCATGCTGAGTGAAATTAGTCAGAAGGAAAAGGACAGATATAGAATGACTGCATTCATTAATAGGATATAAATAGATACCAGTGTTTTACTAAATATGGGAAATGGTAATGGCAGATTAAAACTCACCACTGAATATACACAAAGAGACTTAAGTGATAAACTCTAAATATCTGCCAGGGCTAGCCACAATGTGTAAAATAAGAGGGAGAGAGATGCAGAGACAGAGAGAGAGAGAGAGAGAGAAAGAGAGGAAACTGGGGTACCTGCTATTAAGGTGGCCTTGGGGGGGAGGGGGAGGGGTACATTGGTGGTGGAAATGGGGCACTGGTGGAGGGATGGGTGCTGGAATACTGTATTACCAAGAACCAATTATGAACACCTTTGTAATTGTATGTTTCACGGTGGTATAATAAAAAAAATTTTAAAAAAATTAAAAAAAAAAAAAGAAAAACACATTTCACTAGGACTCCTGGATGATTCATGGTACTTCAAGATTTGGAACTTAATGACTCAGAGCTTCAGAGGACTTTTGCTAAGAAAACCCTCAGATGCACCTAATAGTGTGGTTTGTGTGTTCACAGTGGTTGTTGTGGTGAAGTTCTCCCTTAAGTGTCTTAAATAGTGAAGAGTCTGTAAAGGCATCTCGAGTTGTTTGTCTCACCCAAAACAAGCTCATACTTTCTGGACTCATCTAACTCCATGCTTTCTCAGTTTAAACTTTTACAAAATAACAAATGGCCAACAACTGTCTTATATTTCAATTTTTAAAGTTAGGGGTAGGTAATAGGGCTGCCAAAGCTAGTTTTCCTGGGCTCCATCTGTTTCCTGTTGAATTATTTGGTCTTTCAGTGGAATCCCAAAACAGAAAGATGAGAAGACAAGGCTGATTTGCATGGTGACGACAGCATCATTCTGACACAAAGGTGAAAGGGAGCTGTTTTCTAAAGGGATGTTGAGGAAGTACTTAAGTTAGAGTGGTGATGAGACACAGTGATGAAGTTTCCTTGTTTTGACTTCAAATCTCAGGTTTGGATTTAGCACCTAGAAAACCATAAGACACTAAAGTGTCTCAAGCTGTTCTACAGAGACAAAATTTCCCAGAAAAAAGAAATATTGCTCTCTGGAAGACGTTTTCTGGGAAGTTTAAAAACGAACCAATTATTCATACTCCCTGTTCCATACCAAGAAAACAGAATTTTTCAGCATTTGGAGGCAGAAACGTGTTCATTTTTGTCCTAACACTACATACCACATCATTACCAATATTTAGTTGTGATTCCTGAAAAAAAATGTGCTTGTTTCTTTGAGTCTGTTTCTCAATTTGGTCTTTCTCAATTCAGATCAACAAATATTAGTTGAACACACCTACCTGACAAGGTATTATGCTGCATGTTCTAGAGGATACAAAATTGAATGCCCCAGGGAGAGACTCAAGTTCCCAATTAAGCTTTATTGGCATTTTAGTCAGATGCTAGAAGACCCAAGTGCTGTAACAGCAGATAAACATAATTAACAAGTAATGAATGTTTACTATGGTCCATGTATTGTACTAAGCATTCTAGGGGATTATCTCATTTAGCTCCTTGCCATCCCTAGAGGTGGGTTCCCTTAATGCTCTCTAAGGCAAGGCAGACACATCAACTTGGGATAATGAGGATGGCATAGATGATCTGGTATGGACTTTGCAGGAAAGGTTGCATTTTGATAACTGAATGACCCTAGGGTGATAACTTTTGGACACAAGTGAAGGAAAACAAAGACACAGGATAAGTAAATTAGAGAGGAAAGGTTTAAATTAGCATTGCCCATCTCCATGAACTTCTTCAATAAAGATTTCTGTAACTAAATATTTATTTCTCCTTTGTTATTCAGATAACAAGTTAAGTGCTTTAAGAGTTTCATTTCAAAAAATTTGTTTGTTTTTAAATCCACTACTTCTCAAGTCATCCCATTTCGCCAACAAATATTGAGCAAATGCCAGGCACTGGAGATGCAAAACATTGTTTTGCTGCCTAAATAACCTTCATTTTTAATGGGAGGAGCTACCATAAAACCCTTGCTGCACTACCTTGAGTTCAAATAATACTTTCTTATTCATAATTCTTGTGTTGAGAAATCTGGTTTTGGGGGTGTTGGGATTGGAATAACAATTCTGCAATTCCAACACATAGAGAATTTGTGGGAATGTAAAACTGTGGGATATTTGGAGCTCAGCACAGCTATGAAGGTACTTCAGGGTAGGTGCTATGAACTGCTTGTCACTTGAAATGATCTGAAGTAATGCTTCGTAAAATGAGAGGAAGCACTTAGCAAATAATAATCTTAAATGGCTAAATGTTATGACACAGATTTTGGACGTGACATGTCTTATCCTTTAATTTCTGTTTTTGAATTTTGATATGATTTTTGCAAATGTTTAATTATTTAAAAAAATCAAAATTTAAAAAATTTAAAAATAAAACCCTGATTGTTGGGAAATGTGTATTTTGATGTTTTGCCTGGGGTATGGTCTATTGGTCTTTTTTAAATAACTCATGTGGGCTTCAAAAATTTTGTTATGATTATTGATATAGTTTATTTTATAATGATGTAATGAAGAAATCTCATTACAGGCCACAGACCACTAATCTGGGAATAAGAGATTTGATTCATGGCCACTCTAAATTAATATTTAAGTCTTATTCATGTATACATTCAGTGCTGAAACAACCAGTTATCTGGAAGGCATCAAATACTAAATAAGTTCTTTTAATTGACATTGCTCTCAATTGAAAAATCAGAGAATTTTGGAAAAAATCAGAGATCCTTTTGTCATCTTCTCAGTTCCTGGAAAGGTAGTCTGAATCAGGATGTAGTTGTGGAACGCCAAATTGTTATGAACCCCTACAATCCAGTGTTTCTCTCAGAAAGATTGACGACCTGAGTACCTACAATCTGAGAATCACAGTGTTGACATGTAGCTTGGCACAGAAGAGAAACATTCTGAAAAGGTGCAAATCATCATCTCCAATCACTTTTGATTCATTTCTTTGGCTTTAACATTAACATTCCTTTCTTCCACCCCAGTACCCTGTGCCTGTGCCCAAGCTGACCAAATTCACAGGTATTTGTTTTGTTTTGTTATTTGGGACACATCAAGCAGTGCTCACAGGTTACTCCTATCTCTGTGCTCAGGAATCACTCCTGGAAGTGCTCAGGATGTTGGAGGTTGAACCATCATTGACCTTATGTGTGTCAGGTGCCCACTTGCTCTACTCTGGATCCAGTCCCTCAGTTGTTTCATTTTTAGTTCTGTATGTTGCTTTTTTGGGGGAGTTCACACCCAGAAATACTCGGGGTTTCTCCTGGCTCTGCACTCAGGAATTACTCCTGGCGGTGCTCAGGGGACCATATGGGATGCCGAGGATCGAACGCAGCCAGCACAGGCCAGCCGCATGTAAGGCAAATGCCCTACCCATTGGGCTATTGCTTCAGCGATTTTTTTTTGAGAGACTCACAGACATGGGGGCAGAGCTGCTACTGGCTCTCCCTGTGCCCAGCTGCTCACGAGGCGCCCAGGAGGGATGGCGGGTTCTAGCCCTGGCCCACCACCCCATCAGAGCCTCACAACAAGCTAGACGACTCCCCACTCCATGAGGACCTCCATTTTCCACATCCGGACTTACCTCTCATCAGAACTCCACCCAGCAGACCAGCCTATCACAGCCCAGCTCATCCAGATCCACCCTGCAGTAGTCTTTTTAAAATCCGGCCCAGGTATGCTCAACCAGAGACTTACAGACATGGGGCAGAGCTGCTACTGGCTCTCCCTGTGCCCAGCCGCTCACAAGGCGCCCAGGAGGGATGGCGGATTCTAGCCCTGGCCCACCACTCCAGCAGAGCCTTGCAACAAGCCAGGCGACCCCCCACTCCATGAGAGCCTCCGCTTTTCTATCACAGCCTATCACAGCCCGGCTCGCGGCTGCGCCGGTTCATCAATAAATGCTGGATTTAGAGATGACTACAAGAGTATGCTACCTGCACGGCAGAGCCTGGCAAGTTACCCGTGTCGTATTTGATATGCCAAATACCAGTAACAATTTTAGACCTCATTCCCATGATCTGATGGAATGGTTATGTTCCATTCCATAGGCTCTTTATGTTCCTGGAGCAAACAGGTGCCCTTGGGCTCTACTAGCATGAGACAGGACATATGGAGATGTTACTGGTGCCCATTCGAGCCAATCGATGATGAACGGGAATACATTGATACAGTGATACAGCGATGTTGCTTTTTTTGGACTTAATTATTGAAGAATATTGGGGATAAGAAGTGTAGGAGAAACTGGTAACCATATGCCCTTTGTTAAAACTGGTGGTAAGCTTATGAACAGTGCAAATATCACTATCACTATCTTCCCGTTCATCATCTGTTTGCTAGAGCGGGCACCAGTAATATCTCCAAATGTCCTGTCTCATGCTAATAGAACCCAAAGGGATCTGCTTGCTCCAGGAACATAAAGAGCTTCAAACCATTATATTAGGTCATGGGAATGACCTAATATAAATGTGGAGTTCTGGAGGGCAGTAAATGGCTCAGATAGCCCCTGGCCGAGTCAACACAGCTCCAAGGGTTTGCTCACACGTGAGGGTGGGACCACGCTGACTGAACTTGGAGCTGGGATTTGTACTCCTCCCATTCCTCCACCTCCATGTTGGCAGGCTGCGAGCTCCCAACCATCACAGCCAGCAACCCCAGAAGAGAGACACTCCAGACTCACAACTGTTCCAGTGCTCTTAGATAATACTGTATAATACTGTAGATAATACTAGAAGTTAGGACCAGGTCCTTCCCAGGATCTTTCACATTTATCCACTGTATACCATTCTAGACAGGTTCTAGCCGTGGTCCATCATCCCAGTGAGCCTAGCAAGAAGCCAAAGGAACCCCCCCACACCATGAGGTCAGTTGTTCTTAACATCTGGCTTTCACAGCTCCTCAGAGCTCCACCCAAGAGAAAAACTGATCTCTCCCCATTGAGACTCATCAGTAAATGCATGAGATGAGAGCCTACTACTGAGAATGTACCACCTACACGGCAGAGCCTGGCAAGCTACCTGTGTTTTATTTGATATGCCAAAAACCAGTAACATTATAGACCTCATTCCCATGACCTGGTTGAATAGTTTGAGGCTCTTTGTGTTCCTGGAGCAAGCAGATACCCTTGGACTACACTTGCTTGTGACAGGACCGAATGGAGATGTTACTGGTACCCGCATTGAGCAAATCGATGAACAATGGGAAGACAAATGATACAAGTGATTTGGCATATCAAATACGACACGAGCAGCTTGCCAGGCTTGCCATGCGGGTGGCATACTCTTGTAGTCACCTCTAAATAAAAGCAATTATTGATGAACCGCACAGCTGCTAGCAGCTGCACTGAGCCGGGCTGTGATAGTCTGGTCTGCTGGGTGGAGTTGTGACAAGAGGGAAGTCCAGATGTGGAAGATGGCGACCCCCATGGAGTCGGGGGGGTCGTCTGGCTTGTTGTGAGGCTCTTCTGGGGTGGCAGGCCAGGGCTAGAACCCGCCATGCCTCCGGGGCGCCTCATGAGCGGCTGGGCACAGGGAGAGCAAGTAGCAGCTTTGCCCCATGTCTGAGAGTCTCTGGTTCAGCATACCTAGTTCAGCATATTTTTTTTTCAATCCGGCCCATGTATGAACAGTGCAACACAGAGTAGAATAAAGGAGAGAGAAAATTCTCTAATCCCATTTATAATGTTTTTTAATATTCATTTTCCAACGGTGTTCTTTCTGGCCAGAACTCATGAGATGCAGTATTAGAATTTTTCCCTCCTACTGAAAGATCATGCAGTTGGGGATTTGAGATAACCTCACTCATTTTAGGAACAACCTCCACACTTAGTAGCTTAAAGTCTATGTTTATTATTGTAGTCACATATATTGGCACATTCTGTGTGCATTTTTTCTTTTGTAGGAATAAATATGGTTTATGATACTTAAGATATGTTTGCCAGTTCATGTCATTGCATCATGTTTTACAATGTCTCCCTATAGAGGACAGGGACAAGGTGGTGTATAATTTAAATGTATATTTATTCTGTTGAGGCTAATTCTTTTTTTTTAATTTTATTAATATTTTATTATACCACCATGAGATATACGATTACAGAGATGTTCATGTTTGGGTTTTGGGTTTTGGTCATACAGTGTTCCAGCACACATCTCTCCACCAGTGCCTATTTCCCACCACCAATGTCCCCGATTCCCTTCCCCCTCCCTTAATCTGCCTCTATGGCAGGTTCTTTATTTTATTTTTTTTTCCACCTTTTCTCCTTTTTTTCAATTGAAAGATGCTCATGTAGAGTCCTGGCTCCACAGGGTTCCAACATGCACCCTCCACCCGAACCCATCACCCATCATCAACGTCCCATCTCCCTCCCCCTCCCGAATCCCAACCACCCGGCGGGCTCTATATGTCATCTCCTTCCTCTGTATATCTCCCTCCCAGCAAACCCTCCTGCTGTTCTCGGAATGCAGTGTACCAAAAAACACATCATTGTTTCACCACCCTAGTGGCCCAGGCGCGCCCGAGACCTGGGGAGGCTAATTCTTATGAGTACTTCTATAACTTAAAGCTGTGTATCCTTAAGAGGAAGCATATTAACTGAGACCCTGGCATGTTTTTAAAAAAATGGTAGCAATAACACATACTTGCTAATATAATAACTTAACCATTTTTAGGCAATGTTAGCATATATGTGTTACTATTCACAGCCTCTTATTGCAGCTATTAACATGATGTTTGATGGTTTTTATAATTTCCTTTTTAGTTCATTACACTTGATGTGCATAATATAACGTATATTTGGATTAAAACAGTGTACTTATTTTCAATTAAATAAGATTTGGTATATGATCACTTGGGGGATTATTTTTATGATTATGGAGGTAAGGCTAGATTTTTGTTAATTTATTTGGTTACAATCAAAAATAGTTATTCAGACTCTTTTATGGAAACAAAAATAAATCACGGCAGTTGTAACATACTCTGTCCAGGATAGTGGATTTTTTTGCATTCACTAGGTTGTTAGTGTTAGGAAAACATTTCATTCTAATCAGAGAACTTATAAGACAATGAAAGTTGCCATTATGAAGCCACCATTAGTAACACAGGTGCACCTTGGGATCAGGAAGGCGTCTTTTCCCCTGGAGCCACGCTGATGTTTCCATTTGGAAGGTAGCTTTGACAGTGGAACCATCTGCCCACGGACTGGTATAAAACTATTGCCTAGGGAAATTGAACTCAACTGCCTGGAAAACTGAAAATGAAGGGCAGATAAGGAGAAGTATACCGAAGCCTGCCCTATGGCTTAATTTCTTTTCTCATTGAAGATCCTGTGATGAAGAAGGACCCACAGCATATCACCTGCTCATCTTTGCTAGACACTCTTCTAAAATAGCTGAAGTTTGATGTGACAGCCAGAAAAGAAAGTGCTGCCCCCAGAAATGTTTTGCCTATGACTGATTGCTGAATGGCTGGCAAATTAATTTTGGCACCTTTTCCTTAGTCATTTCAGTTGCATTCCTTCACTTTTTTTTTAAATGAATGTGTGTAATCACATTGCAGTTAAAAATACATTGACAACACGTGGAGATAGCATATATTATTTTAGGAAAGAAGTTGTAGGCTGGAATGGTTACACTTTATGGAATTGAAGTGATACTGTCAGGCTCTCAAAAATGGCCTGAACTCTACTTTCAGCTCAACTTAAAATCAACATTTCTCTCACAAGGTATTGGCTTCAGGCCCCCAACAATGAGTTGTTGACAAGCTTCTATTTAAATAATTTTCCCCTTTTGTGATTATTTATAGCAAGCTTTATCTACCCTCTGCATCTCAACCTCAAATTCTATTACCTCTCCTTCTCTATGTACTTACCTTTGTTTTTAGCAGGAGTTATTATGGTATGTGGTTAAGAGCATAACATCTGTATCTTGCTTGTACCACTAATAAAGGGTCATCTTTAGATGGTTACTTACCCTCTCTTTTCTTCAGTTTTATGATATGTAAAAGAAAAACCATAATCACAATTTGCTGTACCCATTCCCGATCTTTCTGTTCACTGTGGGATTTTTTTTTTTGAGACGCTGTCTCCGCATGTGTTGTCATTGCAAGAGGGTTGGGCCACACCCAGTGATGCAGGGCCTATTCATGGCTCTATGCCCAGGATTACGCCTTAAAGTGTGATCCATATTGGGTGCCAGGGATCGAACCAGGATCTGCCACTTGCAAGGCAAATCTTACCCCATGTACTATCTCTCTTGCCCTCACTGTTCTTTTTATTTTATTTTGGTTTTTGGTTATACCTGGTAATGCTCAGGGGTTACTCCTGACTCTGCAGTTAGGAATTACTCCTGACAGTGCTTGAGGACCATATAGGGTGCTGGGGATTAAACCCAGGTTGGCCACGTGCAAGGCAAAAATGCTCTACCCTCTGTGCTAATTCTCCAGTTCCTCAGTGTTCTTTTTAAGACTCAAACTATTTCATAATTATTTTTCTTTTCATGAGTCTGCTCTTCATTTCTAGTGACAGAATAATGATAAAGGCAAAGGAGTGTGTGCTTTCATTTTTACTTTCCCAAAGCAAGTCACAGAGGCTATGGTTAAATCTTAGAAAGGTAATAAACGTTGATGAAAAGTGATAATTAAGCAAGCCCTTGCCTCTGGTTGATCGAAGTTCTGTTGCCTGAGTTGGAAGCTTGCTCTTTCCTCCATCCTCCTGATGTGATTGGCCTGTTTTTCTCCTTTCTATCACAACTTGTCATTTCCCTTAAGGATTATGGAACCTCAGTCTTAATTATAATTACTGATTATAATTAGTATACTCCCCTATTAAATGCAAAAGTACTTTTAAAAGTCTTTAATTGTAGTGACATAAAATTTATCCTTTTAGTTATTTTAAGAATTTTTGGTTATAAAAACAATAATCAAAAAAAACTTTGGTGTAGATAGGGGACACCTTTATCTGTAACTTCAAAGTCCATTTATCTCAATGTAGAAATCATGTTTAAGGTGTAGAAATATTAAACAAAGGGCTATGATCATGAATTTAAACTCCTCAGCATATGATGCTATATCTAGCTTTGTAAATGTCATCTGAGAATCTATATATGGATGTGGAGGAGAACATTTGCTTTTGAGAAGAGTTATGTACATTTCTTCCAGTTATTTGATTTTAAATCTTTGTGTATTTCATGGTAGCCACAAAGAAAAACTTACATATATCAGTATATCACTAAAATTAGGGTATGTCTAGTAGGTATATTTATGAAGAAGAAAATATGGGAAAGTAAATACCAGTTTAGTAGTATTTAATAAAAACAGGAACTGGCACTAAGGATATATTATTTCCATTAAATGTTTGCTAAATGTATGAAACAGTGAAATAATTTTTGATGGGGTTGGCTGTTTTCTTCTTGTAAAGTTCTACCAGTGCCTGATATATGTCCTGGATATTAACCCTTTATCAGATGGGTACTGGGTAAATATTCTTTTCCCAGTCTGTGGACTGTCTTTGTATCTTGGTCACTGTTTCTTTTGAGGTGAAGAAGCTTTTTAGTTTTATGCAGTCCCATATATTTATCTTTGTTTCTAGTTGTTTTGCTAGTGGTGTTTCATCTTTGAAGATGCCTTTAGCTTTAATGTCATGGATAGTTCCCTATATTTTCTTTGGCGTACTTTATGGATTCAGGTCTAATATTGAGATCTTTAATCCATTTTGATCTGATTTTTGTGCATGGTGTTAGACAGAGGTTCAAATTCATATTTTTACATGTAGCTGCCCAATTTTCTCAGTACCACTTATTGAAGAGGCTTTCCTTGCTCCATTTTGCACTTTTTGCTCCTTTATTGAAGATTAAATGATCATGTGTTTGACTGCTCCAAGAGATAAAAGAGGACACAAGAAAATGGAAACACATTCCCTGTTCATGGATGGGGAGAATCAACATTGTCAAAATGGTAATACTCCCTAGAGCTCTGTACAGATTCAATGCAGTCCCTATAAGGATACCGATGACATTCTTCAAAGAAATTGACCAAACGCTCCTGAAATTTGTATGGAACAATAAACCCCCAAGGATAGCTAAAGCAATCCTCGGGAAAAAGAAGATGGGAGGCATCACCTTTCCCAACTTCAAACTGTACTACAAGGCAGTAGTAATTAAAACAGCATGGTATTGGAATAAAAACAGACCTGTGGACCTATGGAATAGAATAGAGTATCCTGACACCCAACCTCAAACACATGATCATTTAATCTTTGATAAAGGTGCAATGAGTCTAAAATGGAGTAAGGAAAGCCTCTTCAACAAGTGGTGTTGGGAAAACTGGGCAGCAACATGTAAAAAAATGAATTTGGACCTGTGTCTAACACCATGCACAAAAATCAGATCAAAATGGACTAAAGATCTCAATATCAGACTTGAATCCATAAAGTACATTGAAGAAAATATAGGAAAAACCCTCCACGACATTGAAGCTAAAGGCATCTTCAAAGGTGAAACATCACTAACAAAGCAACTAGAAGAAAAGATAAACATATGGGACTACATGAAACTGAAAAGCTTCTGCACATCAAAAGAAACAGTGACTAAGATACAAAAGCAGTCCACAGAATGGGAAAGAATATTCACCCAATACCCATCTGATAAGGGGTTAATATCCAGGATATATCAGGCACTGGTAGAACTTTACAAGAAGAAAACAAACAACCCCATCAAAAAATGGGGACAAGAAATGAACAGAAACTTCAGCAAGGAAGAAATTCGAATGGCCAAAAAACATATGAAAAAATGCTCATCATCACTAATCATCAGAGAGATGCAAATCAAAACAACAATGAGATACCACTTTACACCACAGAGACTGGCACATATTCAAAAGAGCAAGAACAACAAGTGCTGGCGTGGATGTGGGGAAAAGGGGACACTCATCCATTGTTGGTGGGAATGCCGGCTGGTACAGCCTTTCTGGAAAACAATATGGACTTTCCTCCAAAGACTAGAAATTGAACTCCCATTTGACCCAGCCATACCACTCCTGGGAATCTACTCTGGGAAACCAAAAATACGCAGCGGAAACACCATCCCTACTTTTATGTTCATAGCAGCATTATTCACAATAGCCAGAATCTGGAAGCAACCAGAGTGCCCGAAAATCGATGACTGGATAAAGAAGCTTTGGTACATCTACACAATGGAATACTATGCAGCTGTTAGGAAAAATGAAGTTATAAAATTTGCCTATAAATGGATGGACATGGAGAAGATTATGTTGAGTGAAATTAGCCAGAAGGAGAGAGACAGATACAGAATGACTGCATTTATTTGCATGGCATAAATATATATGTACATATTATGATACCAATATCCAAGGTCAAGTGAAACATATATCAGGAGGTCTTGTCAAAGGTGGAGATTATCACAAACGTGTGGAAGTCAGAGTTTAGGTAAGACAGAAAATGGAACAGGGGGCTAACAATAGTCGAGGGTACTAATGCCAACCTAGAACTGAGCATTAAATAGAGGCAAAAGGATACAAATGACAACCTTTTAATGTATGTTCTGTAATCCATAGTCTGGAAGGGAAGGAAAAGAGAAAGAGAGAGAAAGGGAAAGAAATAAAGAACCTGCCATGGAGCAGGGGCTGGGGAAGGGGGGGGAACCGGGGATGTTGGTGGTGGGAGATGGGCACTGGTGGAGGGACGGGTGCTGAAACACTGTATGACCAAAACCCAAACATGAACTTTTTAATTGTATATCTTTTTATTTGTATATCTCACGGTGGTACAATAAAATACTTAAAAAAAAAAAAAGCACACATATAACTCAAAAAAAAATGATCATGTGTTTGAGGATGGGTGTCAGGATACTCAACTCTATCCCATAGGTCCACAGGTCTGTTTTTATTCCAGTACCATGCTGTTTTAATTACTACTGCTTTGTAGTACAGTTTGAAGTTGGGAAAGATGATGCCTCCTAATCCTTTTCCCAAGGATTGCTTTAGCTATCCCTGGGGATTTATTATTCCATACAAATTTCAGGAGTGTTTGGTCAATTTCTTTGAAGAATGTCATGGGTATCCTTATAGGCATGGCATTGAATCTGTATAAAGCTCTAGGTAGTATTACCATTTTGACAATGTTGATTCTCCTGATCCATGAGCAGGGAATGTGTTTCCATTTCCTTGTGTCCTTTTTTATTTCTTGAAGTAATGTTTTGTAGTTCTCTTTGTAGAGATCCTTGATGTTCTTCATCAAACTGATTCCTAGGTATTTGATTTTCTGTGGTACAATTGTGAGTGGGATTGTTTTCTTAATATCCCTTTCTTCTCTTTAGTTATTTGTATATAGGACAGTGACTGACTTTTGGCTATTGATTTTGTACCCTGCCACTCTACTATAGGTATCTATTGTTTCTAGGAGCTTTTGGTAGAGGGTGTAGGGTTCTTTAAGTATAATATCATGTAATCTTCAAATAGTGGTAGCTTGACTTCTTCCTTGCCTATCTGGAGGCCCTTAATGTCCTTTTCTTCTCTGACTGCTGTGGCAATTACTTCCAGTACTATATTGAATAGCAGTGATGAGAGTGGGCAACCTTGTCTTGTTCCCAATCTTAGGTTGGAGGCTTTCAGTTTTTCTCCATTAAGAATGATACTTGCTGTGGGCCTTTGGTAGCTGACTTTAACTATATCGAGGAAACGTTCCTTCAATTCCCATTTTCTAGAGGGTTTTAATCATAAACGGGTGTTGGATCTTGTCAAGTGCTTTCTCTGCGTCTATCAATAGGATCATATGGTTTTTATTTTTTCTCTTATTGATATGATGTATTATGTTGATTGACTTGAGAATGTTGAACCATCCTTGCATTCCTGGGATTAATCTTACTTGGTCATGATGTATAATCTTTTGATAAGTCTTTGGATTCTGTTTGCTAGTGTTTTATTGAAAATCTTGGCATCTTTGGTCATCAGGGAGATTGGTCTATAGTTTTCTTTTTGTGTGTTCTCTCCCTGCCTTGGGTATCAGGGTGATACCTCGTAGAAGCTGTTTGGGAATGTTTCTGTTTCTTCTATTTCCTGGAAGAGCTTGAAAAGTACTGGCAGTAGGTCCTCCTTAAAGTTTTGGTAGAATTCACTAGTGAATCCATCTGGACCTGGGCTTTTGTGTTTGGGCAGACTTTTAATTACTGTTTCAATTTCCTCTATGGTGATAGGCTTATTCAGGTGTTGCAGGTCTTGATTCAGCCTTCGGAGGTTATAGGACTTCAGGAGTTTTTACATTTCTTCTAGATTCTCATGTTTTATGGCATACAGACTCTCAAAGTAATCTCTGATGATATTTTGGATTTCTGTGGTTTCTGTTGTGATGTTCCCCTTTTCATTTTTTTGTGCTTTTTTTGGGGTCACGTCGGCAAAGCTCAGGGGTTTCTCCTGGCTCTGCATTCAGGAATTACTCCTGGCGGCACTCGGGGGACCATATGGGATGCCGGGGATCGAACCCAGGCCGGCATGGGCCAGCCGCATTCAAGGCAAACGCCCCTAACCACTGGACCATCACTCTGGCCCCACCCCTTTCCATTGCTGATTCTGTTTATTAGGGTTCTCTCTTTTCCCTGTCCTTACAAGTCTTGCCAGTGGTTTGTTGATCTTGTTTATTTTTTCAAAGATCCAGCTCTTGGTTTCATTAATCATTTGGGTTGTTTTTTGGATTTCTAACTCATTGATTTCCTCTCTAAGTTTTATTATTTCCTTCTTTCTGCCTTGGTTGGGCTCCTTTTGTTGGTCTTTTGCTAATGTTTTCATCTGTGTAGTCGGGTTATTTATGTAGTCAGGATGTGGGCATTTTCTTCCTTCCTGATGAATGCTTGCAGAGCTATGAACTTTCCTCTTAACACTGCTTTTGCTGTGTTCCACAATTTCTCATAGATGGTGTCTTCATTTTCATTTGTTTCCAGGAATCTTTGGATTTTCTCTTTGATTTCTTCTATTACCCAATGGTTGTGCAGCAGTGAGCTGTTCAGTTTCCAGGTGTTTGGTTTGATTCCCTGTTTCTGTGTGTGGTTAACTTCCATTTACATTGCATCATGGTCTAAAAAAACAGTTGACACAATTTCTATGTTTTTTATTTTATTGAGGTGCCAAAAATTAGTAACAATTATGGACCTCAATCCCATGACCTGAAGAATAGTTTGAGGCTCTTCCTGTCCCTGGAGCAAGCAGATACCCTTGGGCTACACTTGCTTGCAAAAGGACTTATGGAGATGTTATTGGTGCCTGCAAAAGCAAATCGATGAACTACGGAAAGACAGTGATACAGTGATACATATCCCTTAATTATTAAGAAATGGCCTTCACTGTCCCTTCTAACCTTTTTTAGCCTGAAGTCTATGTTGTCAGATACTAGTATGGCCACTCCAGCCTTTTTGGAGTTGTTTGTGTGGAAAAATATCATCCAGCCTTTGACGTTGAGTCTGTGTTTGCTCTGATTATTCAGATGTGTTTCTTGTAGGCAGCAGAATGTTGGATTCAGTTTTTTTAATCCATTTTGATACTCTGTGTCTCTTAATTGGTACATTTAGACCATTGAATGTTAAAAAGAGATTATTGTCATAGGATTTTGTGCCATCTTTTGAATAAGTTTGTTGCACTTTTAGGGTCTGTCTTATACCGTAGTTTCTTCAGTCCTTCTTTTAAAGTTGGTTTTGAGTCTATGAAGTTCTTGAGCTTTTTCTTATCTATGAAGTGGTGTTTCTTTCCTTCAAATCTGAATGTGAGTCTGGCCGGGTAAAGAATTCTTGGTGAGGTCTTTATTTCATTGAGTCTTTTCACAATATCCCACCATTGTCTTCAGGCTTGGAGTGTTTCCTCTGAAAACTGTTGTAAATCTTAGGGGTTTTCCTTTGTATGTGATTTCCTTCTTTTATCTGCGACTTTCAGCATTCTATCTCTATCTATGGTTTTTAGCTATATCTTGAAGTATAGCTTCAAGATATAGAAGCTATACTTCAAGCTATAGTGAGAGACAGACATGGGGCAGAGCTGCTACTTGCTCTCCCTGTGCCCAGCCGCTCACAAGGAGCCCAGGAGAGATGGCGGGTTCTAGCCCTGGCCCGCCAGCCCAGCAGAGCCTTGCAACAAGCCAGACAACCCCCACTCCATGAGGGCCTCCATTTTCCACATCCGGACTTCTCTCTCATCAGAACTCCACCCAGCAGACCAGCCTATCACAGTCCGGCTCATCCGAAATCCACCCTGCAGCAGTCTTTTTTTAATCTGGCCCAGGTATGCTGATCCAGAGACAGACATGGGCAGAGCTGCTACTTGCTCTCCCTGTGCCCAGCTGCTCACAAGGAGACCAGGGAGAGAATGGCGGGTTCTAGCCCTGGCCCGCCAGCCCAGCAGAGCCTTGCAACAAGCCAGACAACCCCCCACCTCCATGAGGGCCTCCATTTTCCACATCTGGACTTCTCTCTCATCAGAACTCCACCCAGCAGACCAGCCTATCACAGTTCGGCTCATCGAAATCCACCCTGCAGCAGTCTTTTTTAATCTGGCCCAGGTATGCTGATCCAGAGACAGATATGGGGCAGAGCTGCTACTTGCTCTCCCTGTGCCCAGCCGCTCACAAGGAGCCCAGGAAAGATGGCGGGTTCTAGCCCTGGCCTGCCAGCCCAGCAGAGCCTTGCAACAAGCCAGACAACCCCCACTCCATGAGTGCCTCCATTTTCCACATCCAGACTTCTCTCCCCGTCAGAACTCCACCCAGTAGACTAGCCTATTACAGCGGCCGCGCGGTTCATCATTAAATGCTGGATTTAGAGATGACTACAAGAGTATGCTACTTGCACGGCAGAGCCTGGCGGCAAGCTACCCGTGTTGTATTTGATATGCCAAATACCAGTAACAATTATGGACCTCATTCCGGAATGGATTGTGGCTCTTTATGTTCCTGGAGCAAGCAGATGCCCTTGGGCTCTACTAGCATGAGACAGGACATATGGAGATGTTACTGGGGCCCGCTCGAGCAAATCGATGAACAACGGGAAGACAGTGATACAGTGATACAGTGATCTTGAAGTATTCTTATTTGTGTTTATTTTAGATGGTACCCTCAGGTCTCCTGAATCTGGGAGCAAATACTCTTTAGTTCTGGGAACTTCTCAGATTGATTGCTTTGATAGTTGCTTCTTCATCAGGGTTTTCTCCTTGTCCCTCTGGGACTCCAATGATCCTTATGTTATTCCTTTTTGGCTTCATCTCAATTATCTCTATGTGTTCGTTTATTGTGATTCTTTTTCCAACTTCTGCTGTTGATGAGAAAGTCTCTGCACCTCATCTTGATGCTCACTGATTCTATCCTCAGCAGCTGTGACTCTGCTGAGAGGGCCTTCCAATGAATTTTTCATTTCCCCACCTCATTTTTAATGTCTGTTATTTCTGCTTGCATTTTCATTTTCCTCACTTCTGCTTTCATGTCCTCTTGCATTTTATTGGCTCTGTGTTCCATTGCTTCCTTGAGCTCCTTATGCATCCTTAACAGCTCCCTTCAATATTTCTTACGGGAGAGGTTATACAGCTTATCATTATTGCTTGGCTCATCTTGGCAGGTGGTTTTGCTCATGAAGTGTGATGGAATTCTGCGTTGCTTTACCATTATGACCATTACAGGTTGCAACTTGAGTGTACTTGTGTGGCTGGGCAGCTCAGTGGGAGTTGTCGATGGTTGTTCATCGAGTTTTGTGAGACGAGGGGAGTATTGTGGCTAAGGTACCCTGGTACTTCTATATAGGATATCCAAAATCTGATTACTTTGTGTGGATGCGAATGCGTCTGCACAGTTTTGAGTTTTGGGGTGTGAAACCTGGTTTAGAGTGGGCGAGATCAGGGATATTGGCACTGGGGAGTGTGTTGGGTCCAGGAGTTGGTGGGGCTTGGGTAGAGCTCCAGGCCTCCAGCCTTTTGTCCTCTGGATTGCCTGGTTGTTGCCGCGGTTGGGGAGAGCTCAAAAGCATCTTAACTGGTATAATTTCTACTTTTAAACAGTTTAATAATTAGCCCACAGTAAAATTTTATACAAGAGTAATTCTGTTAGTTTATAGAAACATTCAAATATTATAACTAAAAGAATCATGTTAAAATTCTAGACTAGCAATCAATATTGCAAGTACGGTGCATCATTATTGATTAAATCAAGGGTAGCATTTAAATTACCCACATAAATAATACACTATTAAAGGAATATCTCCCCTAAAAAGAATAGATTGAATTTTTCTATATAAAAATACTATTTTCCCCATTAAATTTTACTGAAACAGAGACTTGAAGTTCATAATCCCTAACAGTATCCTAGTTACTGATGAAACAAATTATGATCATATATTGCCCATAATATTACACATCTCAAATTATTTACTAATGCAGACTAGGTTTCTTCAAATTACTTAGAATTAATGGTATTTGCTTATAAAGTCACATATTTTATTTGAAAAATTGTTGAAATCGTGTAATTTGGGGAAATTAAAAAGTTTGTGCTCAGCTAAACTCATTGCAGTTAATTTAAAAAATCATATGATTTAGCAATAGAAATGGCTGAGTGCCTTTAAAAAACACTCTGGGGAAGACCAATTTCTAGATAAACAACCCATACCCAGCAGCATTGCACAGCTAATATCTAATGTGTAGAAGTAGGTTAGAAGCAACTGAAACTAATGAGGTTACCCCACATAATCTAATCACCCAGACTGAGCACAAACCGGACAAATAGCAGAGAAGCAGAGAACATTCAATTTATTTCTAAATTATTCCTGCCTTTTGTACTCCAAGTATCACCGAGTAGAGGGTAGGTCTCTATTTCCCACTGCTTCCAAAATTCTAAACTTTTAGTACCACTTTCTGATTTAACTCTGCTTGAGTGATAGGCTAGGTTGATTCGAGATAGAGATGATAAAGTTAGGAAACGGGCTTGCTGTTGACTAGCAAGCCTGTTTCCTAACTTCAGTCCCAACCTATAAGGAAGAAGCTCGAAGCAGCAGCTTACAGACACCGATGACCACAAAACCAGCTTTTGGAGAACCCTCATCATTTTCAGGGGCAGCATTTATGTTTCTCACTTTTGAATTTTAAAGCACTGATTCCAGTGTAAAATGCTCTCAAAGATTCCTAAAATAAAGAAATTGGGGAAACCAGGTGAACTTGATTAGTTAGGAAAAAAATTCTAATGAAATTGGGGGTCAAACTTCTTCAAAACTGTTATGTATTTTGTGATATTAAAGGTTGGGGATTGAAAAAAAAATCTAGTTTTTTTTCTCCACACTATAAATGTTGATGACATTATATATTTTGTGATATTCAAAGTGGGGGATAGAATAAACTCTAATTTTTTTTCCACACAGTAAATGTTGATGTAATATTTAATTGTGATCTATATTTGCTCATAATAAAAGCCTCAGGCAATATGGAAATCTGTAGAGAAAAGTATTCTACTACTCTGAGATCCTAAACAGTGTTTTGGTATAAGGCTTTCTGGATTTTCTTATGACTTCAAAAAGAATTTTATTGTAGATATTTTAAAAAAACAAAATACTAAATTACTTAGTTCATATAAATATATACTAGTTAGGGGTCAGAACTATAGCCCAGTGGGTAGGGCTTTTGCCTTGCACGCGGCCAGCCCATGCCGGCCTGGGTTCGATCCCTGGCATCCCATATGGTCCCCGAGCACCGCCAGAAGTAATTCCTGAGTGCAGAGCCAGGAGAAACCCCTGAGTATCGCCGGGTGTGACCCAAAAAAGAAAAAAAAAATATATATATATATATATATATATACTAGTTAGTTTACAGAGGAATTTAGTAATATGATTTTAGACATAATTTCTATATAAATAGATAAAAAATTTTCATCACTTATATTCACTTCTCTGTACACCACTGTGTAAATATGCCATTTGCAGTGATATCCAATCTTTCTAAAAAGAAATAATATTTATATAGATTTTAGCATACTAGATTATTTACTGTTAATGCTTAGCATATTAATATATATAGTTCTGTATTTTCACATGTTTTGACCAACCCCAAATTGCTCTTCAAAACATTTGTGTAAATTTGTTAGTTCTCCAGATATTGTGACAGATTCCTATGCTTCCAAATCCATGGGAATCACATAGGTTAAATGCAAAGTGGTACTTCAGAGGGTCCTATGTCTACTATGTGAATTTAGAATCATAGAAAACTGCTATGGACAATGGGATTAAGTTCCTGGTTATGGAAGGAGGCTGCCGCCATTACCTAGGCTGTGCATTCATTTTTGTCTACCAGTTGGTATAACTTAGGTTTCCCTTTTGTAGCCTACTTTGCTTAACTCCTCTTCCTGTGTTCTTCTCCTTTAGATTGAGGAAGACACGTGGCAGAAATACTATTTGGAAGGAGTTTCAAATGAAATGTACACAGAATATCTTTCCAGTGCCTTTGTGGGTCTGTCCTTCCCTACTGTTTGTGAGTAAGTGACCATTAACCACATACTCTTCAACTCTCGGGGATGCTTAATATGTTCCTTGCAGAAAAGACACACGCATTTGCCCAGCAGTCATGCCACTCGGTAATCACCAAGGGGTTTCCTTAGTGCTCATGTGGGGCGATGAACCTGAAGGCGGGTGTTTGCTGCCTTTCTGATGCTGCTTTTTCCCTCCAGTTCTGGGGGTCACAGATTGGCTACATTGCATGTCCTCATTTATGAACTGTAGCTTTTTGTATGTGACTTTATTCGTACAGCTGTGATGTAGGCCCACTGATACAGCGTGGTGCAAGTAAAATATTTCAGATTTTATTAGGGCAAATGAAAATTTTATCAGCCTCTTGATGAAAGGAACTCTTATCCCTCAATTAAGATGGGTCATAGATACATTACAGAAGCCTCTGATGAGATAGATGCTTTAAGGATTCATGGAGAGAGTATGGAACTAAGTGTATAGGAAACGGCCTTAAAGAGTCTCAGCAATTTAGCCCCTGCCATGAACAACTGGTGTGTTCTAACAGTAAAGAGACTTAGAGTCTTCTTTCACTGACTCAGCAAGATGAGTCTGGGCAGGTGGCGGTCCTAGCCTGCCATGCTCCCCTTGGCTGAGTAAGTGCTTACCTAAGAGGAGGTGCTCTAAGGACTGTCAGGTCTTCCAGATCCAAGAAACATCCACCTTGATTCTCTATGTATTTTGGATTCCTTACTTAGAATCTCAGACATTCTGTTTAAGTCAGCAGAGGCTTTGTCCCTGTCAAAATTGCAGAACTCTCAGAAAATACTAGACCATGATGCCTGATCTTTTGGCACTCCAGATAAGGATACAAAAACTCTGCTAAAAACTAGGAAGTTTGGGAGCCAGAGAGTTATTACAGTGGGTAAGTTACTTGCCTTGGCATATCTGACCTGGGTTCGATCCCCATTATTCCATGTGGTCTCCTGAGCAATGCCAGGAGTGATCCCTGTGTGCAGAGCCAGGAGTAATCCCTGAGCACAGCCAGGTGTGGCCCCCCAATGAAACACAGAACAGAGACCTGAGAAACAGTACAGCAGGCAGGGTACTTGTATTGCTCATATCCAGCCAGATTTCAAACTCAAGCACCCAAATGGTGCCTCAAACACTGCCAGAAGTGAAGAGCATGAGTAAACTCTGAGTACCTGTGAGTGTGACTCAAATAAAGCCAAACAAAACAATCCCAAACAAACAAAATCACTGGGATGTAAAGGGATTTGGGAACCCCCTGGAATAGAAAATGAAAACTCCCTTCTTTAGGGTCTGAGTGATAGTCCAGCGGGTAGGGCGCTTGCCTTGCATGTAGCCAACCGGGTTCGATCCTTGGCATCCCATATGGTCCCCTGAGCACCGCCAGGAGTAACCCCTGAGCATTGCCAGGTGTGACCCAAAAAAGCAAAAACCTCCCTGCTCTAACTACAAACCAAACTCATCTAATCAGGAGAGGTGAAACGAGGATAGTCCTGGGACTCTCAGCCTTCTTTGTCTCATTGGTACTTTGTTCTGGGCCCAGTGGAGGGCGCAGATCAGCCAGTCACTTGGTGTTTACTTGGAGGCTCCTGCTGGAGAAGAACAGATACACTCTGTCCCAGCGCCCAGATCTCAAGCAATGGCAAATGGTTTGGCTGCTTACTGATATCTCACATTGCCTCTACAAGAAAGTTGAAATGTTAAGTGGACTGGACAAATGACTAGCAATGGATTCAGAATGGGTTGTTTTCTGGCAACCGATGCCCAACTGTAACATCCTTGTGTGTTTCCGTCTGTCAGAGCTATTTCTTGCTCTGCCCCAGAAGGAAATTCCTTGGTTCAGAGGCACCTAGGGGCTGTCTGAGGGATGCTTATCACCTTGGAATTTAGATCACCCTGAAACTTTTTCTAAGAGGTCAGGAGGCTGTGGGATGCAGGGTTCTCTGAACACACACAAGCAAGCATCATTCCTCACTTCTGATGGTATCGAAGTATTAGCAGTCCTTTGGCTATTGAGTCTCCCCAGAACTCTGCCAGCTCTTTCTGCTAACTCTTAGCTTCCCTGTATCTGCTACTGGGAGCCCAGATGCTCATGTTTAAGAGTGTGAGTCTTAAAAAGTTTGGAACAGCACCCCTGGAGATGGTGATTGGTATCCCAGTGGGGGTAGATTCAACTCACATTCTCCCCCTTTAATTCACATTTAATTCATATTAAAATTTTAATATAAATATAAAATTTATATTAAAATTCAGGGTCTTCCTTGTAAAGACCCTGAAGGAACGGTTTGAGGCTCTTCATATTCCTGAATCAACCAGATGCCACTGGGCTACATTGGCACGTGATAGGGTCCAATGGAAATGTTACTGGCGCCCGCTCGAGCAAATCGATGAATAACGGGATTCAAGTGATCAAGTGAATATAAATATATTAAAATTTATATTTAATTTTTATAAAAGCTAGTGGATACTATTTCAAAATAGTAGTATCATACATAAAAGCTATATGTCCTATTTCTTTTGAAAATCTGATAAAGCCAGCACAGCTCCAGTTTTCTGTCAGGACGGAGACAGTATAGGCTTTCCATGAATGCATTCACCAAGATTTTTATCCTGGATCTGGTCCCCAGACATGAATTTGCCTTAACCCACTGAATGTTATAAGCCTTTCTGGGCCAAGTTCAGGAGTCAGACACAGTGAACTGTTCTATGTTCTTGGTTCATTTTTATCTTTAAAACTTGTTGGACCAGAGGTAGTACAATGGGAAGGACCTTGCCTTGCTCATAGCTGACCTTGGTTTGATCCCCAGCATGTTATATGGTTTCCTGAGTCCTGCCAGGAATGACCCCAATCAGAGAGCCAGGAGAAGCCCTGAACACCAGTATGTATGCCCCCCCATCAATTTATACGAAGGAAAAGAAAATCCCTCAGGTACTTTGTTGTCAAAAATTTAGTATATGTTCAGTAAAGCTCTGGAATACACACACATGCACATGCGCGTACACACACACACACTCTTCTGATGTGAGTGAGAATGTATTCAAGTTCGTGCTATTATTCGTTTAACACAATGATACAGCAGAGGTGGAAATAATCAATAAAGAAAGGACATTTAATGAGATTTAGGAACATCCCAAAACATTGAAGCTCTCCTCAAGCATTTGATTATCTGGAGGCTTAATTATCTGTGTTTTCTACTTTAAATTAAAGAAAAGCCATAACTCAAAGTTACCAGCAGTTTAATGATAACACTCTTCAATTCAGGTTAATTAAAGCACAGTCGTAATTAGAGTGTAGTGTTGTATATCACCGGGCTGGAGCATAAGTATTTTCATTACAGTAGGAATTAGCTATTCAATTTCAAGATGACATAAAGGACGCCAAAATATATTTTAAGCTGGTTTGTATAGAAGAAAAAGAATTGGGGAATATTCTGGGTATAATAAAGCACAGATAAAATATACAGATTTCCAGAACAGTTTTTGTAATTATGTGCTGCATTAAAACAATATGCATCCAATGACTTTTTTTTTTTGTGCAGGCAGTTTGGGGGCATAGCTCTGGTAGATCCTCTGCCTTGCCAAAATCATATGAGAGCATGAAAAGAAATAAAAATTCTCTTTCCCTAGTTGACTGACTATTCCTTTGCAGGGTAGAGTCACCAATGGGTGAGTTTGGAGTTTTTTTAGAAAATAGGAGTCGTTTTACAAAAAATGTTAAGAGGCAGAAAACTGGGCTGTCTGAGGTAACTTCTGAAGAGAATGGAAAGAAGAGGAGAGGCATGAGTTGGGCTCCTGCCAACACTCTCCTCTCCCTCCAACACTCGTGTGTGTTCACACAGACACACACAAACACAGACACACACAAACACACACACAAACAGAGCAAGAGCTTAGACAATGTCAAGAGGAGATTTTGTTTGGTCTCTCCAGAATGGAACTGCACCAGCTACACACCAGCTTCCTGTACCTGGTTTCTGGCTGCACCAAGTACAAGACCAGGAGGTACAGTTTCCTTCCCCAAACAGAAATGACTGAGTCAAACTACACATTCTTTCTGAATGCCTTGTTTAAACATTCTCGTTGACTCCTTCTAACCATCTCATGACATTGGTATGAATCTAATGGTTTTTGCTATAAAAATGAGGACACTGAATTCAGAGGATATTGATGGCCTTCCCAAAGCAACCTAGCAGACAAGCTCCCAGACCCAGTTTCTGTGAAATTGAGAGCAGTTGGAGTAGCTGCTCGATGAAGACTAGACAAACAAGAATCTTCTGGGGGAGAGATAGAGAGAGAAAGAGAGGAAACTGGGGTACCTGCTATTAAGGCGGGTGGGGGATGGGAGGGGGAGAGGTACATTGGTGGTGGAAATGGGGCACTGGTGGAGGGATGGGTGCTGGAATACTGTATTACCAAGAACCAATTATGAACACCTTTGTAATTGTATGTTTCACGGTGGTATAATAAAAAAATTAAAAAAAAAAAGAATCTTCTGGGGGGAGCTTAATAAGACAGGTTTCTAGACATCATGTCAAGATTTTCACCTTTGGGCTAAGGTCTTCAAATCTGCATTGCATGCAAGCAAGGCAGGTGATTCTCATTCAAAATTCGATGACCAGGAACCACCGCCCCCCATAGACAAACACACACACAAGGACAACTTCCATCCTTCCATACCATGATTGGAATAACCTCTTACTTCCTATGGTGGATTCTGTCCTTGGCATATTTCTCTCTGATTTTAGCAAAGCCATATACTTTTGGTTGACCACATCTTGCAAATGTGTGTTCACATTTGGGCTTTGTATGAGCTTCCTCACCATTGTTATTTCTTCAGTAGGTTATCTTGCATACTTGGAAGATGTTGGAGTAAGTCTGCATTTTCCTTGCCACCAGACCTCTGAGTATTTTCCGTCTTCCTCATGCCCAGTCCAAAGCAGTATAGCATGAAAGACATAGAAGGCCTGGTCAGGGACAGTCAGGTCCCCACTGCAGACCCCAAAAGGTAACTTCAGCCTGGGAGAACAGAGAAAAGCTGTATGCAGAGAAGCACAGTTCAGGAGGTGACCCTAACCCTAACCCTAACCCTCTTGGCCTTGTTGGACACCATGGTGGATCTGTTCTGAACCTTTCCCAAGCTGCCTTGAAGATGTTCCTTTTAAAGACCAGCAGTTCCAGAGTAATTGCCCTTGTTTCTGCAGAGCTGTTTTCCCTTTTGTCTATAAGGGGCTGTCACAAGACTAAGGAATATAGGGATCTTGAGGAGAGGGTGCCATTATCCACTGTTCTCCAAACATCAGAAGCCCTCTTTTTCTCTTTTCTCCCACTCCCTACCTGGCAGGCGACTGTAGAGAATATCTGCAGCCACCACCAAGCCTATAGGTTGCACCAGGAAGGGCACAAGGTCATGTTTTCCACTAAAGGATCTGCATTTTAAACTATTGCCATAATAGGATGTTGTGTGATGTCATAAAAGCTTGAGCAAAGGAGTCAATAAAAACTAGATTGAATCCCAGATGGCCCACATGTTGCTTGATACACGACTTGTTCACTTGATCACTTGAATCCCGTTATTCATCGATTTGCTCCGGGCGGGGCGCCAGTAACATTTCCATTGGACCCTATCACGTGCCAATGTAGCCTAATGGCATCTGGTTGATTCAGGAATATGAAGAGCCTCAAACCGTTCCTTCAGGGTCTTTTCAAGGAAGTCTGACCATCTTGTATGTGGGCGGCCACGAGGTCTTTTTGATATCCCGTGGGATCCAGTCAGTAATGGCTCTAGTCCAGCGGTTGTCTCCAAATCGCATTACATGTCCAGCCCATCTGATTTTCGATGCCTTGGCAAACGAGACAGCATCCCTGATTCTGGAATAGCGACGGAGGTCAGAACTCCGGATTCCTTCTCTCACTTGAGTGAGGCGTGATATTCCAAGCATAGCTCTTTCGATTCCTCTCTGGGAGACCCGAATAGCATTCTCATCCTGCTTTCGTAGGGCCCAGGTCTCTGAGGCATATGTTAATGCAGGGAGAACGGTGGAATCAAAGAGATGTGCCCGGAGCCGGAGGTTCTTTGTCCTTTTTATCTATTTCTTCGATGCCTTTGAAGGCATTACATGCCGCTCTCTTCCTCCTGCGCAGCTCAGGTTTTAGGTCGTTCATCATGTTGACTTCTCGACCTAGGTACACATAACTGCTGCATTCAGAGATGTTTGTTCCATTGAGAGTGAATGGGGCCTCTGGAACTAGTTCATTCTTCATGAACATAGTTTCCTTTAGATTCAGCTGTAGACCTATCTTACCACATTCTCGGTCGAAGTCAGCCAGCATTTGTGCCGCTTGGCTAATGTTTGGTGTTATTAGAACGATGTCATCAGCAAAGCGGAGGTGGTGTAGTTGCCGACCATCTATCTTCACTCCCATTCCTTCCCTTTCTAATTGTTGCGTGATGTTCTCGAGGGTGGCCCTGAAGAGTTTTGGTGAAATGGTATCTCCCTGTCAAACCCCTCTTTTCACATTAATGATCACTTCTTTGTAGAATGGTGAGATCCTGGTGGTGAATCTGTAATACAGCTCACGAAGGATCTTGATGTATTGGGTTTGAACACCCTGTTTGGCTAGGGCTTCGATGACTGCTTCAGTCTCCACAGAACCAAAGGCTTTCTGTAAATCAATGAACGTGAGACAGAGAGGCATCTTGTACTCCCCTACAAACCTCAATGAGCTTGGTTACCGTGTGGATATGGTTGATTGTGCTGAATCCTTTCCGGAAGCCTGCTTGCTCGCAAGGTTGTCCTTCATCTAGTGTTCTGGTAATCCTGTTCAGGATGACCCGTGTAAACAGCTTGTAGATGACAGACAACAGGCAGATGGGGCGATAGTTGCCGATGTCGTGAATGTCTCCCTTCTTGAACAGTAGAACTGTCCTGCTGGTTTTCCATTGGGAGGGCACCTTGCATTTGGACAGGTAGCGTGTGAACAGCCGAGCTAGTGTATTGACTAGTACCGACGGCAGATTCTTCAGGTGTTCGGGTCTGACTTTTGGGCCTGGTGCTGTTCCCTTCTTTACTGACGAGATGGCATGTCGGATTTCAGAAGGGAGAACGTTGGGAATGACATATCCATTACACGACTTGTTACAAGATATTTATTTTATTCATTCCTCCTTCCTTTGAATGTTACCAGCTACTGACCTTGGACTGTGTGACCCCAAACTCAGATGTAAAGTAGATTACCTTAATTATTACACAATTAGTATTACACAATTATTATTATTACTATTATTATTATCATTATTGTGTAAACATCAATAATACATGCTTTGCTGCATTCTCCAGTTACATTTCCTCTTTCAAAAATTCCACTGTCCAGGGCTGGAGAGATAGTGTAGCAGGCTCATGTTTGCCTTGAATGTGGCTGACCCACATTTGATCCCAGGCATCCCTTATGATCCCCTGAGCACTGTCAAGAGTAATCCCTGAGCATTGCCGGGCGTGGCCCCAAAACAAACAAAAAAATCTCACCACCACTCAACTTGCTCTGTTGTACCTTTGTTCAGGGCATGATAACATCTATAGGGCATTCTGCAATTAAACTTGATCCAGTGTATGGCCAAAAAATGATTAGTGGCAATACCAAGAATTGCCAAAGGAAGGACTTGAGTTTTCTAAAGCACTTACCTTCTGTTGTTATTTGAAAAGAAGCTTAATTCTCAAACTCGGGGTGACCTAAGCACCCACTAACTAATGTCTGATGGATCCATGTACCTGAGGGACAAATGCTGAGTTAACAGGGAGGCAGGGCTGCTTGCAGCTGGGTTGGTCAGGGGAGGCTTTTGGAAGAGACAGCACTTGATGTGTGCCTTATAAGGAGATTGGGTTCAGATTGCAGATAGAGAGAAGAGAATGCTAAGGGCTAGAGAATCAAGAAGCGGAGAGTCTCGCAGTCCCATGGAAGTCTCCCAATATCCAGGTCTTGAAAAATTTCCAGAGAGCAAAGTAGTTTCTCTTTCAATGGGAGAAATAGATAAATGAGATTTGCTTTGACGTGTGCTTTTGTTCAGGAGGTTATAAGATAGTTTTATTATGAGAACGAGTTATATGTAAAGACCTCCAGCCTCCTGGTAGGAGCATACAGTCAGAGGGGGAGAGGAGGGAGGTGGGATGGAAGAATCCACAAGTTTAGCAGTTGAACTGAGGAAGAACACTTTGTTCTAGCTTTCTGTATATCAGAATACTGTCATCACTTGCAAAATATAGATGCTTAATTGTATTAAGTTTTCTACCTCGGAAGAGAATAGAATAAAAGATGGATTTCTAATACTGTCTCTCTCTGTACCCTGTGGCTGATGGAGCAGTTAAAATTCAGATTTGACGGGGGAGAGTTGAATGTCTGGCTCTTGACTGTGCAAAGGGGCAGAGACCAGAGAAGCCTGAGTGCTTCTGTGATGGCCCAAGATGTCACAAAAATAGTGTTGGCGAAGAGACTCTATCCCCATTCACCTGCTTCCAGGCCTTTCTACATTAAAGCATCTGACTGATTCTTCCAGTTGTCTTCTGTGTATGGTCAGGCCTTTCCAGTGAAACTCCTTGAGGGAAACTAAAAATTTAAGACCACCCAGAGAAATCTGTGCTTTTACCCAATGAAAACTGCAGTTTCGTGAAATGGTTAGGTTTTTTAGAACATGACAGCACAATTCTTTTGGAGTAGAAAGTAACCAGCAGAGCCTATTGATATATATATTTCCTTAGGCAGGCTAAAGAAGTGAGCATTTTAGAAGAGATTTTAGAGAGGCTCTCAAATCTCACATTTAACAAAGTATTGTTCCCCTCAGAGCTGACCCTAACCAGTCACTTATTTGGTGATGTTGTAATTAGGACTAGGCTTATTTGGATTCAGAAGTACAATATTTATTTCCACCATGGGGACTAAAATATGGCTCCCAATACTTCATGTGCTAGTGAATAAATAAGGACTGAAAATTCTATTAAACCCCTTCCTGAGAGTCTAGAATTCTCTACTGGGGTAGGTGTAAGGAAGCTTTCCTGTACAGATAACATTAAATCCTAGGGACTTGATGTCATACTGGATTCACACAGTAAACACACATTGTATTTGTGATGCTGGTTGGCAATAATATCAAAGCTTTCCAAGTTGATATTACACTGATTAGCATGCAGGCCTAGAATGTGTCTGTATCCGGGTACAATTCCTAGCCCTATATGCCCACCTGAGCATCACAGGGTGCAGCTCTAGAGACATCCAAACACTGCCAGAGTGGCTTGTTATCTGCCAGAGTGGCCCCTGATATCACAGGACCTGAGTACTCGAGTAGCATTCCATCCTCCCAAACCTTGAACTGAACTGAACCCAAACCTTGAACTGAGATTTCAGTCTGGTTGGCCATGAAACACTGGTTGAGTCCCCAGACCTCATAAGCACTGCATGGGAGGTCAGCCACAGAACAGAAAATCACTATCACTGTCTACCCATTGTTCATCGATTTGCTCGAGTGGGCACTAGTAACATCTCCATTAGTCCTGTCACAAGCAAGTGCAACCCAAGGGCATCTACTTGCTACAGGGACAGGAGGAGCCCGAAACCATTCTTCAGGTTATGGAACTGAGGTCCATAATAGTTACTAGTCTTTGGCATAAAAGTAAATAAAACACGGTAGCAAAACTTTCTGAAAAATGCCCTTATTCACATTTAAGCAAGTGTTCATTGTCTACCTTAAAGAATGTAATCATTTTAGATTTCAAATGTCTCAGTTGTACTAAAGGAGCAATTGTGTATATGTATGTGCGCGCTGCACACGTGTGTGTGTGTGTGTGTGTGTGTGTGTGTGTTTGAGGTTGGGGTACTTCTATGCCTTCCTATCCTTACTTTATCAAAACTATTGGGGAATGGAATTTGAGCATTTCCATGAGCATTTTAAATCACTTTCATTTTCTTAGTGCTGAGTCTTACAAATCCTGCTGTTTCAAATTTTCTTTAACTAGATGTTTCCATTTCCAGAACCTGTCATTTTAAATCAAAGCTCCCAAATGAGAATCTTTTTCATTCCAGCCCTAGATCCTAAAGATCTTGTTTCCCTTTGCACAGTATTTATATACACATCTACTCTGATTATCTGCCTCAGCTTGATCCTAGCGTCCCTTTGGATAATTGAGAAGGGTTGGCGCTGTGGGCTGAGACTGGTTTGAAGGGCACAAGAACTGCCTCATCTGTGTTCACCCAACTCACCTGGGGAGTCATCTTCAGCAACTCCAAACCACATCTTCAAGCACTCTTTCTGAGCACATTGGAAGATGTAAGCTCTATGAATGATTTCAGTGCTTAATCTACACCAGTATCAACCAGATGCCATTGGGCTACATTGGCACGTGATAGGGTCCAATGGAAATGTTACTGGCGCCTGTTCGAGCAAATTGATGAATAACGGGCTTCAAGTGATCAAGTGAAGTGATTAATCTACACCAGTAAGCAATCTTTTCAGTCAAGAGGGCTGACTTAATGGCCAGAACAATTTCTTTCCCTATGGGTAGGTAGAAACAGTTGGACTCTAATTCTTAAGAGCCTTTGTTCGAACATCTGGGTTGAAAGTACTATAGATAACAGATGATGCTAGGATTAAGAAAAAAGTTTTTAAATGTCTCTATCAAATTTTGAAGACCTCTATATCATGAAAACAATCTACCTTTTTATTCCAACAACTGTGTTGTAGATTGCTGGTTTAAAATCTTTTCATATGATAAATGGCTTCATTTTTATTTTGAAAAATATTTCTATTCCTCTGTAAATATTTTTTGTCACCAGTGACAATTTGGCAAAAATAATTACAGGGGAATAGAAATTCCCTATTCCCCTCGTCAGAACTCCACCCAGCAGACCAGCCTATCACAGTCCGTCTCATCGAGATCCACCCTGCTGCAGTCTTTTTAATCCGGCCCAGGTATGCTGATCCAGAAACAGACATGGGGCAGAGCTGCTACTGGCTCTCACTGTGCCCAGCTGCTCATGAGGTGCCCAGAAGGGGTGGCAGGTTCTAGCCCTGACCCACCACCCCAGCAGAGCCTCACAACAAGCCAGACGACCCTCCACTCCATGAGGACCTCCATTTTCCACATCCGACTTCCCCCTCGCCAAAAGTCCACCCAGCAGGCCAGCCTATCACAGCCCGACTCATCGAGATCCACCCTGCTGCAGTCCTTTTTATTCCGGCCCAGGTATGCTGATCCAGAAACAGACATGGGGCAGAGCTGCTACTGGCTCTCACTGTGCCCAGCTGCTCATGAGGTGCCCGGGAGGGGTGGCAGGTTCTAGCCCTGGCCCGCCACCCCAGCAGAGCCTCACAACAAGCCAGACAACCCTCCACTTCATGAGGACCTCCATTTTCCACATCCGGACTCCCCCTCATCAGAACTCCACCCAGCAGACCAGACTATCACAGCCTGGCTCGTGGCGCATGGTTCATCAATAAATGCTGGATTTTGAGATGACTACAAGAGTATGCTACCCGCATGGCAGAGACTGGCAAGCTACCCGTATCGTATTTGATATGCCAGATACCAGTAACAATCATAGACCTCATTCCCATGACCTGATGGAATGGTTTGAGGCTCTTTATGTTCTTGGGGCAAGCAGGTGCCCTTGGGCTCTACTTGCATGAGACAGGTCATATGAAGATGTTACTGGTGCCCGCTCGAGCAAATCGATGATGAACAGGAAGACAGTGGTACAGTGATACAGTGACAATTTCATGGTTTGTACTTATTGGGACATTTTATTTTACAAACCAAGATTTAAGTTCTTGCTAATGTATGACTGACTTTTGTCCTGTTTCTATGTTATAAAGGACTTTCTTCTTTATCACACCTCACTGATTTTCAGCAGTTTCACTTTGAGAACCAGCATCAGTCCAGAGACTAATGGTTGAAAACTATTGGTCTAAACTATATGAGTTAGACCAGTGATTTTCAGCCTTTTATACCCATGGATTGGCAGTTTAAACCATGGCCCTGACTCAGCCTATGTATAATATCCTTCCTTTCTTATTTTGTCCAAGTCTTTTATACACCAACACATCATGAGCTTAGTAAAGACATAAATAATGATAAAATAGGGGGTTGGAGCGATAGTCCAGCGGGTAGGGCGTTTGCCTTGCACGCAGCCGGCCCATGCTGGCCCGGGTTCGATCCCCTGTATCCCATATGGTCCCCTGAGCACTGCCAGGAGTAATTCCTGAGTGCAGAGCCAGGAGTAACCCCCTGAGCGTCGCTGGGTGTGACCCAAAAAGCAAAAAAAAAAATGATAAAAATAGGTAAGACAAACCCTGTTTCCTTTACCCAAAAAATGTGGTATCTAATGAAGCCAGTAATGATTTATTTATTTATTTATTCATTCATTCACTTATTTATTTATTTATTTTTGCTTTTTTGGGGTCACACCCAGCAATGCTCAGGGGTTTCTCCTGGCTCTGCACTCAGGAATTATTCCTGGTGGTGCCTCGGGGACCATATGGGATGCCGGGTATTGAACACATTTGGCATGGCCGGCCGCATGCAAGGCAAATGCCCTACCCGCTGACTATCGCTATGGCCCCTAAGCCAGTAAATACTTAATCTCAGGAATCATTCTGGGAGACCGAAGACATATTCTTGTGAATGGAACCTTGTTGAAGGGATTTGTCCAAGGTTATATTACTTAGAATTATACTTACATTTTGACCTAGTGGATTGAAGGCAAAATGAAATTCTCAATGTAAATCACTGTTATTATTTCCATCCATCCACTCTTTTCCCTGATTCTACCAGATGATTGCAGAAGAATCTTGTTTCATGATTCTGTAGTCACTCCTATACCTTTTCTGCTCATATAGACTTTCTTAGTTTACCACATTATCACTGATGCGTTATTCCTTCAACTCACTCTGCTTCCTTCATTTTTCCATACATTTATTTAATAAGTACCCATTGAGAAGCTGGAGTGATAGTACAGTGGGTAGGGCATTTGCCTTGCATGTATGTGGCCTGGATTCACTCCCCTGCATCCCATATGGTCCCCAAGTACCACTAGGAGTAATTCCTTAGTGCAGAGCCAGTTGTAATCTCTGAGAGTCGCTGGGTGTGACCCCCCAAATTATGACACCAATAATAATAAGCACCCACTGAAAGCTTCCTCTTTGTACTCTGCCAAATGCCAGGAAGTCAAAGTATATGTATCTTACCCTCAAGAATCTCAGTCTAGAGGCCAGAGAAGTAAAAAAAAAAAAAAAAAGAGGCCAGAGAAGTGAGTACACAACTGCTTCCCACACCCAGGTTCCTTTCCGTTCCTTTGGGCTGCTCTTCCCTAGAGAACCTCCATCAGAGGATATGTCTTTGCTGTAACATTAAGTCCAATACCCTGAACAACTCTCTGAAAGAATCTCATCAATAGAATTAACAGGGCAAGGCACAGTTCTGTTTCCAGTGTTTTTTTATATATAACTCAGATTTATATTTTAAAAATACTCACAGAAGATGATTATGCAATTCATTGCCATAGGGCTCAAAGAGTTAGCAGAGTGAAGAGTGGGTAGGTCTGAGACAACAGGAGTGGTTAGGATTGTGGCTTGTTGGAGAGGGAACAACCCACCCATAGAGGCAAGTCCCTTACTTCCAAGAACTAGTCCCAATAGGCATATGGAATGTGTAGTTCAAGTGAGCATTCTGTTTTTCAAGGAAATCTGAAAAGCTAGTTTTTATATGGAATCATTGTCAGTATCTAATTTTGGTTTTTAAATAATAGCAGATTGAACTAACAGAACATGTCTGCAGTTTAGGCTGTGGTCATCACTCCATTTCCTTTCCTTTTATAAGCAGCTTCTGGGCAAGCACCCTACATGAAGACTTGATTTCCACCTTGGACATTCTCATGCCAACGCCACTTGACCAGGCTCTAGGTCAAGCTCTTTGAATCTCTGCTTGTCAGCTGGATAAGCAGGGCAGGGCTGGCCAGTTTTGAATTGCTGGAGAGTGTGTGGTTAGTTCCTCACTTTGTTTATATCACTGTTTATCTTTGTTTTTTTGTGAAATATCTTTTATTTCTATTCACATCTTTAATCTTTTATTTTCAATTTATTTAATTTTTTTTTATTATACCACCGTGAGATATACAGTTACAGAGATGTTCATGTTTGGTGTGGCCAGAGCAATAGCACAATTCCGGCATCCCATATGGTCCCCTGAGCACCACCAGGAGTAATTCCTGAGTGCAGAGCCATGAGTCACCCTGAGCATTGCTGGGTGTGACCCAAAAAATTAATTAAAAAAAAACAAGATGTTCATGTTTGGGTTTTAGTGATACAGTGTTCTAGTACCCATCCCTCCACCAGTGCCCATTTCCTACCACCAATGTCCTCTATATCACTGTTTATCTTTCCATTTATTTAGGAATAGACCAGAGTCTTATTTGAGGGGGAAGGTGCTTCTTCAGAGACTTCTAGGTATCAAGCCATTCCCACTCAAGTTCTGTCATTTGTGAGATTCTTAATTTTATTTCAGGCACTACATGACCCCAGAGCACTAATGGGAGTAGTCATGTTAGTACCAGAGAGTATTGAACTATCAAGCAAGCCCATACCTTGCACACCACTGGAAGTAACCCTATTTTAAAAGAAGGATCTCTCATAAGTGTGGTTTAAAGATAACACAGCAAGGTAGCAACAAAAAATCCAAAAGCAACATAATGGGGACCTGATCAACACAATTGAGTTGGGAGGTTTGAGAGGGAGGGGGCTGAGGGCCTTTGGGGAAGGAGATGGGTACACTGATGATTGGTGTGGTATTGAAATTATGCCCATGAGAACCAATTTTTTTTCAATATTAATATTATTAACAGTATTGTGAATGGAAAAGAATAAACTTAAAAAAAAAGAAAGGTAAAGTCAGTGATTTTCGTTGTTGGTTGGTTTGGTTTTGGTTTTCTGGCTTTACCAGCAGTGTTCAGGCCTCTGTCTCAGGGACATTCCTGGAAGGCTCAGATGGCCTTATAGAGTTCTAGGGTCAGAAAACAGGTCAACTGCATGCAAGGCAAACACCAAAGCACTATCTCTCTGGCCCCTATATGAGCAGTATTAAATAACTGTCAATAGATATGGATTTGAAAATAATGAAAGAGGACTTAGATTTGCTGGCCTACTCCCTACTAAATTTAGAAATGTATTCAAGGACACTTATATTTTGTTGACTTTCCTTTCATTTTCCTTTCTTTCTATATAAGTGAGAGACATGGGGCAGAGCTGCTACTGGCTCTCACTGAGCCCAGCTGCTCATGAGGTGCCCGGGAGGGATTGCAGGTTCTAGCCGTGGCCCGCCACCCCAGCAGAGCCCTCACAACAAGCCAGATGACCCCCATTCCATGAGGACCTCCATTTTCCACATCCGGACTTCCCCTCGTCAGAACTCCACCCAGCAGACCAGCTTATCACAGTCCAGCTCGCACGGCCACAAGCGGCTGCGCGGGTTCATCAATAAATGCTGGATTTTGAGATGACTACAAGAGTATGCTACCCGCACAGCAGAGCCTGGCAAGCTACCCGTGTCATATTTGATATGCCAGATACCAGTAACAATTATAGACCTCATTCCCATGACCTAATGGAATGGTTTGAGGCTCTTTATGTTCCTGGACCAAGCAGGTGCCCTTGGGCTCTACTTGCATGAGACAGGTCATATGGAGATGTTACTGGTGCCCGCTCGAGCAAATCAATGATGAACGGGAAGACAGTGATACAGTGACAGTTCTATATAAGTTGGTAAAGAGTATTTTAGGATCTAGGAATACATATTTGCGGAGTCATTTCTTCTTTTTCATCAGTGGGCTAAGAGCCATTTAAACAATTAAGATCCTTGATCTCTTGAGCCACCATAATCCCAAATAAGAGGGTTTGTTGTTCATTGGATATCTGCAAATTTGTCCTTTCATGATCCCTACTAAATTATGGTCAACCCATTCCTTAAGTTTTTGGCATTTACTGCTCTTTACATTTGGAATTGGTTACTTAATCTGGTTATTTGGTTCAACATATATTGATTCAGCTATCTGATATTTTAGACAATTTAAGTTCCACCAGTAACAGCCCTATAAAGGGTGCATGTTAGCAGTACACTATAGAACATAAATTAAGAAAAGCGTTTTTTTCCGGCTGTATTGGAGACATGGATTGGTGTTTTAGCAAACTGCATAATCAGCACAAAGACCAGGAAGCAGGAGGCCTGCAAATCACCTAGAGAGCCCAAGTATGCCTGGATGCAAGTTGTCCTTTGAAATCAGACTATTTGTTAAAAAGTAATAGGGGATCAAGAATTCACATGTAGTAATGAGCAATTGGTATCACTCCCACCAGAAAACATGAGACCTACACCAGCAGTTTACCTGTAAGCAGCAGATTTGCATGGCCTGCACAACCAATTATGTGTTTCTACTTAAAACCTCTCATCCACTTTGAATAGGCTGCAGACTCCAGCTGTGGCCAGCACAGTCTTCATAATCTTACTCCTGCCTAAATCCTTTTTTTTTTTTTTTGCTTTTTGGGTCACACCTGGCGATGCTCCTCAGGACTCTGCACTCAGGAATTACTCCTGGTGGTGCTTGGGGACCATATGGGATGCCGGGAAGGAACTCGGGCCGGCACAGGCCGGCCGTGTGCAAGGCAAATGCCCTACCCTTTAGGGCAGGGCCTACTATCACTCCGGCCCCTGCCTAAATCCTTGACCAGTTATCATGACTCTGGACTGACCAGCTAAGCTGCCATCTCCATGGTCTTTATTGTGATCCTCAATTCCTGTCCTCTGTCCTGTCTCATAACCTTCATTCCAGCTGTTGCCACTCCCTAGAGGCTCTTTCCCTGATTCTCGAATTGCCTGCCTCTTTGCCTCTGCTCGAATGCTCTGGGCACCAGCATCACCTCTTCAGAATGATACTCTTGGACCCTTACAAATGACACATTTTCCCTCACGACTCTGTTCTCTTAGGTTCTCTTATTTTCTGCATAGAACTTGTCGTCATCTTAAAGTAATTATGTATTTATTCATTTCTAAGTTAGGTTATTAACTTTCTCTCCCAGTATGAAATTAGGAATAAGGAGATTATATATACTTTCAGGTACTAGCTGGGATTTCTGGCCTTAATTTCATCACCTGTAAAATAGAAAATCAACAAAAGTCTGAAATACGAGAATCATTACCTCCCTCATAGGTATATTGTGGTAATTTACTGAAACTCGCAAGAAAATCTAGAACTTTCTATCCTTTACAATGCTGGAACTAACTAACCATCAACTCATCACTCAGTCAGCTTATGTTTTATTGTTCAAAATTTCCATAAATTCTGTGATAATGCTTGTAGAAATGTATAAATAAAATGTATGTAACCATTTTGTATATGTGAATTCTTGCCTATATGATATATTTTGATAAAAGTTTTCATCTAAATGCATCGTGTTGATATCTATATACTTTGTTGATCTTATACCTTGAAATATTCTTTAAAAAGTCATATTTAGTGCTATCTAATACTATATTAAATATACTTGGTTAACCATGGACTTAATTTTGAATATTATATTTATTTCAATATTTTATTCTGCAAAAAATAACACTACCTTACCCATCTATATACATATCATATTGATTAATCTTTTTAGTATAGAACCCTAGGAAATGCAAACGTTTTTTTTCAGCATCTCTGTATCAGTGATTACATATACAGCTAGTTGAGAACTCTTAATGGAATTAAGCTGCTTGAGGAGACCAAGTTCAGACACACAAAACAATCAGAAGCAAGCACAGCTAGTATAAAATGGACCAAGACTAGACTGAATTAATATGACTGTAGATGAGGTATAGTCTGGAAAAGAAAGAAAAGCAGGAAGGGGGCAGTAGGTGGAGAAGACCCACATGGAAAGCTAGTTGTTTTTTTTTTTTTTTTTTGCTTTTATGGGTCATACCGGCAATGCTCAGGGGTTACTCCTGGCTCTGCACTCAAGTATTACTCCTGGTGGTGCTCAGGGAACAATATGGGATGCCGGGGATCGAACCCAGGCCAGCACAGGCCGGCCGTGTGCAAGGCAAATGTCCTACCCGCTGGACTATTGCTCTGGCCCCGGAAAGCTAGTTTTGACTTGGAAGGATGTAGTGGGATAAAGGGAAAAGGCATTGCCGGGAGATGAAATGCCTGAGCAAAGGCATAGACCTGAGCTAGCACCGCCTTGGTGTAGAATGGGCTGTGGGCAAGAGCCCCGGGCAGATGAGGTGAGACAGCCTGGACAGAGCTATAGTCATGGACAGAGCACTTACGCCGAGGCTAAAGATTATTACCATCATTCTGAGTACACAGGGGTCTGCTCAGAACAACAATATGAGCCATTTGTACAAAGAACCAAAATGGAATCCAAATAACAGGTCCAGCTGTTTCAAATACCTCCCTCTCACTGCAGTTAGCATTTTACTACCCAGTGGAGTAACTCAGACTCTAACTAAGCATAAATCCCTGAGCACAGATCCTTGTTTGGGATTTGTGTGTCGACAACCAGATTTGAGTGCAGTTTGTACTTTAAACATTCAGTGTCTTATCACTCATGAGGCATCTTTTTTGAGAGGAACCATGTGGGGGTATCTATGTGGGGGGGTGGGGGTTGTGGGTGTGTGGGGAGGAATTGAGGGCCTTTGGTTAATTGAGGGTCTTTGGTTAATGGCTGCATTAGGAGACGGCAAATGTTTTTGTTTTGTGGTTCTGGTCATTTTGCAGCACTGACTGGTTGATTTCTCTATCTTACTGCAGGTTGTGTTTCGTGAAGCTCAAGCTTCTAATGATAGCCATTGAGTATAAGTCTGCCAACCGTGAGAGTCGGTAAGTTTGTAGCAACTGATCCTGAGAAACATCTCTGGGAACGGTCAGTCCTCTCCTTTCTTAGACATGATTTGCTTGGTGTCACGCCTTTCTGACTCTTCAGTGTATTTCAAGGCATGCGTAACCAGACCCTGCTCTTTCTGCCCCAGATACATTCTTGGCAATGCAGAGTTTCTCCAGGGTAAAGGGATGAGACGTGCAGATCTCTACCAATTATACCAGCTTGCACTTTCTATTCTCTAAGCATAACAACATGGGTAGACCTAAAGCCTTCTGTAATCCCATTTAGCAAAATTTAGGTGGATTCTGGCTTCCTTCAAGCAGGCATAGGGCAGAGATGTAATGGGAGATACTAGCTCTCTTGATAGCCAAATTACATGCAGCCTATTGTGTACCATATGTGCTTCTCTCCATGCAAACAAATTCCAGGTGGCAGAGTATCCGTCTCATTCAAATGAGCCAGGAGAACAGAGCTCACAGACAGAAGCTCTCTTTTATTTATTTATTTTGCGCTTAATTATGTGCAAACCAGACTGATGAGAGTATGGGTCTGGCCTAAATAGATAACTCCCCAGTCAATATATAAGTTTGTGTTGGAAGAAAGAAGCACCACAAGAGTCAAAATAACTTAGAAATTTTGATGATAAAGTTCAACCTATTTCACAGAGGAAGTCAGCATGTTCTTTGCTCCCTGATTTTTATCAATAGATTTGGGAGAAACAGAACTTGTTGGAAATGCTTGGGCTTTTGTCCTCTGAAAGGGCATGCAGGATTTTCTCTCACTCCAGGAAGCATATCTTCCTGCCGATTTCCAAGTGTTGAGTATATCTGCAACCCCAGCAGATGCCTAAATAACAGAGCAGAGTGCAGGGCAAGACTGGAAAGTTCCACTGTCATCACTTAAGGAGCTTTCTTTATCTGGATACATGATTCACTGAGGCCAGAATTCTAAATGTACAATATGTGTCTTTCTGACCAAAAAAACTAACTAAACAACCTCCGTGAATTGTAAGAAACTCAATCCAATGTTCTCTATTAACCATAACCACCAGATCAGATTGCACACAAAATCAACCTGGTCATTTATGAAGCTATTTTGAAAGCCAAATCAACCCAAAGGAAGAAGTCATTGATAGATTATTTGATGAACACACAGAGTATGACTACAGTCAATAACAAATTTGTACATAGAGATAAAGTTTTATTTTCTGTTTTGGCACAGTGAAGAAAATTATATGTCCCAAAATAAAAAAAAAATACTGCCTGAGTGCTGGCTCTTCGCTGTGGCTGTTCCTGGAATTGTTTCTTGTCTGTGTTGTTGCCACCACTCACCAGGACCTGTGTAGGGGGAAATGTGTATCTGGAGTACTTGCAAATGATATTCTTCATGTTGCCAAGTCAGTAATTCTATGTGTAAATCAATGTTTTCTAGTTATTATTTTTGTGCTTCTATCCAAGAAAGGTCGAGATGTGGCTGAGCTGAAAGTGTATCTTGACCATTTGGGAATAATTTTATGGCAGGAGGTGGCATCATGAACCTTGACCCCTCACCTCCTACCTGTCGCATTTCTGATCCCAAGGATGGAGAGAGAAGAGATGTAAACTATTTACTGTGGAATTCTCTGTCTCCATTCTAAGGAAGAGTTCAGAGTTCTCCCCTAGGACAAATGTTTTTATTTAATGACCTCTTCAATTAACTTACAAAAATAAAATGTTTTCACTAATGACTTATCTGTAGACATAGGCAGTCATTTTTAAGAAAAGAGTAAAGGAACTTGTTTGGATATGTTTTGGCTTTCTGTGTGCAGCTGCCAGCTTTAACCCTCAACTGTGGCTTGGTCTCATGTGGAAGCACATTGGTTCTTGTGGAAAAAAGTGTTTGAGGGAATGTGGATCATGCCTCTGAGAAAACACAAGGCGTAGCAAACACAATGTCCATGTTTAAATGAATTGAGTTTTTGACACTCTTGATAACAACTTAGAGTATTTTCTTCATTTTTTAAAGTGTCCTATTTCTTTTCCTTTCACATTTTCCATGTGACCAGGTGTTAAACTTCAGAGAATTCTGCTTCTCCTTTCCACCCCCCTTGCCTCCAACCTGTTTAACTACCTCTGTTGTTGTTTTATCTCATGGTAGTGTTTCCATGCTTTGCTGGAAAACCTTGTTTTCACATGCATCCTTCAGATAATTTGAAACAAAGGTTTTATGCCTTCTTTCCTTCTTGTGTCAATCAATTTCTTATCAAATTGTTTGATTTTAAATTCTTTTCTTGTCGTTTTGCAGAAGCCGCAAGCGGTATGCATTCTTCGCTAACTTTCCTCCCAATATCCACTATCTATCTTCACCTCTAACCACAGGACTAACCACTTGCCAAGAATTCAGGAAGATAGAGATAATATATATATAATGGATATATATATTATATATAATCTATTCCCTTGCCTATTATACCTATGTATATTTTATATACAATGCCCTCTCCTCGTAGAGTGTATACAAGTTGCAATTAGCGTATTGCTTTCTTGTTTTATCTGTTGATTCTTTTGAATGACGCACTAACTTCTTTGCAGGAAACTTTAAAAAACAAAAGGCACAACCCGTTTTCAGTCATGGCACCAATGCTGGGAACAAATGATACTAAAGTTGAAAAGGAGGATGCGTCTCTCCAGCCCGTGGTGTCTGTTTTGTCCTGTCCTGCGTGTCTTGGTGTCCACCAGAGTCTGTGGTGCCATTTGTCTACATGCCACATCCATATTCCCAGTGAACTCCTCCTCTGTGTCTGGTTTCCAGTCTGTAGAGCAGAATTCATGTACCGTTATCCACAAAACAGAGACCAAGCCCTAATACTTAACTCTTCCTCCATCCACTTACTTTGCTGACAGTATTTTGCATATGTCACCCATTGGGCAGTACTCAATAAAGAGTACCACCACTGAATGGCCAATTTTCATTTAGAGAATCAAATTTGTTTTATCCTCACATTTGATTTATGGAATAAGTACTGTTTATTGAGACGAACTCATGGCTTTATTTTTCATTTGTGTTTGGGCATATGTCTTAATATAAAGTGTCTCTTCTTTCACTACATGATCTCACTTTGTCTTGCTGCTGTTTTATGTTGCATGAAGCATGACTACATTATCACAGTGTAATTTTTTGATTTGGTGGTTAATATTTCTAGTGTAGTTTTTCAATATTGGAAACTCTAGTGAGTTTTCAAATTCAGTATTGGAGATATCCAATATCTCCAAGAGTGTATTGTCAAAAACATACTCTTGAGATGCCTACTTATTCATTTTCTCAATGAATTGAGAATTTTCCCCCTGTGGCTACAATCACTGTCACCTGTTTGTGTTTGTAATTGTGTGTGTTTGTGTGTGTATCTGAAACATTTTAAAAAGTCAGATTTTTACGTGATTTCTTGAGTAGATGCGTGAAAATAGAGGTGGCTTCCTGTCAGTTTGGCATTATTGATATGATCCAACTGCGAGAAGTTACTGCAACACTTTGCATCTTCAACGGTTCACAGTGGTTGCACCTCTGCTATTGGCTTTTGGCCTTCGAATCCTTTTCTCTTGTGGTGAAGGCATGTTGTGATATAAGCATGATTTGTCCTAAAGTGTTCCAGAAAGTAACATGGCTTGCTCCCAGAACGAAATATCCAGTATTGTCCTTCTCAAACAATATCTTCCCCATTCTTTATAGCTACCATTTTTCTTATGGATAAAATACATTTAGCCTACCCTTTTATAAAACCTATTGACAGTTTGACATAACCAAGTTTCTTCCCATATCATTGGTGAACTTTAGTCATTTGAGTCTGACAAGCTGGGAGCAATCTTTTTTATGCTGTCTCTGTGTAAGTGAATTGGGCTCAAGCATACTGAAGCATGGAAAACACAATTGTGTCTCCTACAAATATTCTATAAGTAAAAGTGTGTGTGTCTAGTTGTGTGGGACTCAGAACAACATATATTTTATAGTGCAGAAGACAGGAAAATTCCATAATATTTGAGTCTTGAGGTTTTGGGAATCCATGCCCTAACATAGCCCATAAACTGCAGAGAACTTGTATTTTCTTGTATTTTCTGGCAGGGGAAATAATTGGCTCCAATTTCTACCTCATTGTGATGGTATATGACCTCTTGTGGTCAAGGGGCCACTTCCCAGTGGTATAATTTATCTGGGCACAAATTGAAGTCATCATGAAGCACCAGTGATGGTTCTTATTGTCTTGCTCTATTTAATAGAGTCCCATTATGTTGCTAGACACAGATATAGTTACCATGTTATCAAATTCAAACTATATTCTCATGTGAGTGATATTTTTTGTAATTGCTTAGGGAATGGTACATTGGACCTACCAAAATTTGGGGGAAGGGAAGGAGAATGATGCATTAATGTTATCTATGATGGATAAAAAATAATTTCCTTGAAAATTTTTGTTGAATTACAAATTATAGATTATATCCCAAAATAGCAAACAAGTATCTGATGATGAAGAAAGATATTTTCCATTTGCTATTCATAAATAGTGGATAAAGAGAGAAGACTCAAATCTTCAACCTGATCAAAATTCAACAAGTGACATACAACAAATTATTACATAGTCTGAGACCTGGGGTTCTACTTGAGCAACCAGAAAGAACCAGCTCTCTGTTGTGCTGAGAGCTTCTAGTCAGGTCCACATTAATGTTCTTAATTCTTAGGGAATATAATTCCAATCTAAGGCAGGGAGCAATATTGACACCAGTTGCTTCACATCCATGCTTACTCTTAATTCTTCTACTTTCTATTACTAGAGAACTTACATTCCTATTTGCGTTTTGATGTAACACGTCAAAAGTGTTAGAAGTTTTATATTTACTCTGAAATCTCGAAGTAAATATAAAACTTCTGAGATATTAATGGTTCACTGGCCAGTACCCTAGGTGGTGTAGACTTCCTTTGGTATACCTGAATGATCAGAATTGCAGCTATTTGATTTTTAGCATGAGCTGCTCTCACTACCCTTCTTAGAGAGAAAAAGGATCAGTTTTGGAACTGAGACCAATGAACAAATGTTTTCCTCATTCAACATGTAGTTGAAAAGTCCTTATAACATTTTCAGCTCTGAGTTTTCTGAGATGAAGAAATTTATACAAATGAGGCATAATCATGTTTTTTCACTTTTTAAAAAATAAAATTAGATTCTATACAGAAAATGTCTTTTGCTCCTCATGATTGGGTAAATAACCAATGAATAAGTCTAGATACAGATATAATCTGAGAGCAACAAGAGAAAAGAAAAAAGTTATCCTGGGGAAAGGAACCACACCAGCACTGCATCTCCAATTGCATCATAGAATGGTTTCACAGGGCCTTAAGAGAAAGCAGATAATTTATTAAGTTCTTTGAAATGAAGGAAAGTCCACCCCTGCCAAGAAAATGTCCCTGTTTGAATTCTGCTAATTGATACATGAGCTTTTTGTTTTCCTTTGAGATTTTCTTGATTCATCACATGACACATCTCAGTTTCTGTCTGATAAGGTAGTGAATTAGACAAAGTTGGAGCCAGAGACTGATTTAAAGTGATGCAGAGGAGATTTTTTGGCAGTCTAAAAGCCAAACAAACTTAACATAGGATACTCTTTGAAGAGATCAAAAATCTTTGGAAAGATTTGTGAATTCCCATTAATAGGTCAATCACAGACTCTAAGAGTACTTGGCACTTTGCAGGAACAAGTGAAGTTACCTCTGTCTGGGACCCTTGTATTTTTTGTTTGTCAAAGCTAGAAAGATTAGCACTTTATTGAAACTTTCTAGATTTGGATATAGAAAGACTTTGTGTCTAAAATATAAAAATAGTAATATCTATCCTTAAATAGTCTTTGAAAGGTCATATCCTTTCACAGAAGGTTGAATATGGCGTGGTCCCTTGGAACCAGGGGCATGTGCTTATTTACCAGATTCCTAATTATACAAACAAAATCCAGCTCAGTCAGCCTCTTTATGTGTCTGTATTTCTTTCTTTCATTCATTATTTTTGGGATCTGGGTTTCTATTTTGCTTCTCACCTGAAACGATACCTCAGCTTTAGCAAATGATGAGTCTCATCCCTCACAAAGTGATGATTTTAATCGTCTTACCCTTGTACAAAGAAAACAAGAATGCATTGTGGAGTCCCATGTTTCTTGAGGTCCTTGGAGGTACATTTGGTGCCTTACACAGTTATAAAGTTATATGAAGTTTAAAGAACTGAAATACTGTATGGTTCAGCCAAAAGTCAGTTCAATTTAGCCCATATCTAGAAGTTTTTCAGGGATGAAACCTTTTGGATATTGCAGTCAGTAGCTATGTTCCTTTGGTGCAAATAGGGTACCTTCTGGGTAGTTTATTAGCATAAAGAAAAATAAAATAGTGGGTGATGTGTTGTCATGAGAGATTATCCATCTCTCTTAGTTGCTGTAGCTTATTTCTGCTTGTAGTGACTATGTCCTTAAAGATCTGTGATATGCAGTCACTTGGCACATAGCACATGCTTTAATTCCTGCAATAACAATATACACTAGTGATGTTCACCCCATTGTACCTATAAAGAAAGGGAGGTTATGCTATATTCACATGACCAAAACCACTATACACTAGCGATATTCACCCCATTGTACAGAGAAGGAAAATGCCCAAAACCAGGATTTGAGTTCATGGAATCTGACACATGCACCTGCCTACTTAATCAGCATTGCCAGCGATCCTAAAATTCAAAAGCAAATCTGCCTTATATTGGTGTCCCAAATCTTTCCTCTGCACCATGATAGCTTGATTAAAGTAAGCTTGAAGGCTGTAATAAGTGATCCCAGCCATCTTTAGAATGACAGTCCTCAATTCCTACGCAAGCCAATTCTTATTTACTGATGATAAAGAAAAGAGGAAAAGAAACTTTGCAGTGATAGGAGCCTTGCTATCCCCCTCTTCCCACCATGCCATGGTGCGCTTGGATCATGGGAGTGCAGTTAATGAAGCACATAATGTGAAAGAGGAGGCGGAGCTCTGTGTGAGGCTTGTTTTGTGCATATATGTCACCCAGACATTGATGAGTGTCAAATTTTTCCTTTTGAATTACATTGTTGAAATCATGATGGGATTTTTTTCCCTTCACTCAGAAGCTTTTTTTACTCTCTTGTATGAATACATATCAAAATGTAGACTTTTCCAACGTTAAGGAATTGGCTGCTTTCAGACTCCAGAAATACACACAAATGTTCACACACAGCTTACTGCATTAGTCTGGAGCATCCTCTTCACCCGAACTTCATTTCCTTATGGACACAGTGTTTGGTAAGAGCTTCCATACTCCATTCTATGAGGCCATCCAAAGAAAAATGTTAAACTACACTGAAAATAAATACAACCTTTGACTTTATTTGTAGTAAATAAATAACAGAAACCAATATGCCTAAAACCTCCTATAGATTATCTCACTGGATCCTCTGACTAAAGACTTTATTATCGTCCACAACTTGTTGGTGAGGAAATAAATTTAAGCAACTGACCCATGGTCAGATAGCTATTAAGTCACAATTTTGAGATTTGTACCCAAATTTAGGATGCTATAAGAACCACTTTGGAGGAAAGGAGGTAAGAAAGTTCGCAAATCCAGTACTATGACTTTATAAACCCAGTGCCAGTCAATGGAAGTAGGAAGTTTGAACACTACAAGTATACCACTTTGTTTATAACTCCCAGTCCATGGGCATGAATGTAGGAGAAGTTCTGGTCCAAAGGTGGAGGAAAAAAGCTTGAGGACACTGAGCTAAACTGTATAGATCTTTACCCTTTCCTGTCATTTCAGAGTGTCATGGGACTTTCATGTCATTACACAGAGTGTCATGGGACTTTCAAGACAAAGTGAAAAGTTGGTGGAAGAATGATTAGCCGGTGCCTCTGTAACACAGCACTGCCCATCAGCTGGCCACAGAGCCCTGTGCTACTTCCTGAGTTCTGAGGAATTTCAGTTCTGCCGGAAGCAGCAGGGCAGAAAAAATCAGATATTCTTGGGTTTCTCAGTGTTATGTAGTGATAATAGCACAGATTACACAGGTTATTGGAAGGAAACAATGGCTTCCTTCCTTCAGGTGGTGGTAGTTTGTAGGTGCTTTGGTGACCACACACAATCACTTTGCAGTGATGCCACAATGTGGGTTCTCCTCACAAAACAAAAGTTACCCTGGGATTTTTTTTTTGTATTACTACAGACTCATCAGTGTTGGCTGCATCACTCTTATGGAATGGTTTTACCATCAAACATGATTACATGTTAATTACCATTCTCCATTTTTATTGTTTTAGATGCTTGAGCACTTCCTTTAGCCTGATTCCAAACATCTATTACCTAAACACCAGCTTTTCAGATCAAAGAACACCTCTGTTGTATCTATTGCTGCATTTAGAGACTCTAAATTCCATGTCCATTAAGTCTAAAGCCTCATCTCAATCTCTGTGGGAGACATTCTTGTATTCTGCTTTTTGATCTACAGAAAATTAAACTTGCTTGTTTCATCCATTTATTATATTAGGATACATTTATCTCTTCTGTCAGTCCAAACACAACTTGGTCAACTAATCTATTTATTCCACTTTGAAATAAGACAGTGTATATTACATACTTCCCAGAAGGGAAGTTATTTCAGGAGTAACTTGCATTTGTTTTCTAATTACAGCTTACTTCAATCAGTAAGTGCTAGACACTACCTATTCAAACACCACCATACATATTACTAAACAGTGGACTGGAATCCATAAGCATTTCCAACTACTGGCATTTTTCCTTTTCACTGTTTGGATAATAAAGTCTTGGGTATTTTTTTATTTTGACAGAGGCTGCATATGGAACCCACTTAATTCCATGTTTTTATCGATGTCATGCAGATGTTCTGTTTGCTTCTGCACTGGTTATAGGTGTCTTGTACCATTCCCTGCAGTAATATGTGGTGTGTTATGTATATGTATGTTTATGTTTGCATATAGGGGTCCCATTAATGCTCTGTCACCTAATGGAAAATCGGTGTAAAGATAGCTCTATTAGACCAAAAACACTCAATAGTGGCTATCAATCGTAGTTTCTTTGGTAATGCATTGTTAGGAACTTTACTTCAAGTTAGAAGACCATGATGGCAACTTTATTTTATAAACCCTATTCTAAAATTTTGATTTCCTCAATTTCTGTAAATAGGAGAAAGCCATTCTTGAAATTATTCCTAGAAATTACTCTGTAGAGTTTTATGATGGAATTATTCAATTAAATGTGTAGGACAGTGAATATCTGGCTCTAGGAAACAAAGTCTTTGGGAAAGCATTAGACTCGTGGGGCCCCTATAAAGTTAACTGTATGCTATATAGCCTTCAAGGTTTTATTTTTCTGATGACCTCACAAGTACATCTTTTTCTTCTTCTTTTTTGTTCACTGAGCAGTATATTAATTAATCCTGGAAATCACCTTAAGATCCAAGAAGGTACTTTAGGATTTTTCATCATAAGTGATGCCAAAGAAGTTAAAAGGTAAGTCTTTTACCTGTTATCCTCTCTGGCCCAATTGTACATCTTTTAATTGTAATAAGAATATTTTAGAGCTAGTAGGACTCAGTGCCTGAAACTTCATTTTCCAAAAGAAGGATGTTGAGTCCCAGAGAGATGAAAGTTGTTCACACTGACTAATATAACAAAGGACAATAAAGGCTTCTGGTCTTGTGCTCTTTCATTAGTATTACCAGGACATTTTCACACCATCATTTTCTACTTTAATTGCATTCTGAATTCATTTCAGGTGAACTCCTAACTTAACTATCTTTCTATTTGTGTCCCTATCGATAAGTGGTTGAAGTTGTCAGGTTAAATTCTTAAGCCACTGAAGGTGATTCCTTGTTTCCTAGTAATTTACTGACCTCTATGTTTTACAAAAAATTTATTAGTATCTCTTAAGTCTATTTATACAGCTTAGGAAATAAAAGGCTCTTTGATGAACACGGTGTAATAGTGTGGATTTTGGGTTTTGGTTCTACCCTAGGAGCTGGGAAAGCTTTACTAACAGAAAATGTGACTCAAATGGTCAGACAGGTCACTTTAAAATGTTTGTATACGCTATCTTACATAAATTATTAATTGAGAAGACTGTAATTATTTATATGTCTATTGTTTTCACTTAATGAGTTTTACTCAAACCCAAGCTTATGCCTGTTTTGCATTCCCTTTTTCTACTCTTTAAAGTAATCTTGTAGGGTACTTCTTTTAAAAATACACAGACTTTGGTTTCTCATTGTAAAACTGAGTTTATCAGACAATACAAGCTGGTGACAAAGTGTGACTTTAAAATGGTCTTAACGGTTCTAAAACTAGTATTTCGATTCTAGTGAAATCTTATGTGGAATCTAATCTGTGCCAGACTATCAGGGTACCAAGCGTAAGGTAGTATCCTCTTAGTAGCTCTATGAGATAGATAGGTAGCATTATTAGAACCATGATTATTCCCATTTTAAAAATGAGGAAACTGAGGCCCTGGTTGGTTCATTAAACTTCCCAAAGCCACACTGCTAGCAAGTAGAAAACAGGGTTTAAAACTAGGGAGCCCATTAATGGAGCCCTCTCTCACTTATTTGCTAAGAGGTGAGTCTGACATGTAGAGCAAAGATTACAGTATCTGGTAGCTCATTTGTATTATTTTCTCCTTTCTCACCCACTATTGCAAACTGACCATGTCAGTGATAAGAACTTTAAATTAAAAATAATATGGGATGGAAAAGTGAAGAAAATAGGTTCCTTAAAGCTGAGCTCTCTTTTGGCTTAGATTTTCTTCTGCAAATTGGATATGGATTGCCATTATTCAGATGCAAATGAGGAAAATCTCCTTACTCAGTTCATGGATTCTCACTATTCTTCAGGAATATCTTGAGAACCTGATTCACCCAAAGGAGGAAAGTGTGGGTGAATGGAAGTTAACTTCAACTCTACTCCTCTGAAAGAGAATAATGCCCAGACTGAGAGACACAAAGGCTGGAGGCAGCATCTCAGCCCCACCTACCAGAGGCTTGGGGCCCAGCAGCACTATAGATCACAGGCACCTCCCAGATAGCAAATATAACATGAAGCTCCCATTTGTGTAATTCTGTTTCCTATTGCATCTCTCACTAATGAATGTCACAAATGCCAGGCAGTCCAAAAAACAAATTACCTCCTATATTAGGGAGTGCAATGTGTCTCATTTCAGTGTTTTATGGTATTCACAAATACATGCTGACACAATCAGCTACAACACCAGCCTGTAATTTTCTGTGGTGTGTGGTGTGTCAGAGCAAATGCTGTCAGTTAAGGGATTTCAAATAGATGAAGATGGCAGAAAACCGTAGAAAGGACATTGGAGACTTGAATGAAACAAAACAAGTTTTATAAATATGGAAAAGCAGATTATGATGATATCATATTGAATTTTCATTCTCTGCAGGAAAAAATGTAACAAAAGAAGCTAATGGATTCTAGCTCATAGGCACTTTGAGATGCAGTGTTTCAGAGAAAGAAGCAAAAGCATCCTGTATAGCCTTAGAAAGGTCACTTTGGGAAGAACATTCAAGCCCAGTCCTTTACTTTGTTGGCTTGCCTTTACTCTGCCCACAACTGTGCAGAGTTTCCGCATAAAACTCCCCTTCTTTTTCCCATTTAAATATGTTGTTCCTTTTTTCCCAAGTCTTGGATTGATGAAGCCACCAAAGTTAACTCAGCCCTTGTGTGTAGAACTCCAGAACTAGTAAGAGAGGGGAGCCACTTTTTTTTTCTTTTTGGGCCATACCCAGTAACGCTCAGGAGTTCCTCCTGGCTCTGCTCAGGGGACCATATGGGATGCCAGGAATTCAACCCAGGTCAGCTGTGTGCAAGGCAAATGCCCTACCCACTGTGCTATCACTCCGGCACCATATTTTTCTATTTAACTCATTTTCCCATAGTATTTTATACCAGACACAAGGTGGTAACTCATAAACATGGCCTACAGAAATGATTCTTTCAAGTCAAAAAAAATTAATTAGTTTCCAAAAGGAAAATGGTATGATATTTGTATAAAAATCTTCATTATAGTTTCTCATGAAAAAGGTGAAGTTCTCCCATTACTAGGCATTCATTCATCAAATATCGGCAGGTCTTTCACTCTCTAGACTGCTCTATTCTTGGTTACCAGGGAGACACTGGAGATGTGTCTCTACTTTTGTGGACTCATGTTCCCGGGAGGAAGAAGTTGCAGTTTTTCTCACACATGATGCAGATAACTAGAGCAGTGGGAAAACTGATTTTAGTTGGATGCATGTGAAAACTCCTCTTATGCATATCTGAGAAGAGATATCTGATGGGGAAGAGTCCGTTAGAGATAAACCAGAAGGAACTAGAAGCCATGGTGAGAAAAGGTTTGTTATGTTCTTGGAGCAGAAGACAAGAAAGTGTGGCTAGAGGTAAAAGGTGGCAAGGTGAGATTAGAAAGGAGGAATTCCCTTTAGAGTTCCCAGGATTCTCTCTTTCTCAAGGCTAGGCTTGTTAAAAATTGAGCCACTGTTTTAAGCTGGGGGATTGAGAAAGTATTATTTATAGTATTAAAATATCTTTGTACCTACCTTGTAGAAAATAGGGTGTGATAGAACAGGAGAAGTGGTAGAGAGACTCAGAGACTACTACATAATATAGGTAAGTGATGTAGGCTTGGACTAGATTCATGAGTGGAGGTAGAGAGAAACATGACTAATTCAGAAAAAAATTAGTCTCCAAAATCAGATTTTGAGGACCATGATATCTATTGATGAACTAGAAATAAAAAGTGAGGGGAATAAGGAGGAGTTAAGAGTGAAGCCTGAGTAGGGATAGATGTAATTGGGTGGATGATAGCTATATATTACTGAGATAGTGAGAACTGGAGGAGGAACAAGGATGGAGGGAATTTAGAACTCACTGTGGCCTCTGGGAAACAGGGAAGTGGTAGCAAATGCATACATGGGGCTAGCATAAAGGCAATTGGGTCTAAGATTATAGAGTCCACACACAAGGGCTGAGTTACCTTTGGTGGCTTCATCAATCAAAGACTTGGGAAAAAAGGAACAACATATTTAAATGGGACAAAGAAGGGGAGTTTTTAAAAGTATTTTATTATACCACCGTGAAATATACAATTACAAAGACATATAATTAAAAAGTTCATATTTGGGTTTTGGTCATACAGTGTTGCAGCACCCATCCCTCCACCAGTGCCCATCTCCCACTACCAACGCTCCCGGTTCCCTCCCCCACTCCCCAGCCCTGCTCCATGGCAGGTTCTTTATTTCTTTCCCTTTCTCTCTCTTTCTCTTTTCCTTTCCTTCCAGACTATGGATTACAGAACATACATTAAAGGGTTGTCACGTGTATCTTTTTGCCTCTATTTAATGGTCAGTTCTAGGTTGGTATTAGTACTTTCAACAATTGTTAGCACACTGTTCCATTTTCTGTCTTACCTAGCCTCTGACTCCCACACGTTTGTGATAATTTCCACCTTTGACAAGACCTCCTGATACATGTTTCACTTGACCTTGGATATTGGTATCATAATATGCACATATATATTTATGTCATGCAAATAAATGCAGTCATTCTGTATCTGTCTCTCTCCTTCTGGCTAATTTCACTCAACATAATCTTCTCCATGTCCATCTATTTATAGACAAATTTTATAACTTCATTTTTAAGAAGAAGAGTTTTATGTGTAAACTCTACACATTTTGGGGCAGAGTAAATGGAACCAACAAGGATGGAAAGCAACCCAGAACTAGTAAGAGAGGGGGAGCCACTTTTAGTTGAACATCTTTAGTTAAAGAGGAGAGGAGGGTTGGGAAGGTACGGGAGAGAGAGGAGGCCACACAGGACGGCCTGATGGGAGTTAAGTCAGAAATGGGCACTAAGTATTCATGAGCTGGTGGGGAGGAACTCCTTTCTTCTTACCCTCAGACTTCTGGCTCCTTTAATTGGACTAATACAGTGGGAAATCTGGTGCTCATGAGGATGTGTATGGCAAGGGCACCAGCAAATATTTCCTTGGGGGACATCCGGGGGATGGTAAACAGGAAAGGAAGTGGAGAGAGGATTGAGGCAGGACACTGTGGGCAAAGAAGATAGTGTAGAATGTGAAAAGAACCCTGGAGTCCATGGGCATAGGTGTAAGTTACGTTTGACCAACACAGTTGTTTTGCTGGCCCAGCCTCTCTCAGATGCTGAGGTTAGGTATGCAGGAAGTGGGCTTTGCCCTTTGAGCATGAGATGGTGGGGAGGAGAGGTGCTTACAGTAAAGCATCACTTGGCAAAATTCAGCTGGGGCTTCAGTGTCCCTTGCATGTGAGTAATGTGTCTCTAGGTCATCAGAAACTCAGTCCCATCCAGTTTTCACACATTAACTTTAGTTGCCTGGACCCTATGAGGATTTCACAGGATCAGGGCCTAATTCGTGAAGCAATCAGACTTTATTATTTTCTTAATAGTCCACCCAGACTAATTTGATTATCTCTTTAGTAGAGATGTGTTTAAGACCTTTGTTTGATACTGGGACTAAACTGTGTGGCCACTGGTCTTGCCACTGTTAGCTGTGTAACCTTGAGCAGATCGCTTAACGTCTCTGCTTCAGTTCCTTATTCATAAAACAGGGATAAGAACCATAACTCCTTCAAAAGATTACTTGAGGCTCAAATACTTTAGTGCTTATTTAATACTTAAAATAGCATATGGTTAATAGGCTGTTTCCTATGTAAGTAATTATTATTGTTCCCTTTATATTATGTGTAGGACCATCAGATAGGGCAGAAAACAACAAATGGAAATGGAAGTAGTATTTGCTTTCTTCTTAACATTCTTCCCCCTTCAAGGCAGATCACAGTTGATTGCTCTTGAGTGTAATGACTATGTTTTCTAGTGTCTCCTTCCTTCTTTCCTTCCTTCCTTCCTTTCTTCCTTCCTTCCTTCTTTCTTTCTTTCTTTCTTTCTTTCTTTCTTTCTTTCTTTCTTTCTTTCTTTCTTTCTTTCTTTCTTTCTTTCTTTCTTTCTTTCTTTCTTTCTTTCTTTCTTTCTTTCTTTCTTTCTTTCTTTCTTTCTTTCTTTCTTTCTTTCTTTCTTCCTTCCTTCCTTCCTTCCTTCCTTTCTTCTCCTCCTTCTTTTTCTTCTTCTCATTCTTCTCCTCCTGCTCCTCCTCCTTCTTCTATTCTTCCTTCTCCCCTCTTCTTTTCCTCCTCCTCCTCCTCCTCCTAGTCCTCTTCCTCCTCCTCCAAGTCTTTTTCTCCTTCTTCCTCCTTCTCACCCTCCTCTGCCTTCTCCTTCTTCTTGTATTGAAACTGAGATTTAGAAAAATAGTGCATGAACGACAAGAGCAGAAGCAGCATTGAACTTGGATTTAGAAGCCCTGGAGCCAGCCAAATTCCAGCACAACATAACTTTGGGCAGGTCATGACAACCTTCTTGATTTAAAGATGAGGACATTAAGTCCTAGAAACTTGAGTGTTTTCCATGACATCTCCAGATCCAAAACATTGGTTTCCAAACTGTGCCAGTCCTAAGTGCAAATTGTCAAAAAAATTAAAACATGGAAAAGGGAACCACACACACAAAGTTGGTTAAGTATTATGTTTGTTTCTTCATAGTCCTTGTCAAGGAAAAACTGTGTTGAATCCTGGCATTGAATTTCATGTTACATGTGGCAAGGGACATAAACCAGAGATATTTTTGGTCCCCATATCCAGTTATAAGACAGTTTCAGTAAATTTCACATCTACTCAGTAGTGAAAGGATATGGAACTCCAGCACTGTTCTAGGGGCTGAGCATTTTTGATAGTTCTCAGCTTTTCTTGTGCATTGTATCTTTGACACAGACACTGTACTTCAAGACCTCATATGGAGACTTACAATTGATCTATTTCTTCTTCTGAGTCTTCTACTCACCTGACCCTATAATACATCTGTCTGCCCCATTCCAGGGGCGGGTACAACATCTCCAATGGTGAATAGAAGTTCTTCATTTAGTATATATGTGGGTTGTGACCCATCTAGTTTTAGAGTGAACAGAATATCTGAAATACCTAAGCAGGGTTGACAGCACTCTGACTCAGCGTTTGGTTTTCTTCCCCTCCTGCTGTGACTGAAAGGAAAATGTACTTTCAAAATGGCAAGGCTAATATTTTTATTTGACCCAGGCACAGCATCTTTGTGTCCCATTTAATCTATATAGGATCAGGCCCTGGAGGGCTTCAGAGATGGGTTGCACTTCCTTACCAAGAGCCCAGGGCTTCTTACCCAATGTGATCTGATGAACAACTTTAATGCTGGCCTAAAAATTGAAAGACAAACGAGCAGGCCCACTGTGTCACATCAGCAACCTTTCTCCCATTCCTTTTCAAAAGAAAGTTTATTAAAAGAAGCACTAACTCAAATCGCAGTCCTGTGTTTGAAATAAATGATCTTGCAACAAGCATTTCCGTCTGTAAACGTCTAAACCTTTCAAGAGATTAAAGGAAATTAGTGCTGGCGTGTTTCATTAATTTGGCACCACAGTGGAGGAAATGTGGTACTCATTTCATTTGGGTGGATTATGAAACGTGTCAGTTTTTCCATTCTCTTTCTCCAGGGCATTTTTTTACTGCAAGGCCTGTCACGATGACATCACAGATCCCAAAAGAATAAAAAAATGTGGCTGCAAACGGCGTAAGTAGTGCTTCTTTCTCCCTGCCCTCTTTCTCTTCCTTTCCAAACTTCGCTTCCCATCTCCTCTTCCTCTTAATGAGAAACACTAAACATCAAGAGTTTTCTTTGAAAATGTTTATGTTTCATCCAACAGTTTAAAGAGGCATGAAATAAATACCTGTCCTCACAATATTAGAGCAGAGGATGAAAAAGCAACACCATCAACTAGTAGAGAACCTAGTTCCTCTTGATTCTAACTGGATGCCTAGGTAAATGTTTCCAGTTGAACATAGTAAGTATGAAGAGGCTAAGACCATGGATGAGGGAATGTTTTGCATAGTGATGTCCAGTGAATGGGGAACGACCAAGCCTAACAGTGAGTGTGATTAACTGAGAGGGAAACTGAGTCTGAGTGCTTGATCTACCAAGTAAGAGCTGACATTTGTTACTAAAGACCAGAGTTTTCCCACCTGATGCCCTTCAGCTGACCCAAGAGAAGAATGTGGCCATCACCAGTGGACTTTGTTTGCATTGCCCTCCACCTCCCTCAGACATGCTCTTGGTTCTTAGATTGGGCCCAGTAATTTTTGGCACATCCTGTCTTAAACCATTTCCAAACGAGCTTGCCCGTGGGGCTTCTTGAGAAAAACATGGTAAGTCGGGAATATTGGATCATGAGCTCCCAAGAAATCAGTACTTACAGTGGGTTGTGCCTTGAGAAAGCCATGCCTTTTGCAGTAATTATGGTGCAGCTGCCTAATAAAAATCGTTCACAAACTAGAGAAAACAATAATAATGGTACATTTCTTCATATGGTGATTTAGTGTTTTCAAAGCTCCTTATGATCATTATTGTCTTTGATCTTCACCATAACCCTGTGTAATTGACAGGGGGTGTTATTTATTCTATTTTACTGAAAGAGGAAACCAAATTTCCAAGTTTAGTGAGAAGATGAAATTGTTGAGAACATAGACTCAACTGACCGGTCCAGATACACCTAAAGGCCCTAAGCTTTTTTCTTTTGTAAAAGAGAAGAGGAAGAAGGGTGTCCTTGAGCCTTATGAGTGAGAAAAAAAACAGACAATGAAATACTTTTCGCAAGCAGAGAATCCATAGCAGCATTGTGGAGTTAGAATTGACTGGGCAGGAGGATGAGAGGAGAGCTGTGTGTTTTTGCACGGTGATGTTTTTTGCACAGTGTGTTTTGCACTGTTTCATCCGTGTTGCACAGATGTTTTGCACTCCACGTTTTTGCACAGTGATTTCCAGTGCACACAAAACAACAAACTGTAAGACAGACTGGGTTAGGTGCTTCTATTTTTCACTGTTCTCCTCAAGGGAGAAACACTAAATGTTACATAAATAAGATATAAATATTGCTCTGCTGGAGCATGGCGAAAACAATCTCTGGGTTAGTTTCTGTCAAAATCTCACTCTTCCCCCCCACTGTTTTGTATACCTTAGATTCACTTTTTGTTCCCTTCTCCTCAGTTGACTCAGATATGTAGTCTGCTGTCCCCTTTCTCAATTGTGACATATCAGAGCAAGAGCCTCCAACTTTTCAGGGCCTTCGGCTACTCTGATCCTGACAACTGACAGGATAACTGTCTACGGTCATGCAAGTGCAGTAAATCCACTTCCCGTTCAATCCTCCAAACTCCACGATTCATCTCATCAGGTACCACCATTATCACTGCTTGGTTGGCTATGAACACAAAAGCCCAAGCCTGCCTCAGATCATTCCCCTACAAGAAATACAACATCCTGGAATGAAAGTAAATTAGGAAAAGTAACAAATACAAGAAAATTTAAATAACGCTTTAGAGCAGAGGGTTGAGAAATGCAGGAGAATATTGAGACAAATTCATGGTAAAATATTGACTGGAGAATCTGGTTCCATGGGGGTTGGGGACTACATTTCTCTTCCTTTTGAGTTATTTCACTGGGCCAGGCACCATTTTTGGTGCTAGAATTGGAGTGAATGAAGAAACTAAAGTTACTGGCCTTGTGTAGTCTTCACTCCGGTGAATGGAGACATAAAAATGATGATAGGCACAATGAGAAATGGCCATACATAGGCAAAATGGGAGCAGAGACTGCTGAGGGGAGGAGCATGTAGGAATGCTGCCTTTGCCAAGAAGGTCTAGAAGGAGGTGAAGCTGGGGTTCACTCCAGGTATAGGGGGCTTTAAGGGCAAATGCCATGAGGCAGGAATAAGCCTAATGTGTTTGAGGGAAGGGAGGTCACTGGGGCTGATGGGTTTAGGAACATGGTGGAACATGACTAATAAGCAGGAGAAGATGTAAGTTTAGGCCCATGGTATGAAAGTATTAGAAGATTTTAAGCAAAGAAATTGAATCATCATGAACCTCCCTGATGACTTCGCAGAGAAAAGACTCAATCAAAGCAAAGGCAGAAATGGGAAAGTTTTTCTGATTCTGCAGAGACTATCATTCGTTACTGGAGTAGAACCCAGAAGACTATTTTTAAATCCCTAGACATGAGGATTCAACCTCCAGGGCATGTTTATGTGTTGGTTTCAGGAAAGCCAACAGTAGCTGACTCTTACTTCACCCTGAAGGGAAGCACGCATTATTAATTGAAATAATTTTGTTCTCTTCTTTTCTCTTAATGTTGATTCTACTAATGAAGAATATCATCCTCCATCGTGCATGCACAGATCACTGCAAAAGGACCGACTCTGTAAAGCCAAGCCAGTGTGACCAGGGGCTCACTCCTCTCTGTACCCAAACACCTGCGTTGGGCTCCTTATCTTGCAGTGGCCTTTGGCTTCAAGTTTAATATTTGATAGCAATGAGAATTTCCCTAATGTTCTTCCTAATTAAAATACCACAGTAGCCTGTATCATGAAATGTGTATGTTTTGGGGGTAGTTAGAAGACAGTGAAGTATTAAAGGAAAACCTCCCCTTGCATTCCAGGCAGTGAGGAAGTTGAGAAGGATATATTTTGGTTGCAAAGAGACCTTCATTAGAAAGTGCTAGAATTGTTCATAACTCATTAAGGATCTCCATGCTTTGGGATGCACATTGTTGGTACTGTACATTGAAGAGGGCAGCTGGCTCACATCGATAATTGCCCAAACATCTTAGGCCAGGAGTTAACAATTCACTTTGGGGTGAAACCTCCCTGTGAGGTCAGAGCTCATAGTCATTAGTCTTCATACACAGCTTCTGAACCATCCTGTCCAGTCCTTTCCACGTCTCCCCTACGTCCCCATTCCCTTTTATTCAATAACTTTAAATATGTCTATTAAAATGGTCTGGAGACATGTAGAGTATAGAGGTCTCTTTCCTGGAAATTCTGTGGTAGTACAGTTTAACTTTTGCATTTGTTTCCATTTCTTCATAGCTCTTCATCAAGGAAAAGAGTCCAATTCAACCATCTGGCCAAGGAGCAACTTCTCAGAGTCTACTATTTACTCATTTCCTTTTTCTGTACAAAAAAAACCTGGCCTAACGATTTACATTTTCTCTCCCAGCCTCTAAAAGGTTGCCAAAGGGTGGACTCCTGGGGGACGAGTCATGTCTAAATTGATGTGTTTGAAAGGAATTTTCTTTAACTTATAATCATTGACATATTTTTGATTTATTTTTTTTTCTCTGTGCTGCCTTGGAATACGGCCCCTACTCTATTTTAACTGCACACTGATAGTGATATATTGTGAGTAAAACGGGTTCCCAGCAGCCCGGAGTCCAGTTTCCCCTGTCTTTCTCTAGAAGAGAAACTTCTTTTATTTTCTGTGCAGTTTCAGTTTCTTTTTTTTTTCCCTTTTTGGTATTCATGTTGCATGTAGCAGTGACATCATGCCCCAACTCCCTCATCCAACATGGTCCTCAGAATACCCTGTAGCTGGAGAGCCCTGAGTGCAGGAGACACCCCCCCACCCCCCATTATGTTCATCCACCACATCCTGCCCCAGCCTCTTGCCAAGTTCTGGCACCGTCTTATTTTTTTTCACTTAAAAATAAGATGGAACATGTGAAACAGTGTCTCCCTTGAAAACCTGTATCAGCACCTGTAGGGGGACACTGAGTAGGCTGAAGTCATTGCCATAATGGCTCTAGAGATCCATCACCCTGAGTCATTGGCATGCTTACCTTTAATAACTTATACTCAGCCCCTCCTCTTGAGCTTGATTTCCTGTCTTTAAGGAAACACATATTCTACGATATATATTCCTCTGTGGTGATATATATTATATATCTGTATATGACATGTATAAGTACTTTATATGTAAAAATATATATTTTTATATATAAGCTTAGAGACATTTTATAGAGAGTGATGTATTTAATATATATACCTCTCTATAATAAAATGCTTGCTAGAGATTTAATTAGACACCCAACTTTGGGATTGTAAGTATCTAAATTTCGGTACAAGTATCTCCACAGTGATGACTATTTCATGCAGTCTATGACATTCCCTTACTTTAAAATTAAGTTTCTCCCTCACTCAATATTCACTAGGCCACATGTAGTTCCTCTCTGGGTTTGAGACTTTATAGAAGATCCATTTACTTCCGATGCCATAAAAAATGATCCCAGGAAAGTTCTCTGATCTATTAATGTGCAAGATAGAGGTCTAAGTAAGTAAATGTAATGTTTCCAAGCCCCTAACTTCCTCAACAAGCTCTTACCCAATAAGATGTGGTGATTAGGGCAGTGCGTTGGTTTGTGACTTAGAGTAATGCTGCTTTTGGTAGCTCCAACAATGAGCATTGGGTCTTTACTTACATACTTAAGCCTCCACTGAGCACAGTACTCAACCTGCAGAACAGTTCAATCCACAGCTCTGGAATTTGGAGATGTCACAGCCTTCGGTTCTTCCACATTCCTTCGCAACAGGCAACTTGATGGTTTTGACTAGTCTTCGGAGTTCACTGAACCCAAACCAAACAGAACAACCGTCTTCAGTTTGCAGAACATGTCTAACCAGATGGACTCCATGGCTCCCTTCTGCAGAATAACTCTCAGGACAGCTCTAGGGTCTGGTCCCTTTCATACCTGTAGAACTGCCTACTGAATCGAAAGATCCTTTAGAAGAAGATAGGAAATGTGATGTCAGTGAACATAAAGCTCTAGTGACAATCTGATTATCTTTTTCAGCCACAATATGAGGTAGAAACCGGCTTGGTGTGTGCTTTGCTGCCGACATTATCTACCTTTTACTTTCCTCTCTTTCCAGTCTTGGAAAACCTCTGTAATATATATAACTATAACTATATATATATATATGTATATATATACACATAACTATATATATAGTTTCCTGAAGGTAACAGAAGGAATTTTGCTAAGTGAAGACATCAGTTCTTATTTACAGGACTTGAAAGAATAATCTGTGATTCCTAGTGTCAATTCTAGTCAATGCTTCAACTTTATACCTCGGTGGACAATTTTCCCCCCCCCCATGGATATATTTTTTCTTCCAAATATGCTTACTGCTAAGATTCTGAAGTGCAACTCCAGAGTTCAGACTCAATCTTGGAAAGAATCCTCTCTTCAGTGGCCTGGTTTTAAGGATGAGGATGTGATCTGAAAAGTGTTTGTGAAGGGATTGGCAGAATTTTATTTTCTTCCATACCAGTCCTCCTGGAGAATTTCCTCATTCAAAACCGAAGTATTTTTTCCCTCTGCATTTGGAAAACTCCACCTGAGCTTCTCAGCCCAGTGCTGCTTTTGCTGTCCCTTCCACCCACCCTGGAAATTAAGATTCTGCAGTTGGAAATTGGCTGACAATTTGGTTGCTGATGCTGGAGGCAGATGGTGCTGGGAACAGGAGGGAGTCCAACTCCCTCTTCCATTCCAGGCTTGGCTCACAGGGGCTAACCAGCAGAGAACCTGAGTTTGACAGCTGATTGTCAGTTTGACACGAGGAAAGAGCAGTAACTAAGCTACGTCTACAGCAGCCACCTCTCCACGGGTTTCTTTCTTGGGATCATGACCTTTGAAATAGGAGGAAGAGGTGTCCAAGAGCAAGTCTGAGAAATTTTCCTGTTTTAAACACTGAAGAGTAACCGGATAGCTTGGAGGCACTCCATTAAGGAGAGACGTTTGTTTCTACAAATGGCAGTAGAAGTCATAATGGAAATATTGGATGAATATCCACTTCATTGTGGTGAAGGAAAGCCCATAAAAGCTTTTCTTCCATTGTGTAACAGCTAGGACAGACTTCTTAGGAGGCAGGTGAGGGTCTATTTCTTGGCAACCACATAACCTCTTTGAATCTGGCACTGGTCCAAGAATAAGAACCTTATCGTGTGGACCAGAGAGAAAACTGAGTCCCTAAGGGCTTGTATATCTGCCTTCCCTGAGTCAAGGCAGCCTCTGGGAGCAATTAATTGATCATAAAGTTCCAAGAACCCAAGGACGAATGGCAAGTACCTACACCATTCTCACCTCTCAGAGTCAGTCTGATTCTTGTCTCCGGAAGCTGCCACCGTACTCAGTGGTACTCAGCTGTCCTGACTGTTGACCATGACTACACAACCAAGATTAAGCAAGTGCCCACTCTTGGAAGCTCTATGAGCACCTCCGAGACGGTCTCCACCTCTAAACCACCACTGTGATTTGCAATAAACCATCGAATTGAAATTACACTGTACGCATTTCAGGACTTGGGAGCTTGCAGCGTCCTCGCTCTGCTAGCTCGGTTAGTTCCATTGTCGGTTAGTTGTTCTTCCACGGGAATCCACTAGATGTCCTCAGTGATCTACTTGTGTTACCGCTACAATCCTATTTCAGCGGTAAACTCCCTTTTCAGACAGGAGTGCCTACGGTGATTTATGTAAAAGAGAAAATCGGCAAACAATAAAGAAGAGGGACACTTTTTTGTGGCTGAAGAGTAAAGGGAAAACTTAACTTCTGTTTGAGACAAATACTGGAATTTTCAACGTTGCTCTTTGAAAACCTAATCTTGGGGTTGGAAATGGCACTGTAGTAATGAAATTGACCTTGCACCCTTGACATCTTGTGGAAACAAGGAAACAATCAGCCAGAACTGGAAACAAAAAATACCAGGGCTCTGGACAGCTGTGAGTCTCTGAAACAAAATCAAAGGATCAGGAAGCCAGAGAAAAAGTTGAGGGCAGGATTTTTTCAAATTAGGAAGTCTACAACTTAATTTCTATATAGTTTTATTTTATAACCTGGGAGTATAATTTTACACCAGTGTCTGTGCCTTCTGGAACAGTTACTGCCAGGGAAGTGAATCTTCACCTATTTTTTCTGTAAAGAATGTGCTCTTGCTCATGATTCATTTATTGACAGATTAGTCCACAGAGGGGGTTGAATGGGCATTACCTTTTAAGAGGACCTGGAAATATGTAGGTGGGAGACACCTGAGGGAGGAATCCTATATAAATGGATGGCTCCAGAAATATAGCAAAAGAGCTGCTTGTCCCCGGCTAGATATTGTTATTTACATAGGTTTGTCATGTGTGGAACTCGATCATTTTTAACCCTTCCTGTTTTGTCTTCGAGCCTCTCATTGGTCATTCTTGCTGGTTTTCTGTGTGTGGTGCTTGTTTGTCTTTGAGATTTCTATTTAGTATTTGGTGTGAGTGTCATAAGGATGAGTGGAAAGGAATGACGAGTAATAGCATGTTTTCTTTTTTATGCATATGCTGCTTTGGAATGTGACTGCTTATAATTAACATTTAATCTTCTTATAGAAAATGTTTTTTTTTTTTTGCTGCTTCGATTACCAGTTTCAGCCTGTTCCTGCATGCTAACCGTATGAAATTTTAGAACAATGCATGGTTTCCAGCGCAGACAACAATAACAGTTGCAAACAGTCCCTGAGAGGCACTGGTTTGAAGTTGTGTTCCCCCTCAAGTCCTTATCAAGAAGGAGACTTAAATCACCCATTATGATGGATTAAGCTCTGACAAAATCATTTTGAAAATTATTGCACCCCATCCTCCCCTTCCTTGTCCTTAAAGATGGTCTCTCTAGGGGCCAGAGTGATAGCCCAGTGAGCCCAGGTTCTATCCTCGGCATCCCATATGGTCCCCGAGCACCGCCAGGAGTAATTCCTCAGTGTAGAGCCAGGAGAAACCCCTGAGCATTGCCGAATGTGACCCAAAAAAAAGCAAAAAAAAAAAAAAAAGTCTCTCTGTATAATATATATAAGAACTTTCTTTCCCTATAAATGTGGCAGGTTCTATTATTGTATAGGAACCAAAATGGCGGTATGAAAATGAAAACCAGGGACTGCCGCTAATGAGAAGCATCGCATTTCAGAGCCTGATGGGCTTCTCTTCTGCTACAGCATTTGATTAAATTTTTTTTCAAAACAATTTATCTACAGTGAAACAAAAAATCATCCTCATTTCCTTCCTCATTGTAAATAACAAATCAATATTTCTGGGGTGGGGAGAAAAAGTAACAAGCGAGAGGAGATAAAAACAACAAGCGAGTGCTCTCCAAACTGTATGCCAGATCTGGATGCATTTAAAATAACTTTATTTTGAAGTCAATTGAAGACCTTTTTCCTCCTTCTTGACTTCAGTCACTGCTGCTCCTAGTAGCTGGGCATTCACACCAAGCCTTCTAAATGCTTCGGGTTCAAATGCTATAGTGGATCCTTCTTCCCCTCTCAAACCCCACTATTTTTATTTTTTGGGGGAGGAGGGCGAAGCTAAGCTCAGGAATGATGAACCGCTCATTGAACGTGACTAAGGCTGCATGATGAGGCCCTAAGCAATTTACTCGCTAGGATGCTAAAAGAACATGGCACTGAAAATGTGAACCAAGTTTACAGGATTGGAATTGCTGCCGAAGAGATCCCTCATTCATCTCTGCCAGTGCCTGTTCTTCACAATCATAACGTTACCCTTGCTTGACAAATATACTGTATGGCAAGTCATAAAGGTCTTAGAACAGGACTTGACCCATTTGAGAGATTTAAGCCCCTCTTCCTCGTGACTGTAACATTCAAAGAGGGCAAAACCACCAGCCATATTTTAAAATAAGAAAGCAACCATTCTCCACAAAGGAAAAGAAAGGAGGGGGAGGTTTTTGGGGTTGGGGGGGTGTTGGGGTGGGAAATGACTTTGAGAGGGGAAGATGTCAGCACCCAGAATAACACCTCTCCTGGTGAAGTTGACTATTTGGCCACGATGCTTGGAATAAATATGAATTTTTCCACCTCTCTTCCGAGAGAAGCAGGTCTCTTCATGCTGAGTGATAAGCACACAGGCTTGCCAGTTGTAGCATCAAGTCATTGGGCTTGAAGGGGAAGATGAGGGAGCTGGAGAATTGCTGCAATGGAACCTTCAACTGAGGGAGGTTTAGCACTTGGGTTCACCAAGTGAACATCGTGTTCAGCAAAACATCCTCTATGCTGACTCTGAAACAGCTGCCAATGCTGTATGCAGTTCTCCATGGGATAGTTTACCTGACATCTAACCTCTTGTTTTATGTCACGCTTTTTTTTTGTTTTGCCCACTATTTTTATAATGAGTAAGTAATGAAGGATGCACTTTTAATGAAGTCTGGTTGCTTCCTAGAATTTTTTGGTGAGGGGGAAAGAGAAGCAGATGTGATTTTGAGATTCTCTGGACTTTAAGCAGAAAACTACCCATGCGTAGTTAAACGCATTCCAATAGACAACATTCTCATATGCTTTTGGTGATTTCTTATTTGTGCACTGCCTTTAATGTCAAATACACGGCATTAGCCTTGAGTAGCTGCATTTCTTATATGGACAGATTTGGATATTTGTTCTGTCAAGAGTAAATTTAAATTCCTGTAGGCATCATGTAAACTCACTCTGGGGAAGTTCAGCAGAGGCATCCTCAGATTCTATATTAACACATAATCGCTTTGCATCTAATTTGATGAAAGCTTGTCCCTGGCTTTGCCTATAGGAAATAATTGATTGGCTGTGTGTATCTCTGTCCTCCTGTATTAATTGTGCCAGGGGAAGATTGTGTTGGCTATATATTTTGCTGTCTGTAATGTGCTTTTTTTCCTCATCGAAGATCACGGTTCTGACCAGCTGTGCCCTTTTCTTGTGGCCACCTACTTTAACTAGATAAAAAAAAAATAATTTGCAACAACTTGGGGTGCTATAACGGCAATTCTTATTTTCTCTGCTTTTTTTTTGTTTAATGTACAACCAAACTGTTACCAACAGTCACTCTGCATTCTATGCTGGGTCAAGACTGAAAATGTGAACTAAGACCTGTGTTAAATCCCTTCAGCTCCCTTCCAGCTGCCTTGCTGAGCGTGACCTTGCCATTAACTACCGCTCTTCCTCTCCTCCCATCCACCCACATGGTTATAGCCAAGATGTCCATCTACAAGAGAATGAGACGGGCATGTTGTTTTGATTGCGGACGTTCTGAGCGTGACTGCTCATGCATGTCAGGCCGTGTGCGTGGTCACATGGACACCCCTGAGCGAGCCTTCCCACTTTCTTCTGTCTCTGTTAATGATTGCTCCACCAGTTTCCGTGCCTGTAAGTTTAACCCCGACACATGCAGTTCCGTGTTTGTGCTGTCTGTGGTACATCTCTGTCTTGTGCTGTGCCTGTGGTTCTGTGAGTTTGTCCGGCTGATGTTTTCTTCCCACTGTGACCTGGTGTGTGGTGACGTATTGGCCCTGCTGCCTGTTGTTTGTGCTGGGGAAGGCCTGCCTTCTCTTGCTTAACTCTCCCTGCTTCTCTCGGTGTGCAGGACTGTAGAATTGCAGCCTGGTGTTTCTCTCCTCTAAATAAGCATATGTGGAAATGAATGTGCTAGCCAATCAAACACTATGTTCAGATGGAGAAGTGTGGACATGTATAGTTTTTGTAATTTCAAATGAGGAGCTACTTATTAGATTGGGTTGAAGAAGAAGACTTTAGAGAGAATAAGTTAACTCTAGCATTAAATTGCTTTCAGTGAGCTTAGTTTCCAAAATACAGCAGTGTTTACCTGGAGATGGATTTTTCTTTTATTATGTCTCCCTAACCTGTATCTTATTCCTCCAGTGCCAGATTGTGTCCTGTGTTCTGGAAAAGAATGTTCCAAATCTGCCAACCTATATAGACTGATTGATTCTAGAGTTTCCCCTCCCCACCTCTACTCCCTTCATACCTTCCTCTTGAAAGGACCAGAAAGATCACTAATTCAAAGAATAGTCCCATAAATAGCTTTTATTTTCCCCATGTTTAACCTTGATATGGTATAGCAGTTTTGGTACAAATCACAATAAAAACTGTCAGCCATGAGCCTCTCTGGTTTCCTTGAGACCTCAGGCCTTTGGGGGTAGTTTCCTTTGTCTCCTGTAAACAGAGATGTTGAAGGATTTGCCAAGGTATTGTAACTGGTAGCTGGCAAAGCTGAGCTATGCCAGGCAGCCAAGATTTTCCTAATCCTTATCATCAACACAAACTTTGATAGAGAATTATTCTATTGAAAGCTGTAGCTTGTACATGTTGGATATGGGTCCTTATCTAAGGATAGAAGAGGGTTGTGATTTTTAATGAGGATTTGCATGCAATGAAATATGACTGATAACTTTCTTTTTATTATTATTGTTGTTGTTACTATTGGTATGGGGACCACCCCCAGCAGTGTTCAGGAATTGCTCCTAACTTTGTACTCACGGATCCCTTCTAGCGAGTTGCAGGAACCATATGGAATGCTAGAAGATCAAACCCATGTTAGCTGCATTCAAGGCAGGTACCTTACCTGCTATACTATCTCTTTGCTCCAAATGTTATCTTTTCTTCCAGTTTTGTTAGCATGGGTAGTAGACAGTAATTGTTCCATTTCCTTCATACCTTTCTCTTGAAAGCACCCAGTATATTTACTATCGACCATATTTCTTTTTCCCCCTTTTCTAAGTAACCACAGCTAGTCAAAGATGTCTGTAGGGTTTAGTTGACACTGGAAGCGAGGCAGGAGAACTTAGCTCATAAAGCATCAAAGGCCCTGAAAAGATTTATTTGATTTAGCCTGGGAAGGTGGTCTCTGTCTGGTGTGCTTGTGTCACTGCTTCAGTGGAGACTTCTAGGGCTGAGGAATATCTACATGTCCTGTATATATACCGCAGCCTACCTCTGGTTATGCCCATTGACGTAGGGTTCTGTGGGCATAACTAGAGCAGATGTTTGTGCTTGAAGTTTAGATTGGGGTATCATGTCCTAGAAGCATTCGGAAAAGTTCGATCTAGGACCAGTGAATCATGCTCTTTGACCCATACTTCACTTGAGCTCAGAGACAGAATTTATGTTTCAAAGTCATATCTAATAAATCTAATAGAGGTTTGTCAAAGGGCTTTTGGACAGTCCCAACCACTCCAAACTGGTCAAAGTCCTAGAAAATGTGCTTCCTTTGGAATCTTTCCTATGAATTTTACAGTATAAACCTTTGTCTTTTTTGTTCTATCTACAAGAGTTTTCTCTTTCCTAGGAGACTACCTTACTGTGGACTGGATCATAACTAAAGAAAAAAAATAGGTCTACAATGGATCACAAGACATCAGGGAGGAGGAACAAAGTTGGCTCAAGAGCTAGAGTAGCACAATTTGGCTCCATTCTTGTGATTGATGTTGGTGATTTTAACCATCAGAGCTGCTTGGCTACACATGTGCCAAAGGAGTAGCTATTGTTTTCAGATAACCAATGGGTTCTACCACCTTGACCATTCAGTGGAGAACAGGAAAGAGCTCCTTGGCCTCTAAACTAGGGCCTTAAGGTTATTTCTCTGCACCGGCTATTCACACGAGTCATACACAGCCCTGGTATGAAGCCCATGATACCCAGTATGTATCTATCCTTATTTAGACAGTATAAACTATCATTGGGGGATTTCTCAATTCTGTACTTTAATCCACACATCGATAGAGTCCCAGAGAAGAAAAACATGGGATGGAATTGTCTGGTTCTCTCAGCAACATCCTGTGCCTGAGAGCGTTGTCTTTCCTACCTCTAAAAATCAGCCCCACCATGAAAAGCAGGGAGCCTGGGGGCTCTGTGTTGAAGCTTTAAGTGGTAGTGACAGCTCAGGGGAGGGGGTGCCTACTCTGTTTCATCAGTCTTCCCGCCGTGCGTCACTCCATCAAACAAAAGCAGATTTCATCCATCCCTGTGTGAGACCACTCACCTTTGACCGTTAATAATAAGTTAGAAAAATCCATTCCAATTTGAACCCCTTCATACACCCACATAAGCCCTTCTTCTCCAATTAAAGGTTGTCTATCTGTATGCAGAATTCCACTGGCAGAGCTCCAATAGCAATCCCGGGCTTTCCTTGCGGGTGGTGGGACTGGGTGGTGCCCACTTGACAGAGCTGGTTGACTCAAAGAGCAGTGGTGAGAGTGGGCTTTTCATTAAATATGAGCAGATGTGAAATGTAGAGGGTTTGACAATTAGAAATGGCAGGAGAATGGCCCTTGAATCAAAGTAAGGTCAGATGGGCGGATCAGATTACTTCTCTTACATTCTTTAGTTGTTCTGAAAATCATTCTGAATTAGTGTCAGCAGAACCATGATGGGTTTTGCCCTTTGTCTTTATGCTGGGGCAGTATTGTTTCCCAAGACACTCATTAAAGGTCATTATATTATTATGGAACTCGCTTTGGTCAGAGTTTCCCAGTTGAGCCTGTGTGCTTTGGGGATGGCCTAATTCATTTCTCTCTTGCCTTTCTTCGTCTCCCTCTTTCCTGGTTTTTCTTATAAGGGGAAGAGTTCCGTTTCTGAGGGACTCTATTGAAACACAAAGTCCCATTATGTGTTTCCTAAAGTGGGAAGAGAAGTTTGCCAGTTCCCACAGGAGTGGTAATACATTAAAATTGTTCACACCATTTTAAGACCTGCTGTCCAACAGCAGGAGCACTATGTATCCCATCTCTCCTTGGAGGTGTGGCCCAAGGGCTTTGTTGTTAAGGCAGGTGCAAATCTAACATTTGTCTTATCTATTGAACTCGAAAATTTAAGACTGGATTGTGCTGACACAAAGGTCTTCAGAGAAGAAGGACTTAGAGGCCAATAGTTTTACTGAGTCATTTCAAGATCCTCTTATTCAATATGGTAGTCCGACATTGGTGCAGATTCTGCCTCTTCTCATCAGCCTGATTTTGTCTCTATTTCACATGTTCTTGGGTGGGACTACCAGCTCTTCTAGGAGGCACAGAGATGGAACCAGAATTTTCACCAAGCTCGCTTATGCTGTCACATAGGAAAAATAAATAGATATCTAGCAACAAGTGCATGAGTATATATTTAGGTCACAATACCTTCTGTTTCCTCTTTCTTTCCTTTTCTTCTTTAAATTGAGCCCCCATGAGATATACAGTTACAAAGCTTTCATGATTGGGTTTCCGTCATACAGTGTTCTAACACCTATCTCTCCACCAGTGTATATTTCCCACCACCAATGTCCCTAGTATCCATCCCACCACCACCCCTCCCACTCCCAGCCTGCCTCTATGGCTGGCACTTTTCTTCTTTCTCTCTTTACATTTGGCATAATAGTTTGAAATTCCCCTCTATAAAATGGTCCTTTTACTCTGTTCAGAATTTATTCTTACAGTCTTAAACTGATTGCTGTCTAATAGAAAAGGACAATTAAAATTATGATGTAGTGACAACATAAGACCATATTGATTCAAACCCACCAAGACCAGCCTAACATGTGCTGGTCACAAACCATCAGGAACCCAGACAAGAACAAATTAATTGTGTGATGAAGAAGCCTATCAATCCGGTGATAGAGAAGCATATCAATCGCATGATAGAGCAACATATCAATCAGGTGGTAGAGAAACATATCAGTCCTGTGATAGAAACATCAATCAGGTGATAGAGAAGCATATCAGTTGTGTGATAGAGAAGCAAATCAGTCATGTGATAGAGAAACCTATCAATCGGGTGATAGAGAAGCATATCTTTCCATTTATACTCAGAAACAATTTTAGTGCAAGTACCTGTGTGATCTCTATTACTACCTTTCAATGTATTAACAGTTCAAGCCTGTATAATTATATACACCCTTTAAACTAGTGGAGCTAATTTTAAATTGTGCATGACGCTGGGGGTATAAATATTATAAAAGGAGGCATTAAATCCCTATGGTTGAGAGAAATGCAGTGAAATTAGATTGAAGGGAGATGTAACAGAATCAGTTCAGTGTAGTCTTTAGTCTTGGCAGATTCTAAACAAAAATCAGCCTATCCCAAGTAGCCTGTGGATTGTACAGACAGAAGGAATATCTTCAATAAAACTCAAGTCACTTTGGTGAACTAATGGCATTGGAAGTATGTAAAATCAGACATCAGGCAGGAGGAAGTGGAGATAGCTCCTGGAAAGTGCCTCTCATTGGACATACCCAGTGTTTTCTTCAATACTTGCTGTAGATAGATATGATTTATTATGCTGCACTTTAAAGTTAGCACCCTTTAATTATCTCATTCCTTTTATGTATAGTTGTTTGTTGGTTTGGGAGTCACAGTCAGTGATGCTCAGGGCTTACTCCTGCTTCTGTGCTCAGGGATCACTCCTGGTGAGGATTGGGGACTATACATCATGCAAGGGATTCAAACCTGGATCAGACTCATACCGGGCAAGCTGCTGTACTATCTCTTGGCCTTTTTTATGCATAGTTTTAAGCAGCTTCCTAAAGTTCCTATATTTTACTTATGGGGTGGGGACAGTACTGAAATCTATAATTCCTTTTCTCACCCCCACTCTCACCCCCTGCACTCATTGGTGATAGATAATAAAGGACCCAGAAAGGAAGCTTTGTCCAAATCAACTTAGTCATCATTTTCCAAACATTTTAAAAATATCCCTCCCTTCTGTAACTGCATTTTCTCCCATCTTCTCCTGCTTGCTGTGTGGCCTGTCTGCCTTTGTCGCTCCCTCTTTCCTGGTCCCCTTCTCTCGATGTTGATGCCACCAAACTCAAAAGCACCCTTTGGGTTCTAGGTGAGCCCATAGGCCAGCCCAGGCTCAGGTTCTCATTTGGCCACTTGTACTCCATTCCAAGAGGTGAGCACAGGAAGGCTAAGAGGCCAGAAAGCTGTTTAGTCATTCCCGGAGACTACTGTGTTAGGAAACCAAGGTCACTTCTGCTGGGAGCAGGCACACCTACAGAAGTTAGTGCCTTTTGCTTCATTTGTGGTGACCTGGCACAGCTGTTGATTACCTGGAACTGGGCTTCCCTAGATGCTTAGGCAGCAGTCAGTTCATGAGACCAGCAATGTGTTTGTGTGTGTGTATGGGTGGGGGCGGGATTGTGTATGCAATATTTCTTTTTTTAAAAAATCCTCTAAAGTGAAGATGTCAAAAGATCTCCAAAAGAACTAAGTTTTCATTCATCATGAATTGTTGGTGAGTTCAGGTTGATGCTAAGTAAAGTCGTTGACTTGTCTGTTCCATGATGAAACGCTTGTTGCATATATGAAAGAGAAAAGGAACTGGAGGTACAAAAATAAGGGGGGGTTCTTCTTTCCAAAAGAATTCCTTGAAAACAGGTGGGAGACAGGAAGCAGAGTGGCCAGAGAACGGAAAGAGGACAGGGGTCCTTGTGGATGTCCCATCAATTGGACATCTCCCTTCTCAGCTGTAAGAGCCTTTAATAATTCACTCGGCTCTCCACGGGCAAACTAGAAAAGGCGTTGGCGTGCCACAAGGAAATTGAACAGAGACCCTCATGGAAAGTGACATGAGAATACTTTTGCATTTTAATTTCAGGACAGTGGCCAGTCTGTGGGAGACTTTCCCTGACAGCTCCTACCAGCAGGCAGCAGAGTCCCCATGTCAGAGCTATGGTGGAGGACAGATGTGGCCGGTTAGTCCCCCATCACCCTCCCCGCTCTGCTATCTTGGGCGACAGATGCCAGGGCCAGTCCGCCTTCCACTTGAACTTTCTTGTCAAGGCTGTGCCTTTAGCCCAAATCCTGACCTTTACTGTACGAAATAAAGTACTGATGAACAAGCAGAGGTTTGAATGAGAGCAGGCTTGGAGCAAATGTCAAGTCCATCTCTGCCTCCCTCCTCCACCTGCACCAGGAGCCTGGATTTAGACCCAGTCTGGAGTTTGCAGTGCCTTAGGCTTTATGGGTCTGGGGAGACATAACTTATTAACAAAGAGTTATTAAATTTTTATCAATTTTACAACACAATGTAAATGCCTCCTATGAATCTACATTGTATTCATTATCATTTAAAACGTTAATTAAGTCAAAGTTGCATTTAATTTCTCTCTAAATGGGCCCCTGGGAAGAGGCTTTTAGAAACATCTGTGGGAGCTACAGCCCTCAGAGACAGGGAATCCCCCAGCCCACACTCAGGATAGCCCTGATTTGATTGCTATCGCCTGTCTGTGGCTAATTTGTTGTGATGCGATTAAGCATTGTCTCAAATTAGTATCAGACTTATAATGGTGTAAAGCCACCCAACAGAGACACGGAGGGCAGCAAAGCAGACTCCCCTGTATTCTGCATTCACATTTCCCCCAGGGCAGTTGACCCCAGTACCTCTGTTCTCAGTCATGCCTTGGGATCCTCCCTTCTTCTCATACTGGACCCATCATTTCAGTTGGATGTGTTCTTTGTCTCAGATGGACATTAGTCATCTGGCCCAACAAACTTGGGGTGCTAGCCAGATGCTCATGGAAAATATCCTGGCATTTGAGATTTCTGACTCACGCTTAAGCCTTGAAGCAATGAACTTAGAGCTGCATAATGGGAACCAGTTTCTTAACAGTGGATATGTGGATCGTACCTATTGGTAAGGCCAGAGAGGAAAGCAGACTTAAGTCACTGGAAGTGGCTTCCCCAGCTGGAGACTAGGTTGATTTTTGGTGTTATCTGGAAAGGGCCGGCTCCCCAAACAGATCAATGATTCACACAGGAACCGAGGCTAGTGAGTGAGATGGAGAGAGGAGCTGGCTGACGGTTCTTTCAAATCTCTAGAGCCATCCCTCTTGCTGTACACATGGAGGTACCTGGAACTGGGGTGCTCCATGTGTTTGTGGTTGTGGTTGTGGTTAAATCTAACACCCACATAGCATTTGCTGCATTGTGACACTACTTAGCTACAACATGCTGGGGGATTTGCACACTGTGGACACTGCTTTAGAGCTTTTACAAATAACAGTGAGAGCCTTACCATGAGGTAGGACGTGTGATTTGCAGTTGAGGTAGCTCTAAGTGGAAGCATCTCCACTGAATAAAGTGCTCCAGATGGAAGAGAGGCAACGGTGGCAACTAGGATGACTAAGTTTAAAGACTTGCCACATGTCACACAGTGCCTCACTGGTACCATGGGACTTGCCGGGCGGCTCCACAGCCTGTGAAAAGTAGTGGGGTACTCTATGACATACACAATTGAAGACCAGTCATGGGAACTCAAGACTTGGGGAATACTGGAAGAGAAAAGACATAGCACTTGACCCTGTGAAGAAGCAGAGGGTACCTCTTGCTGCTAAGCTTAGGAAGGCCTTCCAGGATGTGGCAATTGAGAGGTGCTTAGCCAATGGAAGGAAAGAGGTTTTCTGCCTAATGGCAATGTAAGAAAAGATGTGACAGAGGGAAGGCCATGGCCTCTGTTGGACAACTGGTCACCTGGTTTGCCTAGAGCCATGGGAATTCAAGGAGATGATCCTGAAAGTAACTAGGGCCCGGTCATTGGTAGAGGTCAGGTCTTGCTGGTGCTGATTTTCATCTGGAGTCCAATGGAAACCAGTCCAAACGCTGATCATTTAGGAAGTGACCTCCCAGACTTGGGGAAAGACTGCTGTGCTTCTGTGTGAGAGGAGGCCTGGGGCTAAGAAGGGAGTCAGGGACTTCACAAGGGTGGAAAAGCCCAGCAGGCTCTGGGGGCTATGATGTGAGGAGTCTGGGCCGGCCTCTCTGAGCCTCAGGAAGGCAGGCCTGGTCTGCAGCCACCAGAGCCAGAGCACTACAGCTGAAGCACATTATCCAAATGCAAATGCAAGACATTAAAATCTTTTTAAGGAAAGTTTAATTAATGACTCTGAAGCAGTTGAATTCCATTAGTTACATTTCTTCTGCTTAATTGCCCCCAGCTGACCTGGTAGTGGTTGTCATTCTTACTTGGACTCAGCAGAGTTCTTTCTCACCGGAATCTGGTTTATTCAAGGCCTGGCCTTCACTGGGGACTTTTACTGGACTGCTCCCATTGTCTCTGGTCTTGGGGAGCTTCTCCATGTATATTCTTTTCCTTACTAACATCTCCTTTGCTCTCTCACTGCCCTCCCCATTTCTAGTCAAACTCACATCTTGAGTGTGTTGGTGGTGACAAGAATGTGTTGGCAGTTCCCAGTTGCTGGCATGAGTGGTATTCACCCAGGCTGGGTAGCAGAAACAAAGCAAGTAGGGGCCACCTACTGGGACATGTGACAGGCCCAAGGGCCTTGACTCAAGCTACTTGCAGTAGCTCCTGTTAGTGCTCCTAGGAATTATTTTTTTGGAAATTCCTCCCAATGGTCATGAGACTTCTCTCCTATTATCATTCTCAGGGAGACAGCGTGTCTCCTTATATCTATGGAGGGGAAAATATAATAAGTGCTTCACTTCCCATTCACTGACAGTCCACTGTAGTTTTCAACCACTTATCCTACTGCAGTGGAAATATGAAACACATTTCTTGTGAAGTACTGCCACACAAAATCCTAGGAAGCCATGTGGCATTTCTAAGTACTGTGGCACAATTTTATTTTCCTCTTTACTTCACTGTGAGGAAGACCTTTGCTGCGTTCAATGTCTCTGTGTCAGCACCCATGACTGTAGTATTTGTACACACCATAAACCCAAAGGGTCATTAAAACAACAGGGAAAAGCACTTTCCATGGCTTTCCTTCCTGTTAGAGGTAGTGCATCTTGGTTGGGATTATGTTGCAAAGTGGAACTAAACAAAATGTGCCCACCCAAAAGGTTTGCCTGCTGTCTCTCCTCTCTTGGGGGGCTTTCTAGGCCTACTTGCAAATTCTCTAGATAGGAATCCTCCTTCCCCTTATTTCCATACAAGAATTCAGCTTTCCCAAAATTTCCTGAAGGAAATCTAAGTAGAATAGAAACAGTTGAGCATTGTCAGACACACACATTTGAAACCTCAGAGGTCTTTGAAAAGACTTATTTCTTACCCAGTAAGACAGTGTCTGGTTTAAAGGGAGATTCTTGACTTGCCTATAATTCTTTTTTTAAGAAGTGTCTTCTGATGCCAATGTACATGAGCTGGGTGAAAAGCCTGGAGACTCTGGCATTTCTTCTCTGATCATCCAATCAGCCATCTCTTCAGGAAGAGATATCCTTCCCACAACGGAAAGAAACAACAAGAGAAAAAAAAATCCCAATCTCTCCTGCAAGCTTGAAACCCCCCATCTGTCTCCTTCGATATAGCAAGATGAGCATCACAAAATATTCTTAGATCTAGAAAGAAAATTGTGTGCTGAGTCAAAGTAGAAACTTTATTTTTTTGAGAGAACACTGTATATTTTGGTGGTCGTGGTGGAATGGGAATGTCACACCCCATGGTACTTGGGGCCTGACTCCCAGCTTTGACCTCAGGGCTCATTCCTGGCAGAAATTGGGACCATGCAGTACTGGGATTGCCCACAGCACTCTTGCATGCATTTAACTTTTTGAACTATCTGTTCAGCTCCAAAGTAGAAGCATTTGAAGCAGAAGTGCATCAGGTCCTATTGGTGGCTCTGAGAGACTTTTAAATGAAGTTGGAATGGTGACTTTCTAGAATGGGAGCCAGGGCTGAAGTGCTGACAGTGCACAGAAGGGCATCTTTAGGCCACAGGGTGGAGTAAGTCTTCGGGACTGTTGGGACTGGAACTGACTGTTTGCATTAAAGTGATCTTCAGTTTGGCTAGTGGTGGAATTCTGGACCTGAGGCTGTTGGACAGCACTTAGTCAAGAAAGGACCTCGGGGCTATCTTCCTTCCCTCAAGTTCAGAAATGTACCATGCTGGCATCCTTGGCTATACTGGGCCTATTGGCAAGATTACTGAATAGGAAATGGTCTGAAGGATTCTAGCTCAGCAAATATTAGATGAGTAACAGAATAAATATATGAACGATTCTTAATAATCAGTTAAAGGAATAAAAGGTGGTATCCCATAAACGGGATGGTTCCAAGAGTACAAAGATTCTTACAACTTTCTAAATACCTGACAATGTAACATGTATGCATGTGTGTATGTATATATAACCACTTGGGATTTATCTAACAGAAATACAAGAGGATTAAGTGAGAAGATGTCTATAACAGGAAGAAGAAAGAAAGCAGAATAATCTTGAAAATGACCAGTTAGTAGGTGCAATCCATAAATTTTTTGATGAATGTTAAATATTAGAAAAGAGGATATAAGAACAAAGACAGATTGTATCAGTATAGGCAAAATATGCCATTTTTCCCACTGAGGAGACCCAGGGATGTAAGCAGATGAAGACTATGTATATATAGAAAGCATTTGCCCTAGAAAATCAAGGACTCGTGACATTTGCTTTCAGCATTGCCCATTTATGACTTTAGTCATTTTCCTGTGAGATAGGGTGGTGCAAAAATATCAGTGTATCAGGTAGGGCCAATGTGAGGAAAGGGCTCTCACATTGGAAAGGAAAGCAATGTAACCACTTGCAGATGGTCTTGTCAACCTGCCCAAATGTACATTTCAGAATGACTGGCATCATTGTCTGTGATTCTGGGTAGGGAATTTGGATCCAACCACACCCAGTGACAGTTTCTCCCACCTAGACTGGCCCAAAGACTCAGTGTCTTATGATTATTTTCTATTAAATGCTATTCATTCTGTTTATTCATACAGAGAAGAGGCAGGGAGACTTCTCAACTGTTCACAGCACTCTCTAAGGCTGTATCAAACATTCTTCTGCCTTTGAGAGGCTTTGAATTGCTCTCTGCTTTTTGTCAAGGTTGATTTGACCCTTTCTTCGGTGCAGTTGAGTAGATTTCCACATATGGCCTGTAACATATCCAACTGAGAGAACACGTTCAGCAGGGATGCTTCAAAGCCAAAGACCTAAACAGGTGTTACTGAAAAAAGGAGGTATGATGACCTGCAGAGAAGAGAGTTACATGGTGAAAATTACAATTGAAACTTGCCAGGAATGTATACAGGAAGGAGCCTAGGTCATGTGACCTGGAAGTCTTGGGACTTAGATGTGAAATATGCGAGAGGTCATTTGCTGGAAGGGCTGCTCATTCACAGATTCCTGCATTTAAGAGGAAGATGGATATCTCTGAGGCAGACATCTGTCTTTTCTTTGCTGTACATATGAGGATTTCCAAGCCATTCCACTAACTGTGCAGTGGGCCGAGTCATCACCTTGGAAATTAAAGTCTGAAATTCTAGGAAGCTGGGGAAGTATGGAATTTAAGTTTCCTGGGGACTTTAAAAGGTGCAGTGAAGTTTTGATATATTCCTAACTAGATGCTCAGTAGGTGCCAATTGCTATGTAAGAATAATACCTATACACGTGTGAATCTGTATAATTCTCAAGACACCTGTGTTAATCTAGTTCATCTCAGTAATCAACAGATATCATCCCTGAGGTACCATACCATATCTGTATGTAATCACTTAGTTCATCTCAGTAATTAACAGATATCATACATCATAGGACTTCGGTAAAATTCTAGAACATCTCTGCTCCTTAGTTTCCTTATTTGTAATTTTGAAGATAATAAAGGGACCTATCTCAGAGTGTGGTTGTGTCTGTCATCAGGTTTCACTGTTCTTCCTCTTCCTGTGATTTCTGTCTCTAAAATGGGCATAAAGAAAGTGAACCTGTGTATTCTGCAAGGATACAAAGGAAGTTGGGGAGAAAACTGAAGGGAACATGAATTTTCATTCCATTTCAAATAGATCTCTAAACTTGCCGTGATGGTGATCTTGAACATACTCACTGAGATCTCATTGATGTTGAGCCAGTGTTGGTTACTTTTGATCTGTTGTTTCATGGCTAGTTGAGCTCCTGTTCTTGTTAGTTTTAGTTCATGTGTTCAGGGCAAGGACCAGAGCCTGAGTGGCCTGACCCTGGAATTGCAACCTGTCACTGTCCCTTTCAGCAAACTGGATGTCAGGGCTTGTCTACAGATGGGTTGAGTGAGTATCAGTGCATTTAATGTGTTTTGAAATATGAAGGATTCTGCTGATCCACTGCAGGTTGCCCTTGCTCAGCTCTGAACTCTGGGCTCTGTCTATCCTACCATCACTGTCCTCCAGTTAGTTTCTGGGCCACTAAACAGCCAACCTATTTAGTATGCAAAAACACCTATTTGATCAGTATACTCAATTTTAAAGAAAAAACAGTATGTCTAAGGCTCCTTGTTTTCAACAGAATGGTCCCCAGCCTTCCTGACAGCACCCTAAACCTGACCGAAAGTGAGGTTTCTCGTTCCATCTGCTGCATCAGTTTTCATCATGTGATCGTTGTCTAAAAAAAAAATCTTAGTTTTCATACTTAATTCACTTTTGAAAATTTTGAATACCTAAGTTTCTTCTTATTGAATAGCTCTGGGATACAGTTACAAAGTTATTCATGATTGAGTTTCAGTCATACAATGTTCCATCATGTGTCCCTTCACCAGTGTCCATTTCCTACTACCAGTGACCTCAGTTTCCCTCCTGCACCCACGCCAAGCCTGCCTCTATGGCAGACACTTTTCTTCTTTCTTCTCTCTTTCTCTCTCTCTTTCTCTCTCTCTTTCTCTCTCCTTTTTTCTTTCAGGCACTGTGGTTTGTAATGCTGTTACTGAAGGATTATTATGCATATTGTTGTACCTCCTTTCATGACCCAATTCTTGTTCTGAGTGATAATTTCCAACTAGCATAGTCATGGTGGTGCCTGACACCATGTCCTTACTGCAACTCCCCAACCCCCAGTAATAAGCTTCCTATCTTCGACTAGTCCTTCTGGCCATCATTTCTGTTGTCTTGAATATGATTCTCATACTGTGTGTTTTTATAATCCCCAAATGAGTGTGATCATTCTGTCTGTCCCTCTTCCTCTGACTCATTTCACTTAGCATGATGCTCTCCATGTCCATCCATATATGAGCAAATTTCATGACTTCATTTTACTTTTTCCTCCCTTGTTTGTACTTTCCTTTTTACTCTTCCTTAAAAGGATGGATATAATGATATATCCATCCTTTTAAAGCAAAATTTTTGCAAACTATAGTGCCTAAACTAAATAGGACCTGCTACCACCACAAATAAAGGCTTATTATAACACAGTCACCCTATCATTTGCATATTACCCATGATGGCTTTCAAGGAACAATAAGAAATTTGAATTGTTGTAAGGGAGAGCCTATAGTACACAAAGCCCCAAATAGTTACTATCTGATTTGACAGAGAAAAATTGTCAACTCCTGCTTTGAAAACAGTTTAAGAATTATTTCTGTGTCTCTGTGAAGCCTTCTTGAGTGCTCTTCTCTGTAACTCACATTAAATTAATCTGATGGCTGTATTTTTCATCTGTGATCTTATAACACTTTACACAAATCCTTTTTGCAGCAGATTTCATGTTATGCTTTTTTTTTTTTTTTTTTCTTTTTTGGGTCAAACCTGGCAATGCTCAGAGGTTACTCCTGGCTCAGCACTCAGATTACTCCTGGCGGTGCTCAGGGAACCATATGGGATGCCGGGTCTGCTCAAACACTCAAACCCAGGTCTTCTGCATGCAAGGCAAATGCCCTACCTGCTGTACTATTGCATAAGCCCCTGTTAAGCTTTTTAAGAAGTAAACTCCATCAACAGAGACTTTCAATGATCTTCAAGTTCTCAGCATATAGCACACAGCAGCCAAGGCGAACAGCGGGAGTCAGCAAATAATTAGCCAGTGACATCCAAACTGTGTTAAGAATATGATAACTAAGTTTTCATGGTTCATTAGACACAGATCTTAAAAAAAAAAGAGGATCTTGAACCTAGGGATCTTGCCTCTTATTCCTTGTCTTTTCTTGAATAAAGCATTTGTTTGGGATTAGCTGCTGGTTTTGACCAAGAAACACTCTTGAATAGCTCCATCTAGGATCTGCTTCTTTGGAAAGACACACATTTCTTCCAGCGCCTCTGGTGACAGGCAAATGTTTGGACCGCTTAGTGGATGTGGGCTGCTCTATTCCCCTTCCACATGGCATTGGGTATTTATTTGAGTTCAAGTGGCTTGACACCCAGCTGAGTCTAGGTGAGGCTCCAGTTGGGCAAACCCACCATTTCACTATTTCTCAAGTGACCTCACAGTGCCCTTCTGGTACCCAACTTTCAAAACCCAAGCAACCTCTTTTCCTCTACATTTAATTTCCTGTTGGTTTAAACTTAGCTCTGCTACTCTAAAGGTCGACCTTGTGCCTTTAATCACCTAGGCCCAGCCAGCCACAAAGACTATTTCTTACTATGACAATCCACTAGCTGGATTCTTGAAGTTCTGTCTAGACAGAGCCAACCCCCAGCTCAGATCTAGACTGGCTGAGATCCCACCAGATGCCTCCACAACCTCTACATCTGCAGACATTCCCAGGGAGCTCTGTCTCCTGGAAGGCGGTATCCCATTGAGCTGGGGGCTAAGATGCTCTCTGCCTGTGTTTGAGGTGCCTCTACTGGCAGGGCTCTGGTTATGGATAACTGCTGACTTATTGGGCTCCAAGGAATTATCCCCACCTTTGCTGCTTTTTAGACATCGACCCTCTCCAAACTTACAGAGTAAGAAGGAGTCCACGTTCCCCAACGAAACTGCATGTGTGTTTTCAGCAATTCCTTTTTGTGTTGCCGCAGGCAAAGTCTTTGACATGGTTAGGGTGGCATCTCAATGACTTTTAAAAATTAGAGAGCACTTCCTTTCAGCTGCCTGGGTCACGGCTCTCACCTCCTCCCTATTGCAACCCGTGAACAGCGCTGCCTTCAGCCCAAGTTCTGGTATGTTCTCAGCCTCGTAGTTTGGTTTGAGATCAAATCAGGGGCAACATAAGAACTGTCATTTTTCATTTACAGGGACCCTTTGATCCCATTCAAGTTTTATTTGTTTCAAGTGAAAAATAGGATCTCTGTTGCATACATCTATCCTGTGGAATTCTTTTCTTTTTTTTTCTTTTTCGGTTAGAGATCAAATCGAGTTGTAAGTAGCGTGGTCATTAGTTCTCACCACCAGGTCTCACAGCCGACACTTCATTTCTGTTCTTACCAAATCCCCCTTCTTTCTTTGCGTAACGATGGCTCGCAGTGAAGTACAATATGCCTTTCGTGGGCGCTTGGGTGTTAATTTATTTCACAGTTTCCTTTGCAGATATAATCAGAGTCACCTATCACATTTCTGTTTCTTCCTTTTATTGTGTTCCTTTGCTATCGCATTTGTGTGATCTTTTTCTGAAAAATGACAGGTAGTGTTTCTCTGCTCACTGAATCAGTGATTTATATTCTCCATGACTTCTCTAGAGCCATTTAAAAATAGAGCATTTTATAGATGTAATCTTAGTTATTTATAACCCAGGTTTCCTTATATGAAAAAAATTTCCTAAATGACACCTTGGTTTAGGTATTTTTTTAGGAAAGGGAAACGATTCTCTGCAAAAATATTTTCCTTTACATTGTAAAGGAAAGGAAAGCTGCCAGTTAGCTAACATTATAAATGCATTTTTTCCTGATGTCTTTGTACATCGAAACATATGAACATTACTTTTATGGAAGCGATCAAGTTGTGTTGTTTGATAATAGCTTGTTAGGGGAAAGTGCTATCTCTTTTGATTTATTTGGATATTTACTGGTTGACTTACAATGCTTAACACGTTAGAATTGGTTTGTCAACAATTAACACTCCAGGCTTTTATACAACCCATACTTCAGGTAATAGAGGATTATTAAACTGCAACCAGTGTGTTAGAAATCTGCCGACTGGTAATAAAATTCTTATGTATAACAGCAACTAGAAATACTGCTGTATATTTATGCCGAGATTGCAAGATAGACGATGGCCGGCAAACCGCCAAGGGACTTGAAGTGTACATGTACCAGCAGGTGGTGCTGCTCTTCTAGAAATGAAATCCTCTGCTGGAAAAGATTCTGGCTACAACACCCGCGTCTCTCTCTCTCTCTCTCTCTCTCTCTCTCTCTCTCTCTCTCTCTCTCTCTCTCTCTCTCTCTCTCTCCTTTCTCCCCTTCTCTCTCCTCTCTCTTTTCTCTCACACACAACCCCTTATCTCTCTCCTCTTTCTCATACAACCCCCTTCTCTCTCTCTCTTATACACCCCCTCCTCTCTCTCTCTTATACACCCCTCCTTCTCTCTCTCTCTTTCTCTCTCTTTCTCTCTCTCCCCTTCTCTCTCCCCTTCCTCTCTCCTCTCTCTTTTCTCTCTCACACACAACCCCCCTTATCTCTCTCCTCTTTCTCATACAACCCCCTTCTCTCTCTTATACACCCCCTTTCTCTCTCTCACTCTCTCTCTCTCTCTTCCCCACTTTCCCTTATCTCCCCCCTCTTTATTTATCTAAAATGAAAGTCTAAAACTGTTTGTTTCTGTCATTTATTTCTACTAAGACAGCACCTTTCAGTGGCTCAGATTTTTTGAATTTGTTTTATTGTTCCTGTTAAACACTATTTTACTTTTTTAAAAAAGGTTATTAAACAATTCCAGACTCTTACCCCTAGCATTGGGTTCCCTCAACCATCTGATAATTGTGATTTTCCAAGTGTCACTTTAATCTAATATTTACCTCTAGAAATTAATTTCCTCAGCTTCATTTCCTACCAGAATAAAAAGAGACAGTTTAATAAAGATGACTTATGTACTAGGTTAATATGCTATATAAGAGTAATTTGGGGAGGGGTATCCAAGTGGTACTCAGGAGACCAGGAGTAGTGATTCTCGGCCAATCTGGCCAGTGATTTAGTGCTGATGAGCACATAGTGCTGGGTACAGAATTGTCAATGACAACATGTGAGGCGCGGCCTAACCCTGGGCTATCAGTCCCGTTTTCATGTGACGCTCTTTGATTAGGATTGCTTTAGAACCCAAGTTAACCAGTGAGTGCTGCTTTTTACTCTGAGACAGTATTAAGTTTCTGATAAACAGAATCAAAGTGGTTTTTTGTTTGTTATTTGTGTTTTTGGTTGATTTAAAATTTTGCTTTGAATAAGGATCGTCACATAAAGCTCCTCAATTTTGGGTGAAAACATGCCTTTTGTTCATTTGCCCCAAGAAAGTTGTGCTTTAGTTCTCACTAACACATGATACTACTAACATTTTTTTTAAACCTAATATATTCCTTTTTACATGGAGTGTTTGGATATAAACACAGGCCTACATAGGAGATAACAGATTTATTGAGGTTTAGGAGGGGGAATTAAAATACATGCAGAATGACTCATTTATTTGTTTATTTTCCTTATTGTTCATCAACTGTCAGACTATAAAAAACTTTCAAATATCTTACTTTTGGTATAATTAAAAAATTTGAACCAGTCTTTGGGAGACTCCAATAGTAATTTTGTCATTTGAGTTTTTAAAATGTTTAAATACACCTTGTCATATGATATGCCTTTGACTGAGAAAATTCTGAATTCTTCTTGCTTAGGTGAACCAAAAAGTGATAGATGGGGAGATACTTTTCCTTCCTAGTGAATCCACTTGAAAACACTGGTTTTGTTGAAAATGCTTTGCAGAACACTGATTACCATCAGTATCTTGGTAAAGTTTCATGTCTGAGGGGATTCTTTCCAGTTCTCCCGAAGGGATCAACTTAAGTTGAAGAGAGGAACCAGCACTTCCAAAATGAAGCTGCCTTCATTTGGCAGCACTTCCAATTTGTCTGCCTGAGTGTCAGGAAAGTGCCTTGTGACCTTCACGAACCTCTTTCCAAAACACTGAGTAAATCTACTCTCCTGTCCGTCAGGTCCTGCAGGATTCCCCCAGTTCTCCACTTTTCTTTCACCTAAGCAAGGACTCACCATGGACCGGGTCCACTGCTAAGACAGCTATATTATTTCTGTTTCATGCATGTACTTTATCTTGAACCCTTATAATTTTTAAATGGCCAAAAAAAAGTACACTGTGTTAAGAAATTTTGTTTTATTTTGCTTTGTTTTGGTTTGTGAGACATATCTGGCGGTGCTCAGGGCTTACTCCTGGCTCTGCATTAGGGATCACACCTGGTGGAACTCAGGGGACCCTATGGGATAGTGGGTATTGAACCTGGGTCTGCAGCTTGTAAGGCAAAAGCCCTACCCACTGTACTCTCTTGCCAACTCTATTAGGGAGGGTTTTTCCCCCCAAGATACAAATCACCCACTATTCTCTTTCAATGTTAAGTATTTAAATTAAGGGAGGGAAAAATCAACTTTCAGAGGATTCAGATAATTGTCTGCGTTCTGTCTTTTTGACTTGAAAGCTTTATATTAACTCCCCTCACAAACTCCCATCTGTACCTTAAAAAAATCCTCCTGCTCCAATCAGGTTTTTTAAAAGAGAAAAATTCAACCCCAAGTTCTCACTTTCAAGATTATTTAGGCTTTAGATTCCAGCAGGTTTAAAACACTGATATTCCATTAAGTTCCCCAGTTCATTTAGTTGAAAGATGAGATTAAGCACATTTCCTTGTGCCAGGATTCCTGATTTTCCTTCTCTCTGGTTTTTTGGGGTCGAATCCAGTAGAAAGGGCTAGATAAATACCTGAAAATTTTGAGACCTTTACTCCACAACTGGCTTCTGTGGATTGTAGCAGCAGGGGAGGGCATTGAGGCTGGCACTATTCAATGTTCATCCTCATTGAGTCTGATCTTCTGGGAACCGTGTTTGGTCCGGCTGCGTGGCTGGGCCAAGCTGGCAGCACAATCCAGTCTATTCTCCCATCTGCAACTCCATCTCTCTGGCAACTAGGAGCTTGTTATTCGGGACCTGATCACAGGTTGTGCTCTATAGGAAATCTTGAGATGTCTAAACTACAGTCAAGGAGCTTAGAAGTCTGGATGGGGAGTACGGCACACTGACTGACATGAAAACAGATTTTATTGCATAAAGTTGCTGGAGGGAGGTGAGATGAGAAGCATGCAGGAATCACTAAAGGGAGGCGGGAGCCAGCCTTATTACAGTCGCCGGGGGAAGGCTTCCTGGAGCAGGGCCTACCTGTTTCAGTTAGGAGTGGGAAGTACAGGTCATGAAAGGAAGACTGATGGGGAGAAATAATTAGGGAGGTGCCACGCCCCTGCTCCATTCCCCTGCCACTATCACCTCCCCAACTATTTTCCACATGTATGCCCCGGATCTCATGACCTCCCACCAGAAATCCAAGGGAAGGAACCCTAACAACCAGGCACTACATGTTTCCTGTAATTTAGAGGAACAGTGGGGGTTTCTCCACACTTCCATCTGCCTTTCATTTGTTCTTGCTCTGAATAATCCCAGCCTTCTCCAATTGAGGCCCACTTAAACCTTTTTCTGGTTTCTTTTGTGTGTGTGTTTTATGACAGTTGGCAAAGCCTAATTATTTTGACCCAAGTGCTTTATTGGACCATATGAAATATGGGACAAAGGTGATAGTGAAATGAAAGACAAAGGAGGGCTGGGGTAGTGAGCCTGTCTATGTTCTTTATTAATTTAGACTATCTGGGGGGGCAGGGTTGGTAGCAGGGATCAAACTCAAGGACCCTGGCATGTGGGCAGCCACTCTATCACTGAACCCATCTGTAGCCTCCCTCTGATCTTTACTGGACCAGTTGGTTGATCCCAAAGGAGAGGGTTTGAAGCCCACTGAGTGGCCAAGACAAAGATGATTGTCATGTATGGAGATGGGCCTTTGTGACTCAGCGCTGGAAGGATTTTGTTTGATCCAAGCTAACCTACATTTACCAGTACTGTGTGCCTGGGATTTTCCTAGCACTTTCCACATTTCAGTCTACTCTCACTCCACTTCTACTTGCAGGTACTTTCTACTTTCATTTTATAGATGAGAAAGGGAAGGTGATTTGCAAACCCTCTGGGCTCCAGCCCAGCGGAGTGGCTTCAAGTCCTTTGGCTCTGCTCACAGCTGCCTGAGGTGACCCTTGTGGTGCGCTATTTCATGCCTTGCATTCTTCATTCCAGAGACAGCACAGTGGAGCATCCCTGGAGCCAGAGCCAAGGAGATGCTCCCAGGGATTACTAAAGAAAGAAGAGGGAAGGCTTCCTGGAGGAGGCAGGCCAACCTGTTCTTTCAAGTGTGGGTATAACAGGTCATGAAAGGGAAGAAGCAGTGAAGGAGCTACTGCCTGTCTGCTCCTTCATTCCTTGTCCCCCTCCCCACCTCCCACATGGCGAAAGGCCTGCCTGGACATGGCACTATGAACAGCAGCAGGGTGTTTAGTTGATCAAGGGCTCGTGCTCCTGACAGTTATTTTCTTGGAATGGGAGCTCAGTCTTCTGCAAGATTTTCAGACACTAGAAATAGGTGGTTTTTTAATGATTTAAAAAAAATCCATTTCAGTGGTCAGTATTCGAGACTTTATTATTTCTCCAAACAGAGTACCTGGGCCAGTGTTTGGTGCTTGGTGTGTGGCTTCTAATTTTCTAGTTCAACCTGTATATAACATTGCTAATCTTTGTCCTGTCCCATGAGGACAGCAACAGATCTTGTGGCATTGTGGTGCCCAGTCACTTGCCCGAGAGCAGAGATGTCAGAGTATCAGTGCTGGAGCCGGCACACAGGCTCTCACTTCCATGCTGTATCCTCGCACTGTCCTTGTGGACACGATTCTCATGAGAGCAAATGTACTCTGTACTGAAGTATGCATTTGCTCCCAGAACCAGGGTTCTGGGCTTGTGGCTGAGGGAAGCCTTGGGGCCCAACAAGAGTGAGAGAGAACATTCCTCCACCATTACAACCCGACTTCTGCCTCCCTCTGCTCCCCCACAACACTGTAGCCCAGACAGAGGCCTCACACTCGCTTTCTTAAATACTGCAGGATGTGTGTGAGGATAAATTATTGTCTGATGCAGATAATGATTTCATAGTTCAAGAATGTCTATAAAGGTGATATGCCCCTAAGAAATATACTAAATGCTGTGTTTCATGTAAAATCACAATTGAGACTGGTCCTTACCTCCCAAGGTTAAAAGCATATAGTATTTCTAAAGTGGTCTGGCAGAACATTCTTCATCATGCCATACAGTGCACCTGGGTTGCACTAAAAGCCCATGTATTTTACCTTTATCTAGTTTCCGAGAAAGTATCAGTGCAACCATTTGGAATACACATTAGAATTCCTGGAGGCTCCTGACAGCAACAGGCTCTATGGAAGATACTGTGTTTATGGATGAGCTAGTAATAATGATGCTAATAATAATAATGTCCTTATCAGTAGAACTTATTATGGTTTGGAAAACAATTTCACATAGACACAATTAGATTCTAGACGGGTCCACAAATAACAGAATCATTGGGGCAAGCACCAATTTTAAGCATGTAAATAGCAAAGTAGAGATCGAGATGAAAATCTGATTGCATGAACTGCCAGTCAGGTTTACTTGAAAGCTCTTTGGGGGCCGAGGGGGAGCTAAATAAAAAGAGAAGGAAGGTCGCATCTGCATCACAACATAGATGCAAAATAACAACTTTACCCCAAAGTGGAAATGTAAACCAATGTTGTGATAACTAGGAGAATTTGCTCTGAAATGTGGAATAAAACCCAGGAGAGTCCTGGCCCTTTCTGTCTTTTCTCTTTCTCACCCTGGGCAGGTGGCAAATGTCAGATTCTTGCAACAGCATGAACTTGTCTCCACTCTTTTGGATGTCTGACAATTTGTAATCCACCAGGAAACCTTACTTGCCAGGGCCTTTTCCTAATGATCTCATGCAAGCAGCATGAAGTGGTCTAAGGGAAGAAGTCCTGTTTTCTATCAGCCTTGCCCAGTTCTGAACAAGGAAGTGTGTAGACACACCTACAGATACAAAGGAAGATGACTTCTTTGTAGTGACAGGCAAAATGGCAGAACCGGCCCCTTAGAAACCCCAGGAAACAGAGCAGCACTGATCCTGGAAGGAGTTGAGAAAGGTCCAAATTTAAGGAGACATTCCCAACCTCTGTCAAGGTAAATGATAGTTGAATATAACTTTTTTATTTGTCTTTGGGCTATGCAGGCAGTGCTCAGGGCTTATTTCTGGTACTGCATTTAGGTATCACACTCTTGATGGTTCTCAGAGGACCCTATAGGATGCCATGTATTGACCCCAGGTCAATGACCTCATGCAAGCTGTACTTCCTGTACTATCTTCATGTCCTTAAATCCAGGATTAAAAATAAAAAATTGAAATTCACACAGAAAATCATTAATGCGCAAAATGTCAGAATTCTAAAATAAAAACAGGATAAGTAGCAGCTTTTAGGTTGGCATTTCAAGACTGAAGTTCTCAGATCATTAGGGCTTACGCAGTCAGCATAGTAGGAGATGGGTAACTGTTCCCAACTACATGGCACTTTCAGTATGGCCAGGAGAGGTTCAGACTATACAGGTATTTTCTCGGTATTTGAGAGGGGCATAGTTTGTCCTATAGTAAATCCAAATCTGCTTGATAATAAACCACACTAGAAAAGAGTTTATCAGCTTCATGAATTCCATTACAGTTCAATTGTCTTTGTTAAATGTCTAAGTTGAAATTTCTAATCCCTGTTTTCACAGTGATAATTTTAGACCTGCACCCCAAAAGATCTGCACTGAGGTTTTTATTTTTTTTTGCTTTTTGGACCACACCCAGTGATGCTCAGGGGTTACTCCTGGCTCTGCACTCAGGGAATTACTCCTGGCGGTGCTCAGGAGAACAAATGGGATACCGAGGATTGAACCGGTTCGGCTGCATGCAAGGCAAACACCTTACCTGCTGGACTATCGCTCTGGCCCCTGCACTGAGTTTTATACGTGTGTGTATATGTATCAGTATATATTCAATCCCTGTAGTCACAATGATAATTTTAGATCTGCAGCACCAAAAGTTCTGCACTGAGTTTTATACGTGTGTGTGTGTGTGTGTGTGAGCTTGTATCTAATAAGCACCTTTGCTTTGTAGACTCCAGCTGATTATTTTATTTAGTGTACTGCAGGAGGAGAACATCAAGGAAAATTGTAAATTTATAAATATATAATTCATTGTCCTAAAGTGATTTTAATAGGATGGATGTGTACCTATCTATTTCCTTATGAAATTAGCAGAGATGTTCTGATTAAGTCCGTAATCTCCTATAAGATTCTAGCAAAGTGATGGAGCACATTTTCTCTTCTGGAACTACCTTTGATAAGAAATGCATTCCAATTGCATGTTTGGTTTCCTACTAACAAAGAGACAGCTGCCGTCTGGATCATTCTGGATTCATGGTGAAACTGCCACACCATGTAGCCTCCAGTGAAAGCGGTGCAAGTTTGACAAGGGGCAGATGAATCCAGGAGTTATTGTGCAGGGGTTTAAATCTGTGTGGCAGCTGACGGTTGAAATAATCATCTAGATATCGCTCTGAGCTAGCTGGGGAAAGGTTGAAGCTATATATTTTCCACAGATCTAGTCTAATGGTTAATCTGTTGTCTTGTATGGGGCTCCTGCCAGGTGGACTTACCACACACAGCTTCATAGTATTACTCACCCCTTGCTTTACCTTGTTGCTCAAAGGGCAGGGAAGATGGATCCAACTTAGCTTACAGGATGGCGGGAGGGATAGAAATCTCACCTGACTTAGGCCCCTCCATGCAAAGGGCCTCTCCGCCTTCCCTCAAATTCATGTCCATGAAGTGGGCACCCGACAAGATTCATGATTGGCATGGTTCATGTGAAAATCTGGAGACCTAGTGACACGTCAGACATGAAACAAGAGCAGAGATCAGCAGAATTTTTCTAGCGAGTATCAGCTAGAAAAGACCTTAGGTCATGTATATCCCAGATGTCTGTCACCACAACTCAACTCTATGGCAGGGCAAGAGAATCTTCAACAGTAGGAAACTCTTGGTTATGGTCCTGTTCCGTTCAAACTTCATAGCCACTGGAATTTGCATTTCATAGTGTTATTAATGTATTATTAAATCATCATCTTCAGTGTTTCCCATAATCATTTACAAAGCTGTGAAAACTAGGGCTTATATCAGGTAGGGGGTTTACCTTGCATGCAGCAGACCTTTATTTGGTCCCCAGCACCCCATTCGGTCTCTTGTGCTATCCAAAACCATGTTGCAGGCTAAAGTTTGCCGGCCCCTGACACTGAGAACTAGAATCAGAAAGAGAGCTATTGTTGTCAGACACTGTAAGGTTTCATGCCTACTCTGAAGCATGTATTCCAACTGCAAGTCTAGAAAAACAGGTGTTTTCTGGTCCACCAGCCTGTGTCACCTCTCTGTTGTAAAGCAAGATAGTTGGAGAAGTTGAAAAGACTTGTTGCTTTTGTTGGAGTCCTGTATGTTTTTTTTTTCCAGTTGAGTCAGAGCTATCTGTGGTCTTCCATCCTCTGCTGCTCTCCCAAACTGTAACAACTGAAGCTGTTGCTTCACTTCTGCTTCAACTGTGTGTGTGCTCTTGGGAGTCCACAGTTGACTTCTGTTCCTCATCTCTGAGAAGCTAGAACCTCGTGATCCTTGCTGGAGACTTTCCTTTGCCCTCGAGGTGACAGGGAAACCATCTATTCCAAGGGGAGAAAAAAAGGGAAAGAAAATAATCAAAGGAATTAGATCTCCAAAAGAACTTTTCTGCCAAATACTGAGCAGAGCAGAGCCTTAGATAAGTTATTGTTTGCAAGTCGAGACTGTCGAGGAGGAAACATGAGCTGAGATTCTGGATGTGGGGACTTTGGCCAGGGTGCAGGGACATATGTTTGGACATTGGGGGGGGAAGAAGGTTACCATCTTAGGTTCATCTCATTTATCTTATTTGATTTCAATGGCTCCCTGAAGCCTCCGTGTTTCTATAGAGAACATTGCATTCCAGGTCATGTGGATTCTGTTAATGTATTTATAAGTATTTTTTCCTCTCTCCCATGTAGAAGCTGAATTCTTTTATGACTGTGTTGATGGACTCAAACTTACACAATTCAGGTTTCCTAGGCAGTGAATAGAGCCAGAAATATACCCTGTGATTAGCTTCTACATAACCTATTGTTCCTTCAAATCTCCCTCCCCATTCTCCTATTAGCTCTACAAAAGCCAGAAAGGAAAAAGCTCCAACAATCCTCCCCTTCCCTGCCCCCCTCAGCCTGCCATGGGTGGTGCTTTCCCAGTGTCTGTGCTCCAGCAAGGCACAGACACTTAGACTTTACTTTTCATCCTTATTTTACCTAAAGAAATTTTGCTTTCTTTCAATCTACAGATACTAGGGTTTCCAAATAAATATGCTTCCCTATTTCTCCTCTAGAAGGCATGAGGCATGAAATTTTCCTACCTGATAAAGTGATTGTTCACTTGTAGGGAGTTATATATGTTATGTGTTTGAGATATTATTATTGTTGGCATTGCTTCCAGGAGGCAGCATCCTTCACATTTTCATAATCCCTGGGTTATTATTTATCATATTTTACCCCCAAAACCTCTTTTGCATTGATCTCATCAATAATATTACAAAATGTTCTCCACACTTCTTGGTAATCTATGTTATTCCAAGCTTGCCATGCCAGCAACTTGTATTCGAAGGATACCAACCACTGGTATCCTTGTGGTTTTGAAAGTTTGCACTGCCCACTGAACCTCTAGGCAAAGAACTTGGTGCCAGAGTCTGTCTTACCTTGTCCTAGTCATGCATAGCTGCTGATCCTTGTTGATGGGCACATGCCCTCCCCAAGCCATGAGTTATCTAGAAACAATAGTCAAGTGCTCCTAAATGTCAGTTCACAGTGTTGGATTATTTATCAGACATTTGTTGCTGCTGAAATTTGTCCTCATTGCTGATGGAAACATCTGTATACCCTTTTACCAGTCTGCTTTGTGTGACAGACAGCCCGGGTCCTGTAGTCAATGATTACAAGACAGGAAATATCTCTGGAAAGCAGATGCTCTTCTGTGCTGTGATCCGGAGATTGCTCTTTTGTGTCTCCGTTGCAACATCTTTTGAATTAACCATCCCAGACCATCTAATCAAAATCCTAAGTGGTTATATTCTAGACACGGGATCATCTGGGTCCTGACCCTGTGAATTACGAGTTGTAATTTGGACAGTATGTCTAGTTATTCCTATGGCAATGATATGGTTTTTCTTAGGAGAAAAGTTTGATAAACTTACACAACAGGCATCCTACAATTGGCTTTCTAGTCCAACAAATTGCCCTCTCTAGTTTCCCTCAGTCAGCCAACACCCACATTCTGAAGGTCACAACCAGTTTTTATTAAAAATCTCAGTACAAAGAAATGTGTCATGTCATCCCCCTTTTTTTTAGAAGTGGCAAACCCAGGGCATTTTGTACAAATTAAGCAACACTATACAGATATGGGGATTGACCAAACCATCAATGGATGTTTATCAAAAGGATAGTTTAATATTGAGGGTTGTGGACTTGTAATATAATTATTATTTAGTTGGATGGATTTCAGCACGCTTCAGGAGATAGTAGGTGTAGCTTTGCTGTTGAACTGTTTTCCATTTTTTGTTATCTGTATATGTTGGAGGGGAAAGAAAACTTTATGTTAATGAAAGGAAATTATTACATCATAAAAGATTATCTTCTTTTACTACCCCTTCTGACATCAGTGACAAGAACTCAGCAACAAAAACCTAAACAAAGCAAAACCTCAAGAAGTCACTGGGATAAATGAAAAGCAAAACTAACAAAAACAAAACTTCTGTAATTCATCTCTGAGGGAGAAATCTCCATCTTACTTTAAGTCATAACTCTGTTTAATGTAAAACTAGCTTCTAGCTTTTCTGATGCAGAATTTCACAAAGAATGAATTGCCCTTTTCTTCTCTTGTCATTTGGCAGTCAAGGGTGAAGCTAGATCACGCCATCTCAAAGACCCATTTGAGTTCAAGATGGCAGCTCACAATTCTCGGCTTGTGACCGAGCCAGGTGAAAAAGCACTGGGACCCAGCTCAGTTTTTTAACAACTGCCCTGCACCCCCAGTGTGCTGCCCTAACTTGCCAAGAAGAAAGATGCGCTACTGTTTGAATTTCAGCATGCATGGAGCTTACTGGGCAGCAAAGTACCAAAGAGGAAACCTATTAAAACAGCACGATAAATACTTATTCAAGCTACCCCACCGCCCACCTTCTGCCAAACTCACACCTTGCCCAGGATTTCCGTGGGAAGCTCTGTTAGCTGGATGACTTTGCATTCAAACACTTTGCATGCCTCTTATGCCAAGTGATTCTGGGGTGAATAGGACATTACTAATGATCTGCTAAGTGTGTGCAGATGTGAATTTCTCCAGATGTGGTGATTAATAACGTAATGGAGATAGCCAGTTGACTCATATTTATGGGTTCTTTGCCTTTGACTACATTCGGGGTTTATTTGAGTTGAACTGCTTTTTTCTCAAGTCCAGCCAACTGACTTACCTTCCAGTCTCATCAAAGGGCATCATTGCCCTGAACCCCATGGAGGTAACAGGGAATGGACAGTGGGCTGGAGCTGAGTGTCAGCTCCATCCATACTGCCATTGATCTCTTCTGAAAAGCTGGAACTTGGAATTTTTTTGCTGCATTTGTCTGAGAGGCTCACAAAGAGGCATTGCCGAGCTTTAGCACAGTGTTTGCAAAGCTGGGTAGGCCAATAAAGGGAGATTTCTTTTTAAAAAATCAAGTAAAATATATGATTATTTTGAAGTCAGCCCAAAGTTCTGGCCAGTATTTCTGGAAGACGTTGCCTTGCTTTCTGCTTGAAAACAGAATGCCGATGAAAAGTAGTCTAAAATGTGGGTACAGATGTTCAACTCTGCATTAAGGCTGTTGGAATTACCGCCACATCTTAAATCAATTCCCAGAACATTGTCTGGAGGTTATGTCATTGAAATAATGAATCCTCTTTAGTCGAGTATAAGCAAACATGTTAAAACATCATTGTAACTTTAAATTAAACTCTAGCGCAAACCCAGGGATCTGAAGCCTCATTAGATTTGCCTGACATTTTTCTAGCACTGAGTCTTCCCAAACTGTAAAACTGTTAGATTCAGTGCCTATTAGACTAAGTGAGCACAGGGAAGTTACAACAGCACATTAAGTGTTATACTTAGGGAAGTGCAAAAACAAGCCCTTGAATTTTATGAGTATTTGGAGACTGGAAGGAGTTCAGCTCCTATAAAAATTCCACGTTGGATTCCTGAACTTTGTGTTTTAAAGAAGCCGGTAAGTTAGTTTCTTTTCAACCATCATCTCTTCCTGTAACTTCTAGAGCATGGAGTAAGCCAAAGTACTGAGGACAGAGGTGTGTGGACATTAGCCAAAAAAAAAAAAGTAAAAATGAAAGAAAGAAAGAAATCAGTTAAAGATGAGCCTGTAAATGTGTGTTGGCTTGAGACAGTGGCCCATTATTTTAATAGATTTGTGTTTCATGAAAGTAAGTCAATTTAAGTCTATTTTTTAATTCCATTTTCATTCCTCTTAGGTAGGCACAGAAGCCAGAAGACAGGAATTATATTTTATAGTTTAACTAAAAGTTTTCCTAGATCTGCTTCCTTTAAATATGCAGAAATTGATAGAATCCATATAAAGTCTAATAATTAAATATGGTTTATATCATCCTTAGTAGAAAGAAGTTATCACAGCTTCTCTTGTGGGATCTGAGCCACATGTAATGGTCTCCGTTATGTAGCGTTCATATATTTAAACTGGAGACATTTCCCCTCATCTCTTCAGGGAACAGGATCTACATTTCCAGTCCTGTGAGTGCAGGAGGAAAGCTTTGAACACAGGTTTCATTTAAGACAACAAATCTCAATTTAAATGCGGTATGATTATGATGGATGATCTCTCTGAATTGCAATGAAAATAAATAGTTCCCTTGCATAGAAAGAAGCATAACTTTAGCACCGGAACGAGGTGTTTCCCTGGAGCTGGTTAACAGGTATTAACTTGCGAGTCTTCCATCTGAAGATCACTGCAGGGAAGCAGACTGTGATAAGGTGTAAGGATGATGGGTGCTTAGTCAAAGAGCCTTATTTATTGCAGAACAAGGGTAAGTGTGAAGCAAAAGTTAAGCCAAAAATTCTAAAAGAATACCAGTGAGTGTGAATAGATTTTTAACTAATGTTGACTCATTGTATAATTAATTGGACAGAACCAAGGTGACATCTGTAGGCCCTGAGTAAATCTAAGCATGGAAGACTTGGTTAAGTAAAAAACCTTTCTGAATATTTTATTTTAACTGGCAGAAGGTTTATATGAAAGATAAGAGAACTTGCACCTCCACTGGGTACATTCACATGAAAACACACAAGTTACTTAATTCAGCAAGTGGTCCTATTAAAAGTGACCTTGTATTTTGGGTGGAGCCAATGCAAGACTTTCTATACTAATACACGCATACTCATTCTCTGCCTCAATATCACACTGCCTTCTATCCATTATTGCTTGGTTTGCCTGCCTCCCTGTTCTGTGAAAGGAAGATGAATTCAGGTCAAGCTCGGAGTGCCTGTTCGCCGAGAGATGCATATCAACTCGGAGTGATTTTCTTCAATACCATTTATGTGGCTTGTATTTATTTCCTTTAATCTTTTAAGTGCTGTTTAGTCTCTGTGTGATTTGCTGTGGATACTCAGTTCTGATAAGATACATACCCTTCCCAGCCACATAGTTCCTGCCTGGAGCTCTAAGTGACGGATAGGGTCGCAGCTTGAGTGTGGGCCTCTGGGGACTACAGAGGGGAAGCAGGTGGTAGAATGAATAGGCTGAGGGCATTTTCAGGTGTGATTTTTTTAACCTTCATTTCTTTTTGCTATTTCTCTCACTTCAAATTGCATTTTTTGCTCCCATTCCCTGTGTCCACCAGGATTTAGACATTACAGATTGACAGCAGAGTAGGGGGAGTGTCACAAGTGTGTGTGATACGCTGAAGCAGGTTTGGAGGGCAGTTGGATTATTCAAATCCCTTGAAGTCATGCATGGTAACCTACTAAAATTTATAGGGTTTGAAGGAAACACCACAAACTGCATGCTGGGATATGGTCTAGCTGGGTAAGATGGCTGAGATGGCATTTTCTCTCCCACTCTAAGACTTGTACACCCTTAACAAAAGTCAGGCTTCTTTCAATGTCGTCACTGCTAATATTTCTCTTCTTAGCTTAAAGGTAACTGCGGTGCATTCTGAGTTTCCAGGGTGCTTTCTGCCAGTCTGTGTTACAGTTAACTCTAAGAATCCAAGGATCATATTTTTCTCTCTTGACATTACAGCTTTAACCTCATTTGTGTCATGTATGGGGAGTGGTGGAGGGGATAAGAATTTGGTTGCTGATGCCAGTGGTGACAGAATGGCTATCTACATCTGCTAATTACCAAGCAGTTCTCTTTGGGAAAAAATAAAAGCATGATAGCATCTAACATATCTTCAAAGCTTATTAGTGAGTCTCTGGGGGAAGGCAGTAGTGTGCAGTAGTGTTTGTGAGCTCAACTTCACAATACTTAGCACCTGTGTGGTTGAGACATTTGGTTTCTGGCACTCTGTGGAGCCCTCTGCTGTCCAGTCCTACCCTCTCCCCAACCCCTGTCATTGGCAATATCTGTGGAACCTCCTTCATTTGAGTATCTTCTGTTGGGCTCTTCACACTATCAGCCCTGTCCCGATGAGTTCAGAAAAGATCCGGTGTGCGTGACCCCACATGCCTTTCTCTTGGGAAGTGGAGAGACTGGAGCTGAGTTGGACCGGGATCCTTGAGCCAACTGGCACCAATGTTCTCAGTCCTGACTGATGGAAACATTGGCTGTTACAGGCCTCAAATCCTTGCCTCTCTCCAAGGACTTTTTTATTTGGCTTGCTGGAATCCTGAGCCAGTTAAACTGGTTCATTTGCTAAAGCTGCAAGCTGGCACCTGTCATGCAGCTTTTTCAAATGTAGCTCCAGCTCTGATTTAGGGCTAATAGAAAAAACCCTGTAATGACTGAACCAAGCAAAGTAACCAAAATGAAGTCTAAGAATAATGCTCGCTTGTTCCCTATAGATAGTGTTCTCACTGTCTATAGCGAGTGTACAGAGAAATCATGAGGTACATTCTTTCTATGGCAGGGTGCCTACCAAAGTTTGAGTCTGCTGAATGTGCATGTTCAAATGCTGCCTTGTTAGGTGATGATGCTACATTCACCTTTTCTAAGCCAGGTCTCTCTGAGTAACACAGTTAGTCTTTGTCACCGGGTCTTTGAAAGACCGTGGTGAATTCCTAGTGAGTGACTGAGCCGTGCGTGTGTGTCCTTTGATATCTTACCTGTATTTCAGTCTGCTCTCAAATTGTTCATAATCTCATGAGCTGCCTGTATTTCCAGTTGAAGATGAGCAGCCGTCAAGTCTGTCACCCAAAAAAAGCAGCGGAATGGAGGCATGCGGAACTCCCCCAGCACCTCGCCCAAGCTGATGAGGTAAGAAGAGGGGGCCGGCCACGAGCCACAAGCTTCTCCTTCTAGCTCTTTCTCTTCCTCTGATTACTCCGGCCTCACTGTGCCAGGCCCTGAGCAAGCTGGACCGGGGGGGGAATGAGATCCTTAGAGGGCATCTCACAGGCTGAAGTATTTATTCTGTCAGCTTGTCAGTGGTTAATGATAGAGCTGAAAAAAATTCTGTCATAAAAAAACAGTTTGAAAAGCTGTTTGAAAAATACACAGGCTTTAAAGTCTTAGCTGTCACCATGTCCTGTTCATGTGTAGTTCCTAAACAGCCCTGGCACTAATGACAGCGGTAGCCAATCAGAGGGATGCGTGTGGTGAACTTGCCTCTGGCAAGTCTCTTTCTGCTGGAGTCCCTCTGAGGACTGTTTTCTGTACTTAAGGCCATATGTGAGATGTATCATCACAATCAAAAATGAACCTGAAGATTACCTTCCTTTTATCATGTCGATTGAAATCAAATTTCTGTTAATTGACTTTGCGGATTAAAAAAGTCTAATAATCTGTGGACTTGCCAAAGCTAAGTTCAGAAGCAATTGAGTTCTGTTTAGCCTAAAAGCAGTATTAATTATGAAATACAGTGTGCGTGCTCTCTCCTTCATTCCACTCAGTTTCCTTTCTTCCCTCCCTCCCTCTTTCCTTCCTTCCTCTTTTCCTCCTTCCTTTCCTCTTCTTCCTTCCTCCCATCTTTCCTTACTTCCTCCTTTCCTCTATCCCTTCCTTCCCTCCCTCTCTCCCTCCGTCCCTCTTTCCCTCCCTCCTTCCTTCCTTCCTTCCTTCCTTCCTTCCTTCCTTCCTTCCTTCCTTCCTTCCTTCCTTCCTTCCTTCCTTCCTTCCTTCCTTCCTTCCTTCCTTCCTTCCTTCCTTCCTTCCTTCCTTTAAAATACTTAAAAAAAAAAAAAAAAGATGAAACCATATCTCAGCCGTCCTACAGGTTCCTCTTCTTGGCATCTTCATCTTTTATTTTACCTCTTCTGCCTTCTATTCATTTTCTAATCCCAGTGCTTATTTCCTCCAGCACCCCTACTTTCTAGTACCTAAAGAAACAGGAATGGTTTCATATTTGTACTGCTCTCTCTCTCTCTCTACATAGCTACTTCTGTGATTACCTATCGTCTTTACATAACTTTCTTCTTTCCATTGCCTTTGACCATCCTGTCCACTTTCCTTATTGCAATATAATAATGGTGACGTCCCACCCCATCATTCCTCCTTCTATTATAGTTGACGTTTGCTGGCCCCTCTCCACTTTCTAGTATGTAGACACAGAGAGTTCTCCCTGAGAACAACACAGGTTCCTCTTGAAGACTCATTCAACCCCATGTTCAGTTACATATGACAGTGGATTCCTGCTAGATGTTTCTGTAACATCCCTCTGCCTTCCCCTTCACTCAGCCTGGGGTCTGTGTTGCTGATTTACATGTTTGTTTACAGTTTATGAGGAGGAATAAAATGCCCCAACTGAAAGGCTCTCATTTTTATGATGCCAGTTGTCATGCTAGCATTCATTTCCTATTTACTCACCTTGGGGGTAATCTCCTTATCTAGTGCTAATAGTTTTACCCATTTAAAGTAGAGCAAAGCCCAGGCGCTTTCTTGCACCTAAATTTAGAGAACCAAATAAATAAGTAAAGAGAAGTCTGAAAATTCTGAAACCTTTGGAGCCAAATTCCCCATCCCTGTTTGCTATGTAAAAGTATGGCTCATTTCTTTGATCTTGAGTAATAATAATTCTGAGGAGTTATACTGTTTTCATATGCTTCAAAGCTGTGTCAAAGTTTTGCTGCTTAAGGGTACTTCTTTATTCTGTTGGCTCTTGGGTACCAAGATGACAGGTCTTCTGTACGAGGTGGAAGCTTTTTTTAAGTCGTAGCCTTCAGCAAAACATCAAATTACCAAATCCAGGGTAACATACTTCTACACAAATGCCTTTCCTGTAGATATATTATACCATATATATTAAATACTTTAGTGTTATACGCTACATTTTATGTGCAATAGAAAGTGATGGTTTGAGGTAGCCTTGGGGGGACTTTTTTTTCCATAGCAGAAAAAGCTAGTGTATACCGTATTGAGTATGGTTTTTACAGGACTTTCTGCCTGAAGGCCTTTGTAAATAAGTAATGATCAACAGATTGGCTGTGGGTTTTGAAAAGCATGCCTGTGTCAGTTTGCATGATGGGGAGAATTTTCAAAGTGGGGCTTGCTTTCATTGTCTGTCGGAGAGGGACCGAGGGAAGCAGTCATCCTGGGTAAGAGCTGTCAGCTCTGTGGTACATCAGGATTGCTAATCCTGGGTCAGGTGGAGCGCAGAAACCTGCCACACTACTGAACTTGGGTATCAGCTGCTGGTACCTTTGGGCTGCTGCTTTGGTCATGGCTACTGTTGTCAATTTGCTTTATCACCCACAGTGGTCTCCATGGTAGCTCAGTTGACATGGACTATCCCATGGCAGCCAGTCTTAGCAGCACCGCCCTTTGCGGACTTCTGTCTACTGTACCTAATCTGTCTGAGAGGGAAGCAAAGACTAGTGCCTCCCGTGTTTCCTTTCACCTCCATTGCAGGAATGAGGAACACAAAGCGGTGGATTAGAGTGTCTGGCACTAGTGCTGAGGCTGCCAGGACTTGATTTTGCTAGACCTTTCTATTGACTGACCACAGAGGTTCTTGGATTTCACCCACCCGGTGGCTTTTCCAGGTCTCCCCATCTCTTCCCTGCTCCCTTTTGAGCTACCAAAGATAGGACTCCTAGGTGCTCTTCCTTATGACCTGAAAAAACTATAAAGGAAGCTAATGACTGAGTTGAAGTGGATTTTTTGACAAGAGCTTATGGCTGGCTGCTTGGGCAGAATCAATCATTCTGAATGTGGGCAGGTTTTAGTGGCCTATGGGCAGTGATAGGAATAGCACCAAGAGAAACTGAAGAGCCCAGAATGGATGAGGATGGGCTTTAATTTACCACTGCGGTCTGCAAATAAAAACAGGCTTCTGTGAGAGGGGTCCTTGCAAATCATGAATTGCCGTTGGGCTTCTGCACTAATGGTCTCTGTCTCCCCCTTATTCTGGTCTCAGGCTTCCCTTGGTTCTTAAGTGTCACTTAACTCTCTGCACAGTCATTAGATGAACAGCCTCATTTTGTGTGTCTGGATCCTGATGTGGTATGTTTTTAGTGTCCCAACAAAACAACCCTCACAGCCAAATGGTGAGAGTCTTTGTTCCAAGCCAGGGATTTCTGTGTTACGATTGAAAACCTTTACTCCATTCATCAATCAGGAGTGTGACGTGAATATTCTCCTATTCCTAGAATTTGTCTTTTTGCTGTCTCCTAATGGAGCTATTTAATGAGTCCCTCCTGATTTTCTCCTTGAAGCACCAAACACCTATATTTTAGTCCTACTAACTTAGTAGGTTTATGCCTTGAAAGGAGGCTGTGTTATTGTGTTATTTTAAACTTCTAAGGGCTTGTGGGGGAGAACCTAGAACTCTGTCGCTAAGTAATGAAATCAAGGGTTCTTCATTTGGAGGCCCCATAGACCCCGTTGAAGGTTCAACAGCAACTTTCTGGAAGATCTCTAGAAAAGGAAGATTTACTGGAGTTGAAACAGATTCATGGAACCCTTTCCTGGCACAGACATATTAAGTTCACACCACAGCCATTTTCAGCTAGTCACATTCATTTATCCATTTTGGATTTAGGAAGTATTTCTTCAGTGGTTAAAGTGCCTAAATGTCTGGTTACACATTACTATAACCCTCCCAAAAAAAATGACTTCAAATTGCTATGCATTTCAGTTGCCTAATTCTATTTTTTTAACCAGATTAATTTCCACTGAACAAATATAAGAGCCTATTATATGCAAGGTGCCATTGAGGGTTCTCAGAGGGTCTACAGTAAGATGGATAAGTGTAAGCTCTTATCTTCAAAGCATCCACAGTTTAATCAAGGGACAGACAAGCATGTATGGCAAAATATGTCCATAGATGATGACTTGGAGGTCTTCCAGCATGGGCTCTGAGAACACAGAATACTGTCCTTACTTCTGCCTTCAAGACTGAGTCTGGTTTGTGGAGAAGGTTCTGGTGAAACTAATCCTGCATGATGAGAATTATCTGTTAATAGTATTGCTACCCTCGCTCTTTGTTTACTAGGTTCCAGGCATCATTCCAAGAGTTTAGGACTGTGACCACATTAATACTGACTACAATAGCATGACTCAGTAATCCCCTTCTCCCCCATTTTACAGATGAGAAGCTGGGTCATAAAGTGGTAAATCTAGTAAGTTGTGCTTAATTAGGAAGACTTGGGTCCAAGTTGTTGAGCTACTGAATTTGTATTATGATCTATTTCATCAGGAGAGGAAATAAGGAAAGTTGTAAGTCCACAAGCAATGGTGTGGGGTGGCTAGAACCAGTGGAGCTAAGCCTTTTTAGAGCAGAACTACTGGAGTTGAAAATCTGAGTGTCCTAAGGACAGCCTTTTCCTGACATAGGCTGGGGGAACACTTGCAGGTTTTTTAGGAGGTAAAACTTGTGTTATGGAGGATCTCTGGTGTCATTAGAGGGAAGAGTTTCGAACTCTCCTCCCAGGCTTCTGGAGATCAGATACTTGACAACTCCATCACCCTGGTTTCTCCAAGGTGCCCCAACATTTAGGATCTGTTACATAAACCAGAAGGGCACTAATTAATCCTCCAAGAGGGGCACATGGCTCCCTGACACCTTTCAATATTACACCTACTTCTGGATGAGCAGCAGCTAGATAACTTGCAAAAGATCAGGTTTCACTGACCATGAGAACTTAAGTCAGATGTGTTTTTATGGAGATAATTAACATAGAGGAAAGTCTAAAGCTTGCTAGCAAGGATACATCGGATAGCAGTATACCATTCAATACCAAAAGCAGAAAAGTTCAACTCTGTGAAGGGAGCGTTATGCTCTGATACTCAGGAGGTGTTCAATGTTTCTTTGTGTGTATGGGAGGGGAAATAAACATTTTTTACTGAAATGTTACATTAATGCGATTTGGAGACAACCGCTCTAGCCGACTGTCCCACGTGATGTCAAAAGATCACGTGGCCGCCCACCAAAGATGGTCAGACTTCCTTGTTGACCCTGAAGGAACGGTTTGAGGCTCTTCATATTCCTCAATCAACCAGATGCCATTGGGCTACATTCACGTGATAGGTCCAATGGAAATGTTACTGGCGCCCGCTCGCAAATCGATGAATACTGGATTCAAGTGAGTGATCTTGGGGGGGCTATGATTTGAGGAAAACAGACTGTCCTCTTGGACATTAACTGGTCAGTAGTCACTAAGAGAAATAAGTTCATCATGTGTGCCATCTTATTTCCTCTCTTTTGACTTAGACTTTTCATGAGGTGCTTTTGGTTAGAAATACCAGCCTGAGTAGTTTTAGTTTGGTAGTTTGTAAGGAAAATGGCACAATGGCCTGAGCCCAGTGAAGAATTGGGGTCAGAATGCCACTCCCTGTTCTTTCCACTGAAAGAATAGAGAAGAAAAGCAGGACAGTTTAGCTAAGTAAACCCAGTCTTAATGCACTGGGTAAATAGCAAATGGCAGGCCCAAAGGGGCTAGAGAAGAAAGAGATGGTATGTCTGCATACAAGATTTGGATTTATTAGACACAGGTTTCTAGATTACCGTTTTTAAAACCTGCATGCTGAGCACAAGGCCATTATTCTGCCCTCTTGTTTCAAGAGCATCTTGAAGACTGATCTTTATTTAGGAGTGTAGAACAATGTTGATTCTCTCAACCTATCTTCCAAGCACAAAGGCAATCATCTCTTTTCAATGAGCATGGCAGCTGTCTAACAAGAACTGATATGACATTTGGCAGCAATGCTTGATTGTTTATGTGTTAGGCAAGAAAAACATTTCATGTAGATATAGAAATTCAGAGAAGTCAAAAGACACTCAGCATTGCCAGAGTGGTGAGAACCTGACCCAAAGGTTTTGTCATAGTAACTCCAATGGTAGTCATCTGCTGGGAGACAGAGTGGGAGCTGTGGTAGATGGGTCTCAACAGTTGGCCACCTCTGGAGGCACCTTGATAAATCAGCAACAGAACTCAGAGATGCCCGTTATGCAGGTGGGTGGAGGTTGTGTGGAAGTATGGGCTAAGACAAAAGCCAGCATATAGAGGTAGGGATCCAGGTAAGGTAGCAGGAATCCAGAATGAGGCAGAAACTTTGGAACTATTCATGGTACTAAGAACCCACTTAGAACCCTTTTTTGAGATTAGCACATGAGACCTTCTTCTGTCTCCAGTCACAGCATGACCAGACTCCCATTCAGATGGCCCAGTATTGCCATGCTCACTTCTATGGAACAGAATAGAGATGGAGAGAGAAGGGTAGACAATCAAATAATTAATATTATATTCCTAAGGAACTGCTTTTGGTTGACTTGTTTACGTTTATTTTCTGATTATTTTTGATTTTTTTTAATTAGCTAGATATTTCCCTTTCAGCGAAAGGGAATCATTAATGTGTCCTCCAGCTTAGGAATCTACAAATGTTGACGCAACCATTTCTGGAGAGTTAGAGCATCAGGGAAGCCACCCAGACACCCTTTTTCCACCAGTCCTAGACTCTTTTTTGAACACAGGCCAGGACTAGGACCTCCTCAAGTTTTTCATCTATAATTCTCACTTTGCTTCACTCTGATGTTAACCTTGGGAATATAGCCATAGCCTTTAACCATGTATGCGCCAACAGTTGCTAACTTTGGTAAGATTCACTCAGTTGATTTAGTTTGTATATCCATCTAAGAAATTTTTTCTCTTTTTTTTTCTTTTTGGGTCACACCCAGCAATGTTCAGGGGTTACTCCTGGCTCTGCATTCAGGAATTAATCTTGGCAGTGCTCGAGGGACCATATGGGATGCTGGGGATGGAACCCAGGTTGGCTGTGCGCCAAGGCAAATGCCCTACCCACTGTGCTATCGCTCCGGCCCCAAAAAATGTTTTTTTTTGTTTCATTTGTTTGATTTTCTGATGCCACAGGCACCACACATGCCAGGTAAATAGCGTACTACTGAGCTCATTGCCAGCTTGGTGAGACAGTAGTTTCCAGACTTTGGCTTATCAGAGTCATGTAGTAAGTTCCTTGATAAAATTGGACTGGGCTTAAGAATTTGTATTATAATAAATGCTGGAATGTATATATATATATATATATGTGTGTGTGTGTGTGTGTGTGTGTGTGTGTGTGTGTGTGTGTGTGTGTATATAAGGAAAAAGAATCTGTAGTTCTCAAGAATGCTGATAAGGCACTTTATGAGCCATTGTTTGCACCAGCTGCTTCCAAACTATTTATCCTTTTCAGAAACAAAATTACTCAGAGCCTTTCTGGAAATCTACGTTTTTTAAGCAGATGAACTAAAAGCCCGCATCCCCACCCCACCCAGTTGACCAAAAGTTACTGCCCTCCCACCCCTAGACCATTCCAGTGCCCCACAGTATTGCCCACTATAAACGTCAGAGCAATGAGAGAAGTGTGATGTGTTAGGTGCCCAAGCCTTTGCACTTAATTACTTAGTTAAGAATATCTGTCTTGACTACCATTGGCGTCAACTCTTAAGTCCTCCCTGCTGATCAGTGGCAGCTGCTGATTCCAGGCTCACTCCAACCAGTCTAGAGAAGTATTTCAGTTTCCTTTCAAATCATGATGCTGTTCAAACCCAGTTCCTGTAAAGAGAAACAGAGTAAGAGCTTTCCTTCCCTAAATTGTTGCAGGGTAACAAAGGCAAGTGGGCTCTTACAAGCCATGTTTTCTGGTCTCCATAGAAGAAACAATGAGTCTCTGAATGGTTTATAGACTGTTCCGGACTGGAGATCTTTTGCAGCATGTCTTGGTAGCTGGTTGTTTATTGGACATCTACTATGTCCTCTAATGGGCTCTGGAAACACAAGGAATAGTGTCCTTTGCTCACCAGAAGTTTGTCTTCTAATGAATAAGCTAGAAATGCAGATTATTGTTTTTGAAACATCTTATTCTTTCTTCAGGCATCTGTAAGAAGGGGAAAACAAATGTGTGTCAGTACTTATTGATGAGGACAATTTCAGGAGGAACTGTGAGGCCTCAGAAATGCCCTGATATCCCTGGGGGCCAGAGCGATAGTCCAGCGGGTTTGCCTTGCACGCGTTTGCCTTGCATGCGGCTGACCTATGCTGGCCTGGGTTTGATCCCGGCATCCCATATGGTCCCCGAGCACTGCCAGGAGTAATTCCTGAGTGCAGAGCCAGGAGAAACCCCTGAGCATCGCTGGGTGTGACCCAAAAAAAGCAAAAAAAAAAAAAAAAGAAAGAAAAGAAATGCCTGATATCCCAGGGGTCAACGTATTACATTCCTGTTCAAATCAGTGTGGCCACTTGCATGCCCCCACACTAGCATCCCTCTTGTTTTCAGTGTAACCACTGCAGCTGCAGTCTTGGATGGATAAATGTATGCTTTTAATGACAGGAAAAGCCCTATCATGTAATGAAAAATGAGATCTGAGCGGTGCAATTTTAAAACCATTTCTAGCACACACACACACACACACACACACACACACATGCACACACCCCCATAACTTTTTTGTTGGTTTGGGGTTGTACTTTAATTTAAATTTCTAAAGTCTAGCACTGAACCCACAGCCATAGGGGAAAATCGGGATTTGCCTGAAAGGGGAACTGTGCTCTTTAAAATATAATGCTGGCTTCCTCACAGCTGGTTTGCTAGAAAAGGGATTTCAGGTTTTGCTCTAGGCAGTTGTCTCCAAGGCAAGCTTTCTGTGTTTCTGCTGTAGCAGGGCATTTAGTTCACTTCCTGAGATTAATTGATGGCAAGTGGCACGCCTTGCTCTGCAAACCCTCAAAACAATGATCTTTTATTCTTTATTTGAAGTCAGGCATGCTTAATTTCTAGCTGTGGACTTAGGGAGGTGTGAGCTGAGCTCCAACAAGCGTAGATATGAAAAATTTAACTCACTGGGGCATCTTGGTTGTACAAATACAGATTTTTCTAAATGGAGTCTTTAGAGATGGGGACATGACAAAAGCTCCCTGGTGTTATTTTATTATTGAGCGTCTCTTCATATATTGTCCTGACAAGGGCTCTTGTAGTAATTTTCTGCTGCTTATTCATACAAGCTTTGCATTTCGTAAATGCCCATGATCTGCTTGCATCTTTGGGGTGCTGCATAGATAAGATCCAGCTGTCCCCTGCGAGCAGGAGAGGGCTCTCAGTGAGTAGCGAGTGCGCCAAGAAAACTTCGAACCAGCTTTGCCTCGTGTCTCACTGATTGAACCACTTCAGCAACATCACTTTTCCACTGTTTCCCATCCACGTGGAGAAGTACAATAACAAGAACTACCTGCAGTTATTATGATAAATAAGTCTTAAAATCTAGGGTAGAATTTTAGCATAACTCTTGTAAGAGTTCAGCTCATGGTGGCTATTTATGTTGTTCAAAGAGTGCAGCAACAACTTATTAGAAAAGAGAGAATTTTCTTTGCATGAAAACAACTAATGAAAGTTGGGGAGCATGTCCACCAACTCAGGCTGTAGCTTCAAAGAGAGGAATTGTGGGTCTGGTTTTATACTTGGTAGAGTCAGGGTGACATAATCATTTCTTCACATTTAGTGGATTTTTAGGAAAACCATGCATATTCATAAAGGGCAAAGGTGGTTATATAAGATTGAGGAATATACAAAGAACATATAGGGCATGTACAGAAAGTGACGGAGAACTGTCACCGCAAGAATTAATTTTTAGGATGGCAAGAAGAAGGAAAATGATTGGAGAATGAGGAAAGTTCTGTTGTGCATCTCCACGGACTAGAATTGCCCAGTCAGAGACTGGGGTCTTTTTCTGTATAAAGATATTTGTGAGGTTCTGTTTTGACCCTACCAAAGCCTAAAGGGAGTAACGAAGTAGATTTCTCCCAGGGAGAGGTTATTACATCCTCCAAACTGAAAGCCTCAGAGGAGTCTGATTTGATATTCTTAACCCCAAAGAGTCCTTTTAAGTTTGCTAGGCAGTGGGAAAAGAGGAAAGAGTTGCAAAGTATTTTGATGATTAGATCAGTCTGCAGCAACAGTAATGATGCTAGTTATATTGGTAGTGCTTAGTATTGTTGGAGGAGTTGTTAACTATGTCTTCATATTGAACAACTCTATCCTGTTGCTTTCGTTATTATAAACACTGAGTAAAGTCTAAATACTTACAATAATAATAATATAATAATGAGCATGTATTGAGGACATGCATGCTCTTTCATGTTCTATGTGCTAAGTGTGTAACACGTTCTTATTCATAAAATGCTTAAATCCATTATGTAATGATGATTAATATTCCTGTTTTACAGATGAAGAAACTGAGTCAAGGCACAATTTGGCAACTAATCAATATCAAAACTTGAAGGTAGTTCTAGAGTCAGCACACTTTAATGGAGTTCTGTGTTGCCACAAAGTAAATGGTTGTTTCCATGCCCTAAGTAGTATCTACTCCCAAACACACTCCTTGGAACACTCTTGGCTTGTCTGAACAAACTAACTGATATGTGTCCAGTCTTTCTCTTTCATTTAAGTTGTTAATCCTCAAATGCAAGTATAATTTAATGTTCTGGGAGACATGTCCACTCATACAGAGTAGATATGCAGAGTGATATGTGTATGTTGGGCTTGGGGAAGATTTTATTGGGAGGAACATAATCTTGATCGAAATCTGTGTATTTTTTGGTACATGTCTATGTATTCCAAAGCTGGTGGCATAATGCTTTCTCCTTTCAATGGCCAAGTGACATCTAAAGTACAAGAAGAACATCAGGAATCTTGAGTTATAGTGAGAACGAATGAATTGCTCCTGTTTTTATTCAAGACAGACTATCAGTTCCCAGGACTTCTTACTGAGCATCATAGGCAGGGTACCTTAAACCTAGAGTTCTCTTAAACTCAGAAAAGAGTTTTATCAAATTTCTGGAGGCTGGAGGTCCTGGAAATCCAAGATGAGGCCCTGACAGGGTTGCTTCCTTCTGAGGTCAAGAAGAATGTTACTCCTGGTCTGTCTCCTTGGCTTAGAGAAGACTGTCATTCCCTTGTTTCCTCACATTTTCTTCTTCTGAATGTATCTGTTTTCAAATGTCCTCCTTTTTAATAAGGATTTGAGACATATTAAGTCAGAGTGCACATTAATAACCTCATTTTAGCTTAATCATCTCTTGAAAGAATATATCTCAAAATCTGGTCACAATATGATGTTCAGGGCAGGTTAGGACTTAAAAATAAAAACATTTTGGATGATGCAACGTAGTATACACATACATTTCAATACATAACACTTCTATTACCCTGTGATAAAGCAGGCTCTTTAGCTAAGTAGGAAGTGACAAGTCTTGAATTAATTATAGGGCATTTTAAGGAACATTGGGGTTATCTTCTGAGTTGGGAAAATACATGAATATATGAAACACAATATGTGGCATTGACCCTTTGTTCTAAAATAAAATCCCTGAAATTATCTGAGAGCTTGAGGAGTGGTTCTCTGTCATTTTATAAACCACTGAGATTGGGACATTTGTTGAGTTAACAATTGTCCTTCTTTCTGTGTAAAACTAATAATACAATTTTTTTTTCTGGACTTCCTCTGACCACAGCTATATAAGTAGTGATGCTCTATAGCGAATTATTAAAATTATTCTATAAACTTAAATTTTATTAACCCCAGTTTAAAAGCAGAAGTTTCTATGGGCAACTGACTGTTTCCTCTTCACCTATCTCAGAGCTCTTCAACAGCATAAAGCAACCTAAGATATTTGAAATCACTACAGGAAGAGACATAGTAAAGACATTTATCGTCACTGGCCCAGCACAGTTACAGATTCTTGTGTTGCTAGAGTAAATCATGTTCCAAGCTTCCTCCCAGACAATGGAATCAGTGAATGAAGAACAGTTCTAGCCCTTAATGGAACTGTAAAGTCATCAGTCTTCATTGCTTCTTATCTACCATCTTAGCTCCAACAACTTTTCTTCACTTACTTGGTACACTCCAACCTTTTAATGTCAAGAGTGGTTCAATATTTCCAGTACCTTTCTAGCAACCACTTTTCCAATAAGAAAGTGCACTTCTTCAAACCTTAAAAGTCTTCTAGGTGTACCCAACATTTTTAATTAGATTGTTTCTTATCCCCAGTTTTACTGGAATGGCTCAAATGATAAAAAAAAATCCACTACCATGAGTGAAAAATCTTTAAATTTTTTCAAGTTTTATAACATTCTTTCTTTTTAGAAGCTTGATTTTTTGCTCTTCAAAATCTCAAGCACTCTTTCTAGTCTGCCTATTGTCAGTAATATTTATTCAGTTGAATCTTCCCTTGACCACCATTGTAATCTTAGTTTTAATGTGCATGACATGAGTTTTCTCTAGCATGAGTTAGCAGATAATTTTACTGATACCTCTGATCTTGTTTTTTAGGTGCAATTGTTTTGCTCTACAACTTTCTAAAATATTAGTTATTTGGGGCGTACGGAGCAGCACCCATCCCGCCACCAGGCCCATCTCCCACCCCCAGCCCCCCCCCCCCCCCCCCCCCCCCCCCCCAGGCGGTTCTTTATTCCTTTCCATTTCTCTATCTTTCTCTCTTCTCCCCGCAGGAACAACATTCCCCCCCTTGGTACTAAATAAATAATTTTTTTCTTTATGTCTACAACTTTCTAAGGCATCACAATGGTTACTGTAAGATTAACTCTTAAAATATGTTGAGATTCTTCCTCACCTTTCAGGGCTAGGACACATTTCATCTTCTCTAACACATCTTCTTTGATGTTTCTTAAATACAGAACTATTAATAGCTTCTACATTTTCTCACATTCACATTACTTTTTTTAAAATGCCACAGAATATTCCAACTTTTAATTAACATTTTCTTTCTCTTGATATTATGACTTTTGACCTTTTTTGTTTGTTTGTTTTTGTTTTGGGGCCATAGCCAGTGATGCTTAGGGCTTACTCTTGGCTCTGTACTCAGGAATTTCTCCTGGCAGTGCTCAGGAACCATATGGGATGTCAAGGATCAAACCTGGGTCAGCTGAAAAGCTCTACCCCCTTTACTATCAATCCAGCCCCGTTTGTTTTGACTTGTTTTTTGTAACTTTGTTATTATTATACTGTCCTCTAATTTTTGTTAGGAGTAAGGAGGTTCATTTTTTATTGGTTGTTTTGCTGATTCGAAGAAAAACAACATTCAAATTCCAGGAACCACAGCTGGCGAGAAAGGAAATAAGGTGTTTTAGTGATATTTTTGATGACCCTAGTGATGTAGGTGGGCCTCACGGATGGCTTATGTGAGGTAGGAAGGGGAGAGAGTCGGTTGCTTTCTCCCCAGCCAACTCTGCCACCTGGGACACACTTGGCAGGCTTAGGGTCTACAATGAGCCCCTGTGCAGTATGGGCCTGAGCCCCACCAGCCCCACGATGGGTTGTCAAGCCACACCTGATGTCCTCTTGATCTCTAGTCACGGGAGTTGATCCCTATCACCTGCGATTTCTCTGGGAGCCACGGACTCAGGCTAGAGCGAGGATTTTTTTGCAGGAAAGGAAAGTCAGCCCTAGGCCTTACCCAGGGTTTGCTTAGAGTTCTTGTGTTCCTTGCAGAAAAAGAATTTTCAGGAGTAGACGAGCAGTGAAGTAAAACAGATTTTTATTATAGGGGTTTTAGAATGTTAAGGAGAGAAAGTGAAGGAAGGCTGCTCCAAAGGCGGGAGACTCCCGGGGCCGGAGCGATAGCCCAGTGGGTAGGGCGTTTGCCTTGCACGCGGCAGGCCTATGCCAGTCGGGTTTGATCTCCGGCATCCCATATGGTCCCCCGAGCACAGCCAGGAGTAATTCCTGAGTGCAGAGCCAGGAGTAACCCCTGAGCATCGCCAGGTGTGACCCAAAAAGCCAAAAAAAAAAAAAAAAAAAAAAAGGCGGAGACTCCCAACTGATTTCCAAAGGGGTCTTTTATCCTCTTGGGCTGGAATGCTCTGGAATCGTCTGCTGGGCCAAGGAAGGTTGGTGGGGGGTTAAGGTCTGGGCAGAAGACGGTGGACCCAGCTCTCTCAGGGTCTATTGTTGATTAGTCTTGGTCTATGGTTCCAAAAGGCGACAGCCTAATGGCAAGGCAGCCCCCACCCTCACCTGCCTACATCACTTGGATCATCCCCTTTGAGGAAGATTCTAAACAACTTCTATTAAATTATCCAGGTACACTGAGAGACTTGAGGGTACAGAGAGTATGCAGTCTGGTAAACCACTGAGACTTCCCAGATGCTTCTAGATGTTCTAGTTAATATCATAGTTGGAATCCTAGCGCCAAATTATTCCCAGTTTTTCCGGACCCCCACCTTACTTAATAACGCTTGACATTTACAAATATGTCTTTTCTCTCTTCTCTTTGAGTAGAGATTGATCACCATACTTACTTATTTACTTTTCTAAAATGAAATGGGAGACCACTTCTATAGAAAAATTAATGAAAAGATATATCTACTTTCCAAAACATATATATTTTTTCTTTTTTTCTTTTTGGGTCACACCCGGCAATGCTCAGGGGTTTCTCCTGGCTGTGCACTCAGGAATTACTCCTGGCGGTGCTCGGGGGACCTTATGGGATGCCGGGAATCGAACCCAGGCCGGCATGGCCCGGCTGCGTGCAAGGCAAACGCCCTACCCGCTGGGCTATCGCTCCGGCCCCAGACATATATTTTTTAAAAGGAATTTTGGCCAGTATTATTTTGCATTGTTTTTTTCTTGCTTCCTGATAGTATATGAATGTAGTCCTTTAAATACTTTGAATGCCCTGGGGCTAGGTCTCAGATAATTCTTCCTCTTCAATCTATAAACAGAACAGGAGAATGTGAACCTGACTCTATAACTTTAGGGAAATTTTATTAATATCCACTTGCTAAAATATGTTCTTCTATAACTGAAAATTATTTATTCTATTCACATTTTAAAAATTCTTCTCCTGGTGACTTGTACTTACTTATCTCACACAGCGAATCTCTATGGGATATAAAAGTTTCTTCAAAGATCAAAAAAAGTAAACATTTGTTATTACTCTGATATATGATTAGTTCTTATCAACAAATGTCTCTTTATTTTAGCATTTTTCACTGAGTTTAGTGTTGGAAAGCTGGCCTGGCGGTTTACAACACTCTAAGACCTACCTCTATCCCAGCTACTCAGATCCTCTTCCTAGGTGGCTGATCATTTTCCTTTTTAAGATCAGATATGACATTTCCTTTAGCCAACATGACATTGAAAATCTCCTTTGCCTGGTAAACTCACATGGTGTCTTTGTCATTTAGTGTCCTCTAAAAGCAAATTCTTAGGAATAGCACATGTAGTGAAGGTCTTGCCATGTACATGGGCAGAGAGAACCACAGTAGGTATCTTGAAAGCTTAATTCTTGGTCTGTGGCTCCTGTAGGAGGAATGAGAACTATTGTCTCATTCTCTGTATTCTGGGGATAGAAATGAGAAGTATTAGAGAAAAAATCAGAGAAATACTAAAACTAAGTAAAAAGGTTGTCTCAGTGGTTTGCCAGACCACATAGAACATTTAAAAAGTAAATATATTTTACATTCATTTGGAGGAGAATTTCACTTTACTCATATTTCTTATCGTGAATTGACAATAATATTTATAGAAAATAGGTTCACTGCAAGGGTAACAGGTATACCTGTGGCATTGTCCTGAGTATATATGTGGTCCATCTTCTAAAGACCCAACCATGTTTCCAAAGTGAAGCACAGCTTCACTCTCAGAAATAGAATCTGGTAAATGGATAGGAGGCTCAAGACATAGGAGCATGTTCCTTATGCATGTTGGTTCAGCTCTATCAAACCACTGGAGGGGAGGCCTCTTAAAGGTATATTCTATTTCTATCAGTAAAGGAGGCAGGAGAGGGTGTGTGTTTCCCTGAGAATTACAGACAAGTTGATTAAGATGTGTCTGAGCTTGAGGCTCTCATCCAAGGAATGCTGCATGTTGGGAGGTGCATGTATGTGTGTGGGTGAGGGGGTTGGGGGGACTGTCATTGGACAGTTTGTGCAAATACAGTTGTCAAGGCAAAAAGAGGGTGTTGTTTAGCATTAAAGTCGTGTATTCCAGATGTGGGCACTTGGTAGTCAATCTGCTCTGAAGTGACACGTTGCTGAATCTTTAAAGGGCTTCAGCTGGGTAGAGCAAAATCTGATTGGGCAAATTGCTAAAATATTTAAAGTGCAGCCTGTTAAAGCTTTTACTGTGAAGAGCATCACGTCAGAAGTTGTAGTCAGAAAGAGCGAATAATTGGCTTTCCATCCTTGTGCCAGTCAGCCAGCATGAGGCTCTATTCCTATTCATTCCTCTTCATTGCCAATGCTAATAGCAACCCTTTGATGTGTGTGTGTGTGTGTGTGTGTGTGTGCGACACAAGGGCACATGCTGGAGAGATCGAATAGGTGGTCAAATGAAAGGAGGGTGTAATATCCAAAAAAGAGAGACTAGACCTGCAAAAAAGAGAAACAGGCAATAAAAATGAAACGATTACCTGGCAAAGTTCCACTGTACTTCCACACAGGTCATGGTGTGGGCCAGTTGTCTTTGAAAGGATGGATTCTGCAAACAGAGGACTAGCCTACCATGACAACTATTACCTTTGCATCTTTTATCTTCTCTAAGATATAACTCAAGGGACAAAGTTGCCATTTATAATTGATAACCTTTCCCACTTAGCTTTTTATGTCCCTTTTCTCCAGGCACGACCCTTTGTTAATTCCTGGAAATGATCATATTGACAACATGGACTCCAACGTGAAAAAGTATGACTCTACAGGAATGTTCCACTGGTCGCGCCCAAGGAGATAGAGAAGGTTATCCTGGTGAGTGACAGGGGCAGAAGAGGAGCCATCCACTTTCATCCTAAACTCACGTTTGCTCAGAATAAAGTTTTCCAAACTGGATGATGAGATGCTGTAGCTCCTGGTTTCAATTATTTTAGGGAACTGAAATTTGTAACATATATTGAAGTAGCTAGAACTCTCATCAGGACACAAATCAAAGGGGAATTTTCCATCTCTGCATATATAGTGACTCATTACAAGAGGGAGTGATCAGATGCTGGGTGAATGTCTCTCCTGTGGACATGCTGTTAGGGCCAGTTGGTCTGTGCTATTGACAAGCTGCTTGGATTTGGGCAAGTCTCTTGACCTCTGATTTTATTCTCTCATCTGTAAAGAGATGAGATAAGATGAAAATTCAACATAGGACTCAAAAAAGTTACTTATCCTCAACCTTGTTATTAAATGCTAGGGAAAAAAAATGCCTGATTTGTTACTTGTTTATAGGAATGCCTTATATCCTTTTAAATACTCACCTTACATAATTGTGGTTCTTTTTAGCACACTCTAGACAGGCAAATGCATTTGTTGTTAATGATGGTGGTAGACCAAAGATCTAACTCGAGGAAGGGGAAGAAAGGCTCAGGGCCTTGTTATGAGCTTTGTCCATCTCGGTGGGGCTTGTTGACTTCTCATCTGTCTCAGGGCTGTCAGTGTAAATCACAATCCATTCTTTAGAGTTCTTTAGACTTGTCCAATTAACTGCCTTAGGTTTTAATGCTGACATCGGCTCTCTTCCAGTTATTGTCTTACTAACCCATGAAAAATAGATTAATAATCAGGAAAGTCAAGGAAAGTGTTCTTTTTCCCTGAAGCCTCTAATCCCCAGGTTGCTGTGGCTTGCTTCTTTATGTCAGCCAGGAAAATCCTATCATTTTGGATGGCATGACCATCTCCCCTAAGAAAAAACTAAAAACAAACAAGAAAAACAGCCTGGTTCAGTTTCTCAGAAAGGTACTGTACTCTAATTCATTAAACCTCCCTGGTTTCATTTGAGTGTGCATGTGTTTGTCTCAATTTAATTGTATTTGAGCATTAAGAGCCAGAACAACATTGTACGGAGGCTAAGGCCGTTGTGGACATATGAAAGTTGCAAAACAGGAGTGGAGAGATAGTACAGAAGGAAAGACTAACTTTGTGCCTAGTCTACCTGGATTCAATCCCTGGCACCACAAATAGTTTCCCTGAGCATGTGCAGAAGTGATACCTGAGCACAGAGAGAGTATGCACATAGTACAATCTGGTGTGACCGAAAAAAAAAAAAAAAAAAGAAAAGAAAAAATAGAGAAACAGGTTAAGAGAGAAAATTGAAACGAAAGCCCAGAAACTCAGCATTGTCAGCAGTTAGCGTTAGACTAACCAGAAGTGCACTTACCCTTAATCACAGGGTCACTATACGCATTTGCATTCTACTGTACCTTTGCTCTGGTAACCTGAATTTCAGTCTAGTATTTCCTGCCTATGTACATCAGGTGGGGTGCTGGGGCTGGAGAGAGAGTTCAGCACGTATAGGACTCTTACGTGGCTGACTTGGATTTGATCACCAACAATTCATATGGTCCCTCGATCCTGCTGGGATTGATCTGTGCTTATTACTATGAGCACTAATAGGTTAGACTCCCACCTGCCCCCAAAATGTGGCATTCCATATTTGAGATGTACGGATTCCATTGCTTGCCTTTGTATTTCTGAGGAGTATATTGTTCATTCCTATCCAATTCAAGAGTATATTGAGTATATTGAAATAGGTTTCTACTTCTGCCATCTTAAAAACCAACAACAATCATTTAGCCAAATATTTATAACTAGTATTTTCTATGCTAGGTACTTCTCTCCTTGCATATGCTCTTATAGAGCTTGTATTCCACTGGGGACAAAGAGAAGAAACCCTGATTGACAAATGCATGTGTATTAGAAGTTCAGATATTGAAAAAATCTTGTGAGAGTAATTACCCAGGGCCATGGCTCAGAAGGGAGTGAGAGGTGCTAGTTGAATCCTTTGTTCACAAAACCCTCCCTAAAATGCTGAGGACGCTCACAAGAGCCAGCTTTGTGCAAATATATTAAGGTTGTATCTGATCACTGGGTATAGGACTTTTGCTGCTATGGGGCAAGAAAATCTGAGATGATCTCAATTTTGAGGAAATAACCATCGAACTAGAGAGAAGCTAGGAAATGTACCCATTAACCAATAGACTAAAACTAAGTGTTCTGAGGCATAACGAAGTGCTATTCAAATGTAGGGGAGCAGGATTTATCTGTAATTAAGTGACCAGGCAAGTCTTATTGACTACAGCTACGTTGCCTTTGGAGTGGGTTTAAGGCCATTCAGTCCCAGCTTGGGTTGAGCCCTGAGGATGTGCAGGTAATATGGCTGGTCATAAAACATTTCACTAGTGGGCCTGACGCCTGACAGAATCAGATTTTTTTTCCAAGGTTCTCCAGGTGATATTGCTATAGCTGGGAGAAGATCTCCAGATTTAAACACCAGTATCTTGGCCTCTGCATTAACTTAGTGCCCCCTGCCCTCCATATCCCTATTTCACATTTCTAGTCTCTCCTCTGGATGCAGTTTGTATCCCCAGTTGTTGCAGAGTCAGACTCCCAAATGATTTGCACAGTTAAAGGTAATAAGAAACCCCATGTTGGCATGCTGCAGACTGGTCAATCCACTGTTTGGGGTACCCAGGCACTCACCCTTGAATAACTAATTGCTGATTTCCCCCTACAAGCTGTGATGTGGAAAATGACTTCCCAGTGGTTCCCTCTTGTGATGATGTCCCACTAAAAGACATTTCTAGTAGCCCAATGTCTAGGTATCCCTGTGTGGCTAAAAGGGAAACCAATAATGGTGATAGCCCTTGCCTTATTCTAACGATCAGGGTGTGAAGGCCAGCTTCTTTCTCTCCTTGGGGGTTACTGTAATAACTCTGACATTGTCGTGAATTGCAATATTGGCATTTAAACAATCAATACTCTGGTCAATTGTAGGGATTAGATTGAGCAGTTTGATATGTGCTTTGGACATGAATATGCCTCCCTCAAAGCATCCTAAGTCACACAGGACTATCTAGGCATGCAGTGGGTGGGCAGGGAGAAAGGGTGATATTGGGGAAGGAAGAGAGACAGAGAAAGGGAAACAATTGGTTTTCTCTTTATTGATGCAGTGAGCCAAAGGGCACTGAACACTTCTGTTTAGTGGGAAACTCAAGGTGATATTCCTTCAAGTTGGGGTGAAAGAATGCCTTTATTTGGCCTTTGTTGTGTTTGCATTTGTCTCTGTATCCTAGATCTGGGAAAGACATGGACTTCTGCTCTTGTCAACCTAACTCCAGATACTTCTTGGTTATATTTTGGGTTTTTTCTCTGATGAATTATGCATAGTGGGCTATTCGGGCATATCCCTATCCTCCCAAGAGAACAGTGAAGAGGGGCTAGCAAACATTTTCTGAAAAGGGTCATATACTAAAAATTTAGAATTTGCTCTGACAGCTAATAATCATTGCTATCATAGTATAAAGTCTATGTATCACTTAAATGGATAGACTTGTCAGTTTCAATCAAATTCTACTGGCATTTGAATCTCATAAAACTTATACCAGTTATGGAGTGGTTTTTGTTTGATATCTTCAACCATTTAGAACATAAAACCCAGTCTTTGCTTACTGGCCATCCAAAAGCAGATAGAGTATCAGAATGGGCTGAGGACCATGGTTTGCAAGCCTCTTATGAATGTACCTATTGCTGCTATGGTATACGGTGACATCACATTGATGAGTCTAGAACACAAACCTCACATTTATCATGATAGAACCGATATAGATTCTGACCATTCTATCTATCATCCTCTGAACAAGATAGGCAGAAAATGTAGCATATTCCACATAAAGACAATTTTGTGCAAACTAAGCCATTAATTTTCAGATAGTAAAAATGCTGCTATACATTCTTATTTTCCCTCCTCAAAACCATTTTGGAAGATCTTCTTATCGGTATGTGCGGCATTAAAACACAGACAGACAGACAGACAGAGAAGAAGCAAAGTGCCTGCAGACAGGCTAAGGGGAGGGAGGGAATCAGCGGACATTGGTGGTGGGAAATGGACACTTGTGGAGGGATGGGTTCTGGAACACTGTATGCCTGAAACACAATCATGAACATATTTGTAATTGTATATCTCATGGTGGTATAATAAAAAATAAAAAAATAAAGTAAAAAAAAATTTTGTCAAAACATGTGATGAGCTATGTGCATATATGTTCACATATACATATTTCACCAATAAAATACTATATGGCATATATGCCATATATTCAAATTATAAATATATGGCATATTTATAACACTGATGAACTAAAAAGAACAGCATGCATTAGCCCACAGAAAGCATTGAAAAATGTCTCCTTTGTCCTTTACACAATTATTTTCAGCTCTGACTACAACCTCTGAATCCTTTTATCAAAGCTCATGACATTCTCCCCATTGCAGACTCGGAAGTGAAGCCGCTATGACAGTCCTGAGTGGCCACGTGGTTGTCTGCATCTTTGGCGACGTCAGCTCAGCCCTCATCGGCCTCCGAAACCTGGTGATGCCACTTCGTGCCAGCAACTTCCATTACCATGAGCTCAAACACATCGTGTTTGTGGGCTCCATTGAGTACCTCAAGCGAGAATGGGAGACGCTTCCACAACTTCCCCAAAGTGTCCATATTGCCTGTGAGTCTGGGGTCTCATTACTGATACTTCTTGTTTCTTTTTTTTTTTCACATAAAAATACTAGTTGTGATCTTAACCATGCCTCTGATTCCTTCCTTTATCTGGTTCTGTGCCCGACGACAGCCTTTCCATTCTCCCCCTGCCAGTCTAGGAAAATCCAGGCTCAGGGAGGCCTGATTAAAGGAATTTAAAGTCAAGTTTAGTCATTCATCAGTCTTCAAGTTTAATTGGAATCAAATTCATTAACCATTTTTTGGTGTCTAAACATTTTCTCTCTTGCCTACCTGAAAGCTGGAACAAAGTTGATACTTAGTTGCAGAATTTCAAGCATGTAATATACCACATAATTAATGCCTGGGGAATATTTGATTGAACAGTGTACTGCTTTCAAACTAAATGGGTTTAATAAAGTTCTTCATGTCTCGGCCAGTCACTACTGCTGTCCAATCTCTAGCTCTCTTCTTCAGAATTCAAGGAAAGGGGCCAGAAAGATAGCACAGCGGGTAGGGCATTTGCCTTGCACACAGCCGACCTGGGTTCAGTCCCGGCATCCCATATGGTCCCGTATGGTCCCTCGAGCACCGATAGGAGTAATTCCTGAACAAAGAGCCAGGAGTAACCCCTGAGCATTGCTAGGTGTGACCCAAAAAGCAAAAAAAAATTTAGAAGTCAAGAAAAACATGGGTTTGTGTGTGTATGTGCTTGTGTACATATGACATTTTTAATTTATAAAATAATAGGACCCCCCAAAAAGAAATAGTTTAGGTCTCCACCTACTACTCTGGGAACTTGGGATACTTGATGTAGGAATTATGTAATCACTTTAAAAATAATAATTCAACATTTTTACATGAACCCTTAAAATTTGTACTTAGAATTCCAGTATATGTTCATGATGTAAGAGCCCATGCAACTACCTCCAAACATTATTCTTGGAGGATCAGATCCCTAAAACCGAGCAACTTAATTCTATAAGAGTTCCGAGTTTTCTTCCAGTTTTGGAATTAATGTACATCTCATCTACTCTAAGTTTTGAGAAACTCAGAAGTGAAAAATGAAGTCGCAAGTAATATAATTAAATAAGGAACACATAGGAATCTATACCATCAGTGATATTTGTTAATAACTATCATTTCTCTCTTGCATGTTTCTGTTACAATAAGTACTAAACAAATATTTAAATGAGTGAGAAAAATGTAGACAGTATCTTTTGGATGATGAACTAAAGTACCTATTACTTTATAAATACAGGTAGTTAAAATAGTCACCTACAGAAAAACAAATGTATGTAGAATATAAATAAATATGTGAATATAGAGAGCTTATTAATATAAAACATAATAATCATAATTAGATATGTCCATGATTATCCTATTTGTGCTCTCCTTGAGGAACACATTGACTAGGTTCTAAAATATTTTGGAACATGTTTGTTTTTTCTGAGATAAATAGGTCCATGTATGTCGCATACTATTTCTTCACTTATTTCACTTCAAATCGCCTTATCTCAGTCTTACATATATGACAGAGAAATGCTTGCACATAGCACAGAGAAATATAAGCTGTTTTTATTTATATAATGTGTATTTTGGATTTGGAAATTATGTCTCTCTAATTGTGCAGGGATTGTCTTATAATCACTACCTAATTTCTTACAAGGTGACGATTAAAAGAACATTGAGATTGGCAATGAATTTATACCGGGAAGTTGGCCAGAATTATTTTATGCCAAGAGATTTCAGAAAAGAGAGAATTGTCTTCTCTCAAAGTATTCTGTATTAGAGTCTGGAACTCTAGTAGCTCTTTAGTCCAACTAGCGTATTGTTCACTTTCAACAATCTTTTGGTGGCTGAGAATAGAATTGTGACTATCTGAAAGACAAGACTGAGGCCAATTTCTTGTTTTATTGTGGGGCTGTGTGTGTGTGTGTGTGTGTGTGTGTGTGTGTGTTCCTACCTGGTGGTGCTCACGACTTACTCCTGGATTTTTACTCAGGGATCATTTCTGACAGAGATCAGGAAACCATATGTGTTCAGTGCCAGGGATTGAACACAGGTCGACCATGTGCAAGGCAACCTGTGTTCAATCCCTGGCACTGAACTATACTTTCCCCACTATACTGTCTCTCTGACCCCTCCAGGACAATTTTTGCTGCCAATTTCCATCATCTGAAAGCCCCATCTCTAGGCAGGATAAGGGAGGAAGCATCCAAAGGTATAGGACAGTTGGCAAACCCTGTCCCTACCCACTGTGTTGGCCACAACTCCAGTTTTCACACAGGCTCAAATCTCCATTCACCATGCAGGTGGAATAGGCTAGTGGACCAAGGATTCTGCATCCTGAACATGCACTGTAGAATAGTGCCGCATGGCCTTGGACCTGTGACATTCCATGGAGGGTATTTACTTTGCTGTAGTGGTCATGCCCCCTACTCCAACACAGATTGTTTGTATTATACCCATGGTTTCATTCATGCCTTAGCTGCCATTGCCTCCTTCATCCAGATATTTTTTCCTACTTATTTTGTTGTTAATGTAATTTAAAAAACAAATCTGTTTAAGGGCTTATTTATTTTTAATTACACCACTAATATACAAATATGTTCTTGTTATAAAATATTCAAAGAACAAGAAGTATATAAAGTCAAAAACAAACTTTCCCTTCACCCCCTCCCCAGAGGTAATTACTGTTATTAGTTAAGTGTGTATTTTTCCTGAACTTTCTCTCTGAATATGCATATACTTATAAATGCATTTATAAACAGATAGTTTGATTTTGTGATTTTCTTTTTATGTAAATGAAACCCTACTTTGCATTCTGTTGAGTTTTGTTGCTGGAGTTTTCTCTTTCACTTGCTCCTCTGTCTTTGAGATTCTTCTAGGCAAAGACTATACAGAGAACTATCTCAGTTCTTTCCATAGAACTCTGTTGTATTTACGTTCAGTGTGAACCATTCCTATGCTATTGGACAATTGGGTCATTTTCTTGTGTTTTGTTTTTTTCCTTGATGAAAATATTTAGTACATAATATGACCTAAAGCTTAACTCGTTTTTATCTCCCCTTTCTGAGCAGTCCATTATTTCTCTTCCTTCCTACATCGTCCCCATCAAGCAGAATTTTCAGCCTCTTCTAAACACACCATTCTCTGCTGGCTGTTTTCCCTTGGCTGCATTGGAAATACTAGCTGGAGCTGCTGTCCTTTGCCTGAGACTTAAGTGACCTGCTATTAAATAACCAAGTATTTGAAACCCACCCTGTCCTTACATTCTAAAAGCCAGAGGTTGCCACAGGACAGTTACTTAAATCAAGACAATATCAGGCAGGAAGAAGATGTAGAACCCTGGCATTATTCCTTTCCTCGTTTGTTAGTTATAGCTTGATTGAGTATTGAGAACAAACCTAAAACGCTGCCATCAGCACCAACTACCCTTTAGATTAGCACACAGCTCCTATTCCCTGGAATGTAGTTAGGCCAGCTTAATGTCAAGGCATAAAAAGATACTTGTTAAATAATTTCCCACAGCACTGGCTCAATCTTTAATTTGTTTTTATTTTTTTCCTCTCTTTCCCTCTCGACCCGCTGTCTTACTTTTGCTTTTCTTGTTTTTATTCCTTTCCTCTATGCCAAAGGGTACGCCATTAAGTCGGGCTGATTTAAGGGCCGTCAACATCAACCTCTGTGACATGTGCGTTATCCTGTCAGCCAATCAGAATAATATTGATGATACTTCGCTGCAGGACAAGGAATGCATCTTGGCGTCACTCAACATCAAATCTATGCAGTTTGATGACAGCATCGGGTCTTGCAGGCTAATTCCCAAGGTAAGGACAGCCTATAATACTTCTCTGCTCAGCCTGTGGGGGACAGGGGGCTGGCAAGAGGGATATCCCTCACTCCACAATGCAAAGAGGCTCACATCAGCCTGACTGTCAGTGAAACCAGTGGTTCTGTGATGGCTTTCGAGTCATATGTAGCTTCTTCTTGCCCTCCTGGCTTGAGAACTGAGCACCCACATGCACTATAGCCTGTCTTCTTAGAGAACAGACCACTTCTTCAGCCTTCCCAAATAGTCACTCTATGTCCAGCTGAATGCCAGAACACCTCAGTCCTTGCTGAATGGTGATATGCCCTTTGTTCACCTAGACCACACTACTTAGGGCTTAGATCTGGCAGGGTTAAGTTTGCCATAGTTGGACTGCTGTATTTGGGTGTTAAAATTTGCATTACTACAAGCCCACCTAGGGAGGAGGTCCTCTGGAATGTGGGGACTCCCTGAACATTAAGATCATTTTGTAAGAGTTGACACTCATCAGTGCCCATGTTCTCCATAGGGACCTGACAGCATTAAGTGATGCACATCTGCCTGCCCTGCTCAACTTGTCTTCTCTGTTATTTGCTCTGAGATCTGGGGCAGATGCTTAGAGGGAAGACGTCATCTAGGAGTCTCAGAGGCTGCATGGCAAAATCCCCACCACAAACAGCCCCTCTAATCAGAGCCTTGGCAGGAAAAATGTGATGCTTTTTCCTCTGAGTAACACATCTGTGTGGCTTGGCATCCATGATGGAATCACGGTTGTATGTGGTCCACTGTGTATGTATGTGGGCAGTGGGCAATATGACATGGAAACTTCAGAAGGCCTGAATCCTGTCATTCCAGTAGACACTGCTTGTGAGAAACTACAATTAGGGATGTGAAGCACTATCTTTTAGAGATGAGACAGTTCAGCTCCATTGTGCAGTCAAATCTTACATGCTTTATTATCTTTTATCAATTAGTATCATCATACATCTGCTCATTCTTGTGGTGCAATTGGGCCAATAGTTCCTAGACTTGTTTTTCCTCCATTGTTCTAGGTTGTAGCATACCAGTTAGAGGGGCTAACGGAACCTAGATTGGGGCCAGCTGTCATCAGACCCTGAGCAGCCACAAGGTTCAAAGCAGTTTTCAGGGAGTTTTCTGAGAACCCTCTGACTGTATTTCTAGCAATGAGAGAGGAGGTGAGAGCTGGAGATATATAGTTCAGGAGAACCAATCACTTGGTGTTGGAGGTGAAACAGTTAATGGTGTGGTCTCTTGGGCTTTTGTTCCTCTGGTCCTTCTAAGGGTTGAGTCAATCCCCAATTTTCTTCTTTCTTGAGCTTGAGTGACTTTTGTTCTTGACATAGCCTGGACCAATGCAGCCTGAAGCCCGGCTTTGACCTCAGCACATCAGCTCATTCCCTCTCTCCTTCCAGTTTAATTTTTGGTATCCACTTATTCAGTTAGGCTCAGAAGACAGAACAACATATCAAGGTGGATGATACTGCACTGTAGTCTAGCCAATCGCTTAAGGAGTCAGGCTCACCTCTTGCACAGCCTGAAGGCATGGAGGTGACAAAGGTTGTAAGCAGAGAGCAAAATGGACTTGTCAAGGTGGAAGGAGCGGGCTAGCAATTGGTTTTTGCTTTTAAGAATTTGTTGCTGCACCTGCCACAGCGTGCACTTTTCCTAGAGGCCTCATTAGAAATGCAGAATCTCTTGCCCACTCTGGTACCTACTGGGTTCAAATCTGCATTCGGAAAGAAATCCCCATGTACACTGCTTTAAGGCACAATGAATTTTCATGCTAACAAAGCTGGGTCTAGTGAACATGCTGACCAATTTGATTAGATGTCCCTTTTCTCCCAGGCAGAACTAGCAAGGAGAATGGAAAGGAGTGTTAGCTGAAATAGTGCCTTCTGTTGGAGGTAGAAGGCAGCAGGAAGGAATGGGACCAATGGGAGGGGGCAGGAAACATGCCTTTCCAGGCTCGTTTTTGTCTCAATTTAGTATCATGGTTTTTGAGACACAGAGACCAAAATCCCAACGTGTAATTTAACTTCATAAATATCGAACACCGGTGAGCCTTCCAGCTCTCATAAACCTACTCAAGCTTCCCGATGCCAGATGATGGCCAAACTGGGAAAAATGCTTCTGCTCCCCTCCGTCCACAGACACTCACTAGAGCTCAGATGCTTTTTAGCTTGCGGGTGGGTTTGAGCAGGGAGGTTTAGAGAAAAGTGAATGGCAGGTCATTTTTCACCCCCCCACACACACACACACACACACACACACACAGCCATTGTGTTTTCCAGGGACCACAGAAGGTTAGCAGTGGAGTGGAGCTTATTCCTCTATAGCCAGAAACCAGCATAGTAAATGTATGTTGAGGAAATAAGGACACCAGGTCCTTATTTCTCCTTGTTTCTTTCTCCTTCAGTTTTGTTTTCTGAAAATCTCCTCTGGTGACATTCTGACCTTCCAAATGAAAATGATCCAGCCATGATCATCAAGACTATAAGTCACTCCTGTATGGGACCGGAGCAATAGCCCAGCGGGTAGGGCGTTGCCTTGCACGCAGTCGGCCCATGCCGACCGGGTTCGATCCCCGGCATCCCATATGGTCCCCCGAGCACCGCCAGGAGTAATTCCTGAGTGCAGAGCCAGAAGTAACCCCTGAGCATCGCCGGGTGTGACCCAAAAAGCAATAATAATAATAATAATAATAATAATAATAATAATAATAAATAAAAGTCACTCCTGTATATCTGCTCCCTGTCCCAGCCCCTGGCTGGGGCATGAGCAAAGTATATGTTTGCCTCTGGCTACTTTAGATAAAAATGCAATTATGGGGTTTGCCCAGTCTGTGGTCTCATATAGATCTGCTGATTTTCTGTTCATTCTCCCTCCTTGGAACCCTTTGGATAAACTGGAATGCTCATTGGTGCCAAAGTCTTGACTTACCTTTCATCGGATCTTTGACCAGGACCAATTCCCAAGTGGACTAGAATTTCAAAATCTGGAATTGATATGCTACTTGTTTCATTTTTTTAGGAGCACAATGTTAAATAATTACAACTCTCTTAAATACTTATAATTTAGGTTTCCTATCACGGCTACCCCACATTTTATCACTATTTTGTAATTTTTATGAAAACCCATTCTTTGTTCTGTCCTGAGAGTTATTTTACAATCGCATCAGAACTCAGAGGGGTTGAAACCTGGTTTTTAAACAAATCAGTGTGCTTTTGAGTAAGAATTGTTACATACATATTGCAAAGTTGTTCTGGAATGTCATACTGTAGTGTAAAAATATATTTTGATCATTGTCATTATAGACACTTGATTGGGATCTGTGTTCCAACACCTGCTCCTATGTATTATTTGGTATCCTAGAGCAATGAACCTCTTTTTCCCTTTCCTTTCCCTCCATTCCCTGTGGATGTCACTATTCTAAACCACATGGTGTCAGAACTGGCTTAGCCTAGGGATTCTGGACCAGACACTTTCTGAAAAGATCTGAGTGTGATGGCTGGTTGTCAAAAACAATTACAAAGAAAGGTGGCATGCCCCATGCTGGATGGTATATCTGATGTGACAGTTGGGTCTATGAGATGCAGTTTTAATATACATAGCAGGCAAGACTGCAGTGACAATTACATAAAGCAGGTGAAGCTGCTTCTTGCTGGTCAGCAAACATCAGCTCAGAACCACTTTACAGCTCTTTACCAGCAACTAAGTGCCTTTATTTACAGAGTGCCTGTCACTTCCCTTTGGCTGGAGAGCTGGTGTATTATTTAGCACGCATTTATCTGGGGAAAACATTTCAATTTAAATCAGCTGGTACAACAGTGGCTCTTGCCAGACTCTTTCCCTGTGGTTCAAAAAAGACAAGAACTGAGCTGGATCTTGGAAGGGGAGGGATGAGCAAAGGGAGTCAGGGTTCAGACTCAAAAGCTGCTTGAGTCAGTACCTGAAAAAGAGAAGGATTCATTCTCCCCTGGTGCTTTTGCATTGATTTATGAATGGAGCATTGCATAGATTCATCCTGTTTAACCTTTTAGCAATGGTAACTCTTCAGAGGAAAAAAGAGAGGAATAGATAAATAACCCCCTATGTTTAAGGCACTACAAACAACTTGGATTTAGCCTTCTGCTGTTAGGGATGGGGAACACAGATGAAAAGAGGAGGTTCTTACCCTAACCATTCACACTGTAATGAGACAAGGATGGACCGCTCCGGAAATAGAGGAGCATAGAAGATTCTTAATGACATATTTTCAAGGGTTTGATAAGTTTTCCAAAAAAAAATGGTAGCGTTTGTGAATGAGTTGACTATAGAACATTAAGAATATGTCTGCTGTCATTGGGGAATGGAATTTTGATTTTAACTTGTTAAATTTTAATACATTTAAGTATAAATATTAATATATGGCCAGTTACTACCACATAGGACAGCAAAGGTCTATACCATACACTTATTGCCTTGCTAAGTGTTTAGGTTTATAGTATGATGATGCTTAATCTTTTCATACAATAACAAACAAATGTAAACATGGTTTAGTGATGGAAAAATCTGGAGCTATATAAGAAGTTTTGTAAGGAGCCTACTGTGAAAAAAAAAAGGCAAATACAACAGACAAGCAAATATGAAATGAGGACTGAAAATCAATCTTTGGTGATACCTATAGTAAATGAAAACTAGAAATTGAGAAGGATTTGACACTGAGAAGATAACTATCGGTGAACAGTTGGGTGGGAGGAGGTGTGGGAAAGCAAGGGTTGGAGGAAGCATTAGGAATGTTTTGAGATGGCAACTGGGTAGTTGTAGAAACAAGAGAACCCAAAGAAAAAACAGGCTTGGGGCAGAAGATAAAGAGTTTGATCCTGGCTGATAGGAGTTAGAATGATCTACTTATAAATTGATATTGTTCCAATTGGGATTGATATTATTGGGTAAAATACACACTAATAACAGAATTATAATAATATATTAATAATACGATATGTATCACAAGTACTTGTTATATACTATATAAAGCTGGGAACTTGTAAACCATCGTGAATGGTGTAGAGATCTTGAGAGTGTCTGTTTCCCAGATAGAGCAATTAAGAGACAGGGTTAATTATGGAACTTTGGTAGACTTCAACACTGAAGAGACAAATAGAGGAAGTAAATGTAGTAAATGGGGTCAGGGCAAAAAATTGTGTGGGTTTTATGAAAGAAAGATTTAAATAAGCCCCCGATCAGCCATCTAGAAAGCATCCTAATTATTTGTTAGCATGCTGGTTTTTCTTGTTGTTTGGGTCATACCTGGCAGGGGCCGGGGTTTTCTTCTGGCTGTATGCTCAGGAATTGCTCTTTACATGACTCAGGGTTCTGGGGGATCTAACCCAGGTTGATCACATGCAAAACAAACTCCCTACGTATTATGCTATCATTAACTCGAACATGCTTTATTTCTTTATTTCTTTATCTATTTATTTATTTATTTATTTATTTTTCTATTTATGTATTTATTTATTTATCTATTTATTTATTTATTTATTTTTTGGCCACATCTGGTGATTCATGGGGCATTCGTTCATTTATTTTTTTTTTTGGCCACATCTGGTGATTCCAGGACTGTTTAGCAGAACATGTAATACTGAGGATAGAACCATCTCTTGGTTGAATATATGTATTTTATTGAGAATATAATAATTCCCTGAGAGGCAAGTACTGCTCTTTGCCTTCATGTCTGCCGTGCCTCAAGCTCAACATCTGGCAGTGTTGGCTTACCACAAGCACTTGTTGAATGGAATCAAATGAAAGAAAGCAGTGCTTAGTACTATCAGATACTACAGAAGAGTTAAGTAGATGAGGGTCTAAAGAAGGCCAACTGGACATTTAATCCTCAAGAAGTTGTTGGTATCCACAATATGTAAGAGAAGGAAGAGATAGAAAGAGAGAGCAAGAGAGGGAGAGAGAGAGAGGGATAAAGAGAGAAAAAAGATAAAGAACCTGCCATAGAGGCAGGCTATGGGAGGGGAGAGGGAATCGAGGACATTGGTGGTGGAAAGTGGGCACTGGTAGAGGAATGGGTGCTGGAACACTGTGTGGCCAAAACCCCAAACATGAACAACTTTGTAATTGTATATCTCATGGTGGTATAATAATTTTTTTTTTGCTTTTTGGGCCACACCGGCGATGCTCAGGGGGTTACTCCTGGCTCTGCACTGAGGAATTACTCCTTGCAGTGCTCGGGGACCATAAGGGATGCCAGGGATCGAACCCAGGTTGGCTGTGTGCAAGGCAAACACCCTACCTGCTGGACTATTGCTCCGGCCCCAAGGTATAATAAAATATTAATTAAAAAAAAGAAGTTGCTGGTGAGCTTTGCAAGTTGAATAGCTTATTGAGAACAGAGTCAGCACTCAGCAGGCCAAACATCAGTAGGAAGTGAGAACTGGAGACCATAGGTAATCAAAGAAAGTTTTTCTTTTTCTCCTCCTACAATGATAAGAACATTAAGAATACACCATATTTGTTGGCTACACTGGACTGAAGCGCAACCTATAGGAAAGGAGAATTTGAGATTAGAAGGTGTTGTTGAATGACAGGGAGAGGGACCGAAAGAGGCCGAAGATGACATCACATTCCCTTTGAGACAGAAACTGGGTGGGGAAGGCAAGTCCGGAGAAAGCTCAATGTCTCCTACACGAGATGTGATGTATTCTAGATTCCTCATGTGATTATCCTTGGGAAAGTAAGTATAAGGACAGTTAGAACAGGAAAACGATCATGATCAAGGGTCAGAATAGTCCTCTTGTTTTCCTGCCTAAACATGTGCAGGAATGACTAGTATTAGAGTGCAAATGAACATAAGCAAGGCCAGCTGAGGATGGGATGATTAAGATGTAATGAAGTCAGTCATTGGCATGGCCTTCATGTTTTCTCTGCAGTATTTGGTGTAAAGAGCAGAGAAGATACATATAAGCTTTACTTTGGGATAATGATTCAGGGGGAGGCAAAGGATTCTATGGGTCTGCAGAGAAAATATTATGAATTGACTACCAGTCTAAGATGGTTGATGGAGAAGTCAAACTAGAGAAGAAGCACAAGGGTCTAGAAATAAAAATTAAATCAAGAAAAAAATCTTGGGAGCAGACATGAGTGTCAAGAATAGTAAACTGGGTAAAAGGGGTGAGAGAACTGAGAGGTGGGAAGTGTGATCAGAAGTAGAATATGTGGTAAATTCAGAGAATGAAATATTCCTTTTTGGAATAGGTATTTCACTGAAATATTCATGACAGTATTGAGCTCAAAGCAGTTCATATGAACACGACAAAGCACTGTCATCATTACCATCACCAACAACTGTGATAGCAATGTCAGTGCTCATGTGCTTTGCTGCTGTTTCACAGATGGATTTTTTTTGCCCATGAACACAATATATTTCTTAAATTGATGGTTTTATGCATACCGAAGATCTCAGACTTAAGATTGTTTTAGTGTCTTTAGTCCAGGAAGAAAGTTCAAAGGACAGGAGCACTGGCTTTGCATCTAGGAACCCCATATTTGATATTCAGCACTGAATAGTTCCCTGAGCACTTTATAAGTAAAGCACAAGTGCTTTACTTATAAAGCATTTGTGTGTCCAGACTGTGTTTTTGAAGGCATTGCCAGGAAAACATAAAGGATATCTGACATCCTTGCCACCTTCTTCACAATTCCAACATTTTCCTGGGAGAGAATCACCATTCATGGAGCCTATTGTTCTAGGACAGGGAGGAAAAGAGAGTGGGTTTGAGAAACACTAAAATCATTACTAGAATGGAGGGTGGTACTGCTGAGCATGACCCTCAAGTCAAAAGGCCATCTGGCTTGGACACTGCTAGATGTGGTCCCCAAAAATCAATAGGCCAATGTGTGTGTGTGTTTGTGTGTGTGTATGTGTGTATGTGTGTATGTGTGTGTGAATGCTCTTTAACAATTGTTATTTATGTACTCTAGGTTATTACATGGACACAGTGGGAGAAGAGTCTGATACTATTTTTTTTTTTTGTTCTTATTTTAAAATTTTTTTGTGGGCTGAACTTGTCAGGTTTTTGCTCTGTGCTCAGAGATCACTTCTGGTGGTGCTCATGGCATAATATGGGATGCTGGGAATTGAATTTGGTTTGACCACATGCAAAGCAAATACCTTACCCACTGTACTATCTCTCTGGCCCCAAGAGAGGAGTTTTATAAGCGCCTGTGGTTTTCATGTGTTGAGCATCACTACCTTGGTAATCCTCAAAGTGGGTGTGCAAAATAACAAGGTCACTATTTTAATTGTGAAAGGAGGAAACTGAGGTCAAGTAATGGTTTTCACCTAGGTCCCCTGGTCTCTGGGATTATAAGTTAAACCATTTTACTTCTTTATGACATTTTTATTGACTCAGGTTATTGGCCTACCTTCTTCCTATCACCATTTTTCCCAATAGATTTTGGGAAGGAGAATAAGTGTTTCAGCATCTGACCTAAATTTATAAGTTGCTGTTGAAAGTTCTACTGTCCTTTGTTGTATGCTTGTATTCAGTGAGTTGTGCTACTTGATTTAAGGTGCCACTCTAATCACAAATACTTATAAAGCATTTGTGTGCCAGACTGTGTTTTGAAGGCATTGCCAGGAAAACAAAGGATATCTGACATCCTTGCCACCTTCTTCACAATTCCAACATTTTCCTGGGAGAGAATCACCATTCATGGTGCCTATTGTTCTAGGACAGGGAGGGAAAGAGAGTGGGTTTGAGAAACACTAAAATGATTACTAGAATGGAGGGTGGTATCTCTTCCTGCCTTCCCTGCACTAGACTAATGGGTGGCTTGGATTGGAGACAAGTTTTGACCCTTGACTTGTTCCCTGCCAAGCCCCCAGAAGTCAGAAAACATCACACAACACAACCACAGCCATCCTCAAGGTCCGACTCCACAGCTGGACACAGCCCGCTTCCAGTATCATGTGGGAGCTTTGCACCCACTCGATATCTCAAAACCTGGTATACCACAAACGCGTGGGAGTCAGGAGGCCAGGTAAGAAAGAGAAGGGAACTGTATGCTGGTAATCATTGAGAATGATAATACCATCGATAACTGAGCATTAAATACAAAAAAGTACATATGATAACCTCTAAATGTATGTATTGCAAGTTGCAATGTGTAAGAAAGGGAAGTGAGAAGGAGAGAGAGATAGAGAAGAAAGACAGAGAGAAAGAGAGATAAAAAACCTGCTATGAAGGTTCTTTTTCCCCTTCTTTTGGGTAGGACTCCTCTCGGCTGAGATCCTTTCTCTTTGGTGGGAGACATGGGCTCTCTTGTATGGTCCAAGTTCTCACCAGAGCGAGAGTTCTTTCATTATATTGGATTACGGTGGTAAACTCGCAGACATGGGGCAGAGCTGCTACTGGCTCTCCCTGTGAACAGCCGCTCATGAGGCGCCCGGGAGGATGGTGGGTTCTAGCCCTGGCCCACCATCCCAGCAGAGCCTCGCAACAAGCCAGAAGACCCCCTCCATGAGGGGCCTCCATTTTCCACATCCAGACTTCTCTCTCGTCAGACCTCCACCCAGCAGACCAGCCTATCAGCGCCCGGCTCATCGAGTTCCACCCTGCAGCAGTCTTTCTTAAATCCGCTCAGGTATGCCGGTCTAGAGACTTGCAGACATGGGGCAGAGCTGCTACTGGCTCTCCCTGTGACCAGCCGCTCATGAGGCGCCCGGGAGGGATGGTGGGTTCTAGCCCTGGCCCACCATCCCAGCAGAGCCTCGCAACAAGCCAGAAGACCCCCCACTCCATGAGGGCCTCCATTTTCCACATCCGGACTTCTCTCTCGTCAGACCTCCACCCAGCAGACCAGCCTATCAGCGCCTGGCTCACGCAGCCGCTTGCGGCTGCGCGGTTCATCAATAAATGCTGGACTTAGAGGTGCCTACAAGAGTATGCTACCTGCACGGCAGAGCCTGGCAAGCTACCCGTGTTGTATTTGATATATGCCAAATACCAATAACAATTATAGACCTCATTCCGAATGGATTGGGGCTCTTTATGTTCCTGGAGCAAGCAGATGCCTTGGGCTCTACTAGCATGAGACAGGACATATGGAGATGTTACTGGGGCCCGCTCGAGCAAATCGATGATGAACGGGAAGACAGTGATACAGTGATACAGTGATGAAGGCAGGCTATGGGAAGGGAGAGGGAAGTGGGGACATTAGTAGTGGGAAATGGGCATGGGTGAAGGTATGGGTGCTGGAAAACTGTATAACCGAAACTCAAATATGAACATCTTGTAATTGTGTATCTTATAACGGTATAATAAAATATTAACAAAATTCATTGCTAGACTGTCAGTCGGTGGATGCAAATAGTACTGGCTGCAGGAAAAATCAAAGCAGAAGGGGACAATATAGGGTACCTGGGGATGCCTCAGGGGAAGGCAGTTCAACTGGAATATGTGGTGTAAGCCTAAGGCAGAAACCTGGGTTGGAAAATGAAAATCTTTTCTTTAGGAGGCTGTCAATAACTTGTTGGGGGGTTTATGAGTTAGAAAGCTTTGAAGAATAATTAAGTAGGCACGAGGAAGCCATGCAAAGTGCTGATGGTATTAGAGTTTTGGTGAGATTAGCCTAGGAGTAGGGAAGGACAGGATTCAGGAATGCAGGATGAGACCTGTGGCTATCCAGGAGACAGGAGCTTTGAACCAGCAAAAGAATGAGATGCTAGCGTGAGACCTAGTAGATGTGAAACAGACTGCTTGAGGATTCCCTTTCATCAGTGACAGAGAATAGAGACACAACTGATGAATGCTATAGAGTGAATAGCAGGGAGAGAGGTGTATCATTGGTAGTGTGGGTATTTAGTCATGGCTCATGATGTTCACTTGCTGGGAAATTCATGTGGATGTAGCAAGCAGATGGGTGACATGTAATGCTGAACACAGGAAAGAGAGCTAAAGACCTACCCTGCTATTTTATGCTCTTGGACTGGTCTCAGTGCAGAGGAATGAGGAAAGAAACTTGAAGACAGGAGCTATAAGAGGCATCTTAAAAAGGACAGAGGGAAACAGTGGGAGGACTTGCAGAACAATTTTACCTGGGTTCCCAGTATACTCAGAGAGAGCACTCCTAAGGCCCAGTCAAGAACCAAGTTAAGTAACCTGGAAACAACCAGTATGCCCGAGAACTGATGACTCGATAAAAGAAACTGTGGTACATCTACACAGTGGAATACTATGTAGCTGTTAGGAAAAATGAAGTTATGAAATTTGCCTATAAATGGATGGACATGGAAAGGATCATGTTGAGTGAAATTAGTCAGAAGGAAAGAGAGAGACATAGAATGACTGCATTTACTTTCATGACATAAATATATCAGGTGGTCTTACCAAAAAGTGGAAATTACCGCAAACATGAGGGAGTCAGAGGTTAGGTAAGACAGAGAAGGGAACATGTGTGAATAAATGTTGAAAGGGCTGATACCAACATAGAATTGAGCATTAAATACAGGCAAAAATGCACATGATGGCTTCCAAGTGTATGTAGTGCAACCCACAATGTGTAGGAGAAGGAAGGGAGAGAGGGAGAGAGAAAAGAGATAAAGAACCTGCCATTTAGGCAGGCTATGGGAGGCGGGAGGGAATTGGGGACATTGGTGGTGGGAAATGGGCACTGGTGGAGGGCGGGTGCTGGAGCACTATGTGACCGAAACCTCCAAACATGAACAACGTTGTAATTGTATATCTCACGGTGGTATAATAAAATGTTTAATTAAAAAAAAAAAAGAACTAGGCGAGGTCCTGGGAGAAGTTACCTGAGAGGAATGGACCCCTACTGCTTCCGTTGGTGTGGGCAGTCTGAATTGAAGAGATATAAAAGCTGTACCCCTTTGTTTTTTTTTTTCCCTTTTGCGTTTTCACCCTCTCCTTTCTGTTCTCCCTGTTAGGCCTTAACATGTGGTGGTGGCCATCTTGGCCTGGGGCTCTAAACCTACACCTGACGGGACCCAGCCGGAACCCAAAGTCTTGGGTTTTCCTATTGTTGGATTGTATACCAGAACCTGTGAGAGTAAAACTTTTTGAAATTAAAAAAAAAAAAAGAACCAATGTTAACTATCTTTTTTCCCTCCCTTCTCTAGTTTTCTCCTGTTTCTCCTGTTTCATCCATTTCTACATAAAATGGATGAGATGAGATCCATAATTCTTGGTAACAAGAAATCTCTGGCATTTTCAGCATTTCACTGTTTCAGTGATATTTTTTTTTTTGACACAAGTATGTTTTAGATGGCCTGAATTCTCATTCCGGAGGGAGATCTCTGCTTCTTGGCAGAATTGGGGATATAACAGGTTGGTTAGCAGAAGCTCTCATGTGCTTCCTGAATGGCATAGTCTTTGTGTCTAAAGTGAGGAGAGGCCTGCATTGGGGTGAGCTTGGGGTAAAGGATTTCACATTTTTTTACAGATCACTCATAGTCAAGGCCCCTGCCATCCTTCCATCCCTGCCCTCTTCTCTGTCTCCTTTCAACTCCCTTCATCTCTCTCATGGAAACACACCTGTACAATTTTAATGCACATTCCCCCTCCCTGGAAACATAGAAGCCTTTTTTCAGCTGCTCTCGTATAACATTTCATTACCACAATATTCTCTCTCAATTCTGAAATGGTGGTGGGGAGAAGCCATTTTTCTTTATACCCACCGAATGAACAAAGCTCTGCACTAAAATATTTTTCTTCAGTGGTAACTGAAACGGCTATTGGCTTCCATCCCAAAAACCAGAAAGACAATTATACTTAACTGTTTAGAGATTTATAAATACCACACTGGAGTAGCCTCTAGGTAGTAACTTTAGATACCCAGCCCAATAATTTTCTTTTTATTGGTTTGTGATTTAGATCTTATTTTGAGTCCTCTATAATAAGAGTAGTACATTTCATTAAAAGAGCTTACTAAACAATAAAGAAAATCTGGCTTAGGGCTCCGAGCAAGTTTCAAGTACAAAAAGGGGCCTGCCCTGTTACATTTCTTTCATTGGACATCACAAGATGAATCTCAGCACAGGGCTGCAGATGTAGTTCAGCAAAGCAGCAATTGCAGCTGTTTTCTAAATGACTTCAACTTGGGAGAATTTTTCCTACACAGCATATTTCACCACATGAGAGATCCTCTGAAGACCGCCATTTACTATTCTTGTAATAGACTCCTAAGCAAAAGAAGAAAAACAACAATGGCAACACATTCACCATAACAAGAGGCGGAGAAAGCCGGGCCACTCTCTGTGGAAGACCGTATGCCCTCTAGAAGAGAGAAATTCTTTCTTGTGTAGTGATTGGGGAGATGAAGGCACATATAAAAAGCACAGAATAAGCCTTTTCCTTCCACGTGCACACGGAGCAGATTTGCTTCCCCTTCAGAATGTGCAGCTTGGGATGACCATAGTGGAAGGAAATCTTGACTTTGGAAATGAAAAAGAGATGCAGAGTCTTGTGAATTACTCTACTCCTCGGACCTAGTGAGCTAACTCTCTGCTCCTTTTACAAACTGCCATTTTTCTCAGGTGAGCACATTGATATACAAATAATTCATTTAATTCCCTCATCATGTGCTGAGGCAGGAGTTCTTTATCCCTACTTTACAGATGAGAAAACAGAGGGTCTAGAAAAAATTCAGCAGCTGACCAAAGAGTTGCCCTGAACACAGAGAAGTTGACCCCCAATCTAATTTTAGAACATGTGTTTTTCTCCCTGACATCCACCTGACCCATGCAATAGAACCAATATTATTGTGAGGAGAGAGATATGAGTCAATTCAGTTCTTTGGGGCCACAGAAGGATTTCTGGGGACAAATGTTCTGGCGAGAGAAAGCACCAAAGGAATTCTTGTCACTCCTTATAACCACAGACCAAGCTTTTGTGTAGAATGTTCTTGTCTTTGTCAATATTCGATTAGTGCTTGCTTCTCTGCCATATGCTTTCCAGCAACACAGGATGCTCTCAGCCTGTTTTCTTGACTAAGGAACTGGATAATTAGACAGACAAGTGTAGAGTAGGGAGACATATAAAGAGCTTCGTGTAGCCTGCCTCTGTGAATAGTTACAGATTGACTTTCGAATTCTCAGAAAGAAGGTAGAAAATGGGAGATACAACTGTTGGGTGGGTTTTGTTTAATGTGTTGTCCAGAAGCTTCTAACAAATTTTCATATTTTGCTTACTCATCTTACTCTCCTAAGTATAATTATATAATTAGGGAAAGGTAAAAAGAAGTCTTAATATCTCACAGGACCCCAATGAGATTCTGGATAAGGATGAATTAAGCAATAATTCCTTTGCAGAGCATTCGTCTGAGTTATACCCCATGCCTGTGATTAGAATCTCTGCCCTTTCCATGGGTTTCTATGTAGCTAATGGGCTCTATAGGCAAAAGTTATACAGACATAAAATAAGTTGTAGGGAGTAACTTGAACATACATATTTAGCAATGTGGGGTTGGAATTTCCCAAAGTGCCATGCAGAATGCATGATGTGAGTCATTTGTAATTGTCAGGCATGAATTTAGACCACATGCTGTGGAGAGAGCCTATATGCCTCAAGGTATTAAATTGGAGTCCTACAACCATTCAATGTATTTCTGTCTTTACCTTTTCTGCACAGGCATTTGTCATGTGACATCCTAAAACCGTGATTTATTTTCTAAAAAAAATGACCCTGCAGATAAGAAGCCAACTGCTTTTAAATGACTTCTAGGTCTAAATTTAGAGAATATTTCAGGATATGACTCATTGTTAGTACTTTATGGTTATACTCTAGGGGAAATCGTTCCCCCAGATTCTAGAAGAGTCTCGTAGTAGATATTGTACCTCCTTTTACATGTCTCTAGTAAAGAGTTTTAACTAGAAAGCTGTAAGTAAACGGCATTGTAACCACTAAGGTTGTTATGAGAAGACACTGTTGCTTTGGGTTGTGATGGCAAGGGTGTGGATTGAGGTTCCTGATGGGTATTTTTTAGCATAAGTTAGGGGGCTACAGCACATGATGGGGGCTGAGGAGTAAGTGAAGGCACCATGGCAGTAGAGCACTGTATATTTAATGAAGAATCACTTGGATATTCATCAAAAAATGCTATAACCAGGCTGGAGCAATAGTACAGCAGGTAGGTGTTTGCCTTGCATGCAGCTGACCAGGGTTCAATACCTGGCATCTCATATGGTCCCCCGAGCACTGCCAGGAGTAGCTCTTGAGTGTTAGAGCCAGGAATAATCCCTGAGCATCTCAGGGTGTGACCCAAAAAAGTGAAAAAAAAATTGCTATAACCAAGAGTACTTAAAGGTAAAGGTACAGGAAGTGATTAGAGACAAGGTCTTCTTTAACTTGGCTAGGCCTTCAGAATAATGACCTGGGTGAAAAATAATGCCTTATTCTATCTATCTTTTCTTTATCTCGCCATTCCCACAGAGTTTTAGAAATATTTAAATGCTTAGCACAGCATCTCACACTTGGCACATGTTTACAAAGTGAGCAAATAAATTATTTAATCCCAATATCTGTTGTTTGCAGCCTGTTCTCTGAGTTTGACCTCACATGAGATAAGCAGTTGAACACTTTTATTAAATACCACATCTCTCCCAGCCTCAGTGACTTTCCACACTTTTTGATAGTGAACACTGGCCAGAGTTACACAGATAGAAGACATCAGTTCTGTTCATAAGAGCCATGATCAGACTTGTCCAATTGTTCTCTAGTGTAAATCATCCCATTCCTGTGACCTTTTACTAATAGCTCCTATCCTTGACCTTTTAGCAGTCTTTGCAGGTACTGTTACAAAGTACCAACCTGAGACCCAAGGAGGCTGTAGGGTTGAGACCTCCAGAGTAAAGTAAATGTATAAAACATCTTTACTTTCTGCTCCAGCGGGCTTTGAATTGTTCTTCGGAGATTTCTTGGTCATGTGGAGATGGACACTCATCTCAAAAAGCAAGCTGGTAAATTGGTCTCTAACACCTGTGAAGAAGCAATTCGGCAGATGGGTATTGTTGCTCTGTGTGTGATGGTGTATCACATGGGAGGCTATCAGAATGATGGCACAATTGGACAGTTGGGTAGGGTGAAGGAACCAGTCTTTAAATACTAATTCTGTCCGTCATGTTACTTGACTTTGTATGAACTCCCTATAGCTTTATTTCCACATCTATGCAGTAGCCCTCCCCCAAAACTCCAAGGAATCATGTGTGATAACCAAGAAGGGTTTTACAAAAACATCAATAGGTATAGAAGTAGCTTTTGCTGTTGAATTATAGCACATCTGAGCTGAGGGACAATCATTGTGTTTATTAATGTCAGCCCTATGTCCTTTTAGACATGGAAAACTATGTAACTTCCCAATGCTCCACTGTTCTCACTGGGAATGCTGATTGTGTTCAACTCATTGAATTGTTATTTATCATAGTTTGGCACACAAACTAGCTTTTACATGGATCAGAAAGTCACTCTTTTCTCTAGACACTCCCATTTCTTGGAATTCCAACTCTTAATCTGAGTATGAATAATACATTTCTCCCATCTACTGGGGAAAATATTGTAAGAAATATGCAAATATTCCATGCCCATAATATGGGTGCCACCCACTTAGATGAGCCCTTGGCTTTCAAAACTGAGTCACAACTGTTCACTGTGACCTATGTTAAAACATTGCATAGCCAAGATTCAGTTAGTGATTAAGCAACAGTAACTCTTTAGTGTCATTGCTATCATTGGATAGTTTTACCATTTGGTTTCCCTAAATAAAAAGTATCAAGGAAGATTATTATTTTATACCTGACAGCCCAAATTATTGTTGATTCTGCTTATCCATAGGGATACTTAGAAAATAGATAATGGTAGAAACTTAGACACCTCGGCAAACTGATCAACTCAGATAGACTGACCAAAGTGTTCAGGGAAGTTAAGGGAAAAGAGGACAAATCAGTGATGAACACTGAGATTTACTTTGAGTAATGTGCCACCAGTGGTGCTTCTGTATGAGACTTGGAGGTGACAGTTTGGGAGGAGGGACAGGAGACCCCATACATATCTATACCAAGGCAGGGGCCCTGATGTTCAGATGAAGTCAGAGAATCTAGAGTTGCTGATGCCAGAGCATTAAATTAATATAAATATTATATGTAGATTACGATACCATAGGAGATTAATGAATTCATAATTTTCTGTTCACATTTATTGGAAAGTGTTTCATGTTCCAATAGTTTCATTTAAAGAAAAAATACCACTTCATTTTCTGACTACATACCTAGGCTTGATTGGTATTTCAGATGTGGTCTAAAGTCCTGTGAATATAGACACATTCATCCACATAAAATTATTATTATGCTGTCCATCCTTCCATCCTCCTGCTACCTAAGTGGCACCCAGTTTTCCTCTTTATTTTCTTTTTCCTTCATAATAGTCAGTTTGGCCCTCAGTCAGGAGACAGCATTTTTTGTTATTGTTTTGTTTTGTGTCCACACCTGTAGTGTTCAGGAGTTACTCCTGACTCTGTTCTTTCTGATATCAGGTATCAGAAATCAAGCCCAGTCAGCTGCATGCAAGATAAATGCATGCATTTATCTGCCATAGCTGTACTATCCTTTGGCCCCCAAACTTGCAGCATTTTGAGGATAAGATCTTAGACCACATGAATTATCTAACAAAATGAGGATCTTCCCTCTCTCCCTTTTCCTGCCTCACACATAGATATATATAGAAATATTTGCATATACTAATGCAATAGTTTACCTGTCCCATGGGTTTTCTACATTAGACTCACATTATAATCAGCCAGGGAACTTGTAATCCTTTTCATGCCCGGGCTGATGCCAGAATAATTAAGTCAAACTCTTGGCACTAATTACAGGTATCAGAGATTTAAGAGTATAGCCCAAGTTGAGAAGCATTGACATAACTTCTCTATCCATGGTAACATCTGTACTCATCATATAGGGGCTACTAAATAATCACTAGGTATAAATCTTCAAAGAACTGGCAGCCTGCTAAGGATTAGTGGGGAGTTGGGAAAGCATATAATGAACTTTATATAAAATGCTTTTTTATGATAAATGAACTTTAACTCACAAACTTCAAATTGATTACTGATCTAACACCAATCCTGTCAAGGGAAAAGAGGGAGAACAAACCAGGGATCTGTGCTCAGAGTTTTATTTTCAAGTCTGGTCAGTGTAAGAAATGGAAAACTTTTGGAAATCAGTCAGTCCTTGGTCTAATGACAAGCAAGAGTGATACATAGTGAGAATATCAGGGTGGAAGTTTCTGACTAATTTTTAAAACTTTTTTGTAATAGGTCCTCAGATTATTATAAAATTTATCATGGCTTTCCTTATATTGGGATTTGATGAGGCAATCTTACATGTCTAAAGAAAGTTCATGTGTCATTTATTTCTCTTTATTTATTTATTTGCAATTTGGATAATAAGACTTTTTTTGGTGAGCATTAATTTTATTCCATGCAAGGAAACAATTGTCTCTGTGTTATGAAATATTAAATCAAAATGCCTGCTCTCCCAGATGTCCCAGAGATAAATACAGCAGTATTTTGAAGCCCCTCTTGGAGCTGTTTTGCCTGCAAATTTATTGTTTTGTCTCCATTTTCAGAAAGCCCTGTTTTCTGTGAAGTATAGCACTCTAGGTAGTTTTTAAGGCACAAACTCCCTCTAGAGTTGCCTGTGTCGGCAACAACTCTTATGTAGATGGCACACGAGGGATGGCGCTGATCGCTCCTTTAAGATGACAAATGGTCCGAGAGTGTTATTGTCTTTGATTGCATGCCTTACATCATCTGTATGTAGGAATAAGAGGGCCATACTTTTTCTTTTAGCCATTTTATAAATATTTAAGTCCTTATAGTTGCCTAAAGATATTAAAGCATATTTTACAGTAGTCGGAATATAAATATTATATATAGCACACGATACCAAAGGCGTTTAATGAATTCATAATTTTCTGTTCACATTTATTGGAAAGTGTTTTATGTTCCAAAAGTTCCATTTAAAGAATAAGATACCATTCTGCTTCCTGACAACATACCCAGTCTAGGGCGGTATTTCGGTGCGGTCTCAAGGCCCTATGAATATAGAGACATTCATCAGGAACTGGACACCAAGAAGGCAAGACCCTGGAGTATAGTTCCTCAGCCACTCCATAAATATGTACACATGTATGTATATATGTATACATGCACATATATATCACTTTTTTAATAAAGAACTCTGGTGCTTATTTAAATCATATAGTGTTCCAAAGAAGAAACTTCATAGTACCTCTTCTTATTTCAAGGAGGATAATTAAAAGAAAAAACCAACAATACGCCCTAAGTAAGAACAATAAAGGTGTAGTTCTTAGTATTCCTGTCCTCCCATTTTTCCACTCTTTCATAAATTGGGGACACGGAATTGGTTTGGTAGAGGCTGGTTCAGAGAATTGATTTGGATAATGACTTCCCAAAGCATCCTAAATATCCCCCCCCCCCACATCCAGGTTAAAGAGTTCCAGTGCTCCTTCCTTTTCTGAAGTGTGAGGGAGGGAGTGACAGGAAGACTATTACTGAAACTCTTCATTTCCCCGTGAAATATAAAGACTTTCCTCTTTAATATTTCACAAAGTTTCCCTGGCTCCCAGCGGGAGGCCATGCTGGGTAATGTTTGCTAATTACCAACAACAAAACTAGACATACAACGCTGGTAAATTACCTGACCCTTTCCATTTTAATGAGACAACAAGGATTTCGCGAAGTGATGTTGTTTCACTGGTTAATGGTGTCAGCAATGTTGTAATTGTGGGTTGAGACACATTAGCTGAACAACCACATGTAGGAGAGGCTTTCTCTCCACAAGCCCTTTGGAGACTAGAGCCATATTATCATTAAGGCTTTGTCATTTGCATGCTGCTAATCACTTACTTTATTATCCGGGCGTATCCATTGTCTTTCTTTAATTGCTCCTTAAATTAAAATTAAAAATAGTTCTAAAGCCCACAATGGCTGGGATAGCATCTTGATTATGAAGATAACTTCAAGAAAATAGAGCAACTGGTAACATATTGCCAGGATTATGAGAGAGTCCCACTGTTTTGTACTATGCCTGCAGGCCCCAGGGGCCTAATTGTGGCAGTTTCTCTTCCTTTAGCCCATACTGTTTGTTTAATAAATGGTTATTTATGGTCTTTTTGGCCAGTATAACAACTTTGGAGAAGGTACATCCTTCTTGTTGGTTTGGGCACTGAAATTTCATTCTCTGGGCAAAGGTGTAAAATTGAATTCAAAGGCAAGATCTGCACTAGAGCTTAAGAAAGAGACTCTCCTTTGATACTCTGGCTGGCTTATTTTGTGTAAGATAATTTTTTAAAATTTGGGTCCATGAGATGAACTTCAGAGCTGAAAGGAAACTTAGAATTATCCTGGTTTGTTAGATAAAAGAACTGAATAGCAGAGCAGTTGTCAGGACTATGCTCACACTGCAGGAAATGAATGGACCATCTGTCAATGAGTGACAAAGATGCAGGGCCCCAGAGAGAGAATCATGCCTGCGGGCTACTCCCAAGAGAGTCTGTGATGTCACGTCCAGAGCTGCGACGTGCAAGCTACATGCTGTCATGGAGCCCTACATCTCAGGTCTCATGTCTGCTTGTACTGGTGTCTGTTGATACAGACCATGTGCTACAGACAGGACTGGGAGCGTGTGTCATCATGTTCCTCCAAAATCAACACCAGGAATGACTCTGCAGTTGTCCCTGTATATTGAGCCTTGAAACCCACAATTGTTGTGGTGCCACTCATATATGTTGATACCCTAAAGTTAGGATGATAGAGGTTTTGAGATCCTAAATCAGATGAGATTTAGGCATTGTTGTATCTCCCTCCACCCAGCAGACTAGCCTATCAGTGCCCGGCTCACGTGGCTGCTTGCCGCCGCGTTCATCAATAAATGCTGGACTTAGAGATGTCTACAAGAGTATGCTACCTGCACTGCAGAGCCTGGCAAGCTACCCGTGTTGTATTTGATATATATGCCAAATACCAGTAACAATTATAGACCTCATTCCGAATGGATTGAGGCTCTTTATGTTCCTGGAGCAAGCAGATGCCTTGGGCTCTACTAGCATGAGATAAGACATATGGAGATGTTACTGGGGCCTGCTCGAGCAAATCGATGATGAACAGGAAGACAGTGATACAGTGACAGTGTATCTCCCTTTGTTTTACAAATGGGAAAACTGAGTTTGGACAGGGAATCCCATTACGTTCCCTTACAGGAAGTTAGGGATTGATTGATTGATTGATTAGGACTAAAACTTTAGGTTATTAGTTTATTTTTTCAGTTTCTTTGCCAACCTTACCAGTATATTGTTAACCCTCCAAATAAAGTTTCTTTTTCCCCATTTAAAAGGTTATTAAAAAACTATGATTCATAATATAGTCATTTCAGGTATTCAATATTCCAACACAAATCCCACCACCAGTATACCCATCCCTCCACCAATGTCCAATGTTACCCAAGATTTCCCCCTTAGAAGACATAAAATAATTTACATTATATTGCTTGTTACAACATATATCTCACAATGATGTTACTACAGTCACTGTACAAGGATTTGCTGAGCTGTTAGGTGCTAGTTGAGCCATCTGTGTTATTAATTTTGCTCATTGAGCCTAGTAGCCTTCTATGAAACTTTTCCATCTAATTTTCTGTATTGCTACTCGGTTGTCAGTACTGTGAACTTCAGATGTGGTGGCACACTCCAGTAGCTATGTCACTAGGATGATTCAGCAGCATGGTGTCTCTGGCTTACCACATTAAAGCTCAGCTACAGCTGCATTTTGAGATCTGTTGAGGGGCTGAACCCTTTAAATGCAAGCCATAGTAGGTGTTGTTGGGTGGAATTCTGGGCCCTTCAATAGATCAGGGACCTGGCCTGTGCCTGCTCTGTCCCTGGAAGGCTCCAGTGATTTGGGTTCAGAGACTGGGTCTACCAGGGTCGATGAGGTGGCAGCTTCTCTCCATGATCAGTAATGGATTACACTGTTTCAAAAATAATGAACATTTATTTTTTATAGTAAGTGCTTATACTATATTTGGCACTGTTATTCACAGTTTGCCAATAATATTTTACTCTTGTAATATTTAGGTCACGTTACTGTCACATTTTACAGATGAGGAAACCAAGACACAGAACTTAAGCACAGATGACAAAACTAAAATCTTAGCATTCCAGTGAGCATAGGTTAGCACATAACTTTTTTTAGTTAATATGTTTTTTAGAATAGATGTCAAGAAATAGGTTGTGGTGTTACATGTCTTTGAAGCTTCCACATTGTTTTTCATAGAGATTGATTAAAACAGTATTCCTACAAACAGTGAATGAGGGCTCTCTTTTCACATTATTTCCTTTCTTTTTTGATAGTATGAGGTGATATTTCAATGTTATTTTAATTTATATGTGCCTGATAATAAATATTAATGATCACCTTTTATGTACCTTCTGACTGGCTATATGTCTTCTTTAAGGAAGCCTGTTTATATCCTCTCATTCATTGTTTGATGGGGTTATTGGATGCTATTGTTGTTTTTTAATTATTTTTTTCTATTTTTATTGTACCACCGTGAGTTATACAATATTCATAATTGGTTCTCAGTCATACAGTATTCCAGCACCCATCCTTCCACCAGTGCCCCATTCCCACCACCAATGTCCCTGATTCCCTCCCACCCACCCCAAGCCTGCCTCTGTAGCAGGCACCTTTTCTTTTCCTCTCTCTCTCTGTCTCTGTGTCTCTGTAGCTCTCTCTCTTCTTTTACACATTGTGCCTTACCCTACAGACATTTAGGGTTTATCATGTAAGTCTCTGTGTATATTCAATGGTACATACCATTGAATATACACATGAATCTATAAAGCACATCTATATGTTGTAGAGCGTTTTTCCTGTTTTCTTCAATGTGCTTTATAGATTCCCACACTTAGTAGAACACTGGTATATATTTATATCCCATTAATGATTGCAGGCATTCTATATCTATCCTTTTCTTTCTGACTAATTTCACTCAGCATGATAGTTTCCATGTCCATCCATTTGCAGGTAAATTTCATGATTTCGTTATTTCTGACAGCTGCATAGTATTCCATTGTGTAGATGTACCACAGTTTCTTTAGCCAGTCCTCTGTTCTCGGACACTTAGGTTATTTCCAGATTCTGGCTATCGTGAATAGAGTTGTGATGAATATAGAAGTGCAGATAATGATTGTGATGTGTATTTTGGGCATCCAGGGTATATTCCCAGGAGTGAGATTGCAGTGTCAAAGGGATGCTCAATATCTAGCTTTCAGAGGAATGTCCATATTGTTTTCAAAAAGTGCTGGACCAGTCGGCACTCCCACCAACAGTGGATGAGAGTCCCTTTTCCACCACATCCATGTCAGCACTGGTTGTTCTTGCTGTTTTGGATGTGTGCCAATCTCTGTAGTAGAGATGATACCTCATTGTTGTTTTGATTTGCATCTCCCTGATGATTAATGATGAAGAGCACTTTTTCATATGCCTTTTAGCCATTTAAATTTCTGCTTTTTGGAAGCTTCTGTTCATTTCTTCTCTCCATTTTTTGATTGGGTTAGATGTTTTCTTCTTGTAAAGTTCTACCGGTGCCTGATATATCCTGGATACTAACCTCTTATCAGATAGGTATTGGGTGAATATTCTTTCCCATTCTGTGGATTGTCTTTGTATCTTGGTCACTGTTTCTTTTGAGGTGCAGAAGCTTTTCAGTTTTATATAATCCCATTTGTTTACCGTTGCTTCCATTTGCTTTGTCAGTGATGTTCATCTTTGAAGATGCCTTTAGTTTCAATGTTGTAGAGCGTTTTTCCTGTTTTCTTCAATGTGCTTTATAGATTCATGTCTGACATTAAGATCTATAATCCATTTTGATCTGACTTTTGCGCATGGCGTTAGGGATGCTATTGTTGAGTTTTGTGAATGCTTTCTGTATCTTGGACATTTGTCCTACTTTATTGTATGGTATGCAAATATTGACTGCTATACAGTAGTATGTCTATTTATTTTAGCAAGCTTTCTTTTGCCTTGTGAAACCTTTTTAATTTGATGTAGATTCATTTTGTTATTTTTGCCAAATGGAGTTCATTTGGCTTTGTTATTTTTGCTAAATCATTGACAACACCTCTGAGGTACATGTCCTGGAGAATTCCTCCTTTTATCCCTCAATGAATTTTATGAATTCTGATGTAATATTAAGGTCTCTAATCCACATTGAATCCATTTTAATGTATGGCATGAGGTATAAATCCACATATATGAAAGTTTTAATATTTTTTCATGTATCTGCCCATTTTCCCCAAAGTCATGTGTGAAGAGTTAGGATATGAAAATATGAAAATAAACCTCATATTTAGGTCATATATATATGTATGCAGTCATTCTATATCTCTCTCTTTCCTTCTGACTAATTTAACTCAACATGATCCTTTCCATGTCCATTCATTTATAGGCAAATTTAATAACTTCATTTTTCCTATAGAGTTCAATTTTTTTAGCCATGGTTTTATGACTCATTTGAAGCTATGATCAAAGGATATTGATCATGCCATAAACATTTATTCAGAATCTCAGAATCAGTGTAGCACCAGCGTTTTGTTTTCGAAGATTCTGCAAGTGTTTGTGTGTGTATGTGTGTGAAAGAGGATGCTTGACCTCCTATATCCAAGATTCTAGTCCATATATTCCTCAGTCAGCATAAACATATAAGCAAGAAAGTCTTTAAAACTTTAAAGAAAAAAAATGAAATGCTTTCTTTGAAAGGACTATCAAATGTTTGGAAATGCAGCCACTATCTCAGGCCAGAAGTCCTGTCTCTAGAACATAGAAAGCTGGCTAAGACTTGTGGGTGATAGGATTCTGCTTTTTGTGAACTGTATGGCAGTGCCTTGGATCACTTGGTAAATCCATCTTTTACAGTTACTTAATTTTCTGTGCACTTAAGATATGGCTGTTTTAGTTTGCTTGTGATTTCTTAGCTCTAAATTTTGCTCTACTGGTCATTGGTTTGTATTAAACCAAACAACTAGGGCCTATTTGGCATTTGGTATTTTAAATGGAAAGGACATTTGAACTACATGACAAATGCTGAAAAACAAAGCCCATAGCACCAAGAACATAAAGAAACTGTTTATAATGTAAAGGTGGTTACATTTTCACTCAATCTATCACTTTAATGAGTTCTTTGCATTTCTTTGATTAATGCTCACAAAAGGGGGAAATTGATGTAATGGAAACAAAATGGTATATAGTCTTGGCAGCATAAGAGAGGTTTCTGTGTGTTTTATTAGTATCCATTTGGTATCACTGTCTTGCAATGTCTGTGTCAACCTCTTGCTTGGCATTATATGCCTTTCCTGTGGGATCACTGGAAATGTGATCCACAGAAAAGAAGAGATCCTAATGTTAGTGGAAAAGGCATCTTTGACTTCTTGATTTGGCAGCAAAGGATGGTCTAGAACAATAATTAAGAATTAATTCTGAGTTGAAATGAAGATTCCAATAGATAAGTTTTGATTTAAAAATGAAAGGGACTGGGGAGGTAGTTGAAAGGGTTATAGTCCTAAATTCAATCTCAGACACACTTGCCACCCCTATCCCAGCAGCCTTCCTGGCTATGACCCTGGTGATTTCTAGTACTGCCTGGCCAGAGATGTCACATTACTGGACCCAAGTATTGAACTTTCCAGCATACACAGCCAGTGCAAGTGTTACCAGGAGTAGTCCCTGGAGAGTATCCTGAGCACTGTTTGAAGGTGCCTGCAAGATAGAGAGAGAGAGAAAGAGAGAGAATGAAGATAGAAAAATGAGAAAGAAAAGTGCTTTAAAGTTTTTAAAGAGTATATTTTAATTAATACATATAATAATTACCTTCATTCATGGTTTCATTTTGCACAAGTTTTAATTATCTGAGGTCAACTACACTCTGAAAAGATTATGTCTGGAAGAAAATTTGAAATGTTATATAATAAAAGCATATAGAAGAGAGACTTTTTATATAACATTTGACATTATATTATTATAAATATTTCTACTTCTATTCTTAGTCATTGTGTTAGTGCATTACTGTACCAAGTTAATACATAAAATTGATCATAGGCATATTTGTATAGGGTAAAATAACCCAGCTTATTCGGGATTTGGGACTATCCATGGTTTGGGGGCATTCTTTGGGATTCTTGGAACATATCCTTTAAAGATAAGGGAGAATACTCTCATTAGTAGAAAGTCTAAAGTTTAAAATAATACCTAAAAGGAATACAGTGAATGCAGAGGGTACCTTTATAAAATAACTAAATGGAGTGGGGTGGGAGGAGGTGATAGTTAATTTGGATTTCCTGGAGGATATAAAGGAAGGGCAGGACCTGGACTGGTAGAGAAGAGAGGGGATGATTGTCTTTTGGAAGTGTATACAGTGGGATGCTCACACAAGGATGAGTGAGCATTACCAAGTGCAGCTCCTCTTCTAAGCTGGCTCAGATCTCCTGCCCATGATGGTGGGTGGTCATGAACTCTCCAGATCAATATCATCCTTCCACATCCTTTATGCTGACATAACATGATGGCAGGTTGAAATTTCAGAGAACTTGTTACCCATAAATGTTTTAATCACCTTCAACTGGTGATTTTCATCCTAGAACCTCAAGTTTTCCTAACTTCCCACTAGAGTCATTCTCAAAATTACCTTTAGGATACTCAACAAGGTGAGTCCCATCTTCCAACTCAGAAAGATCATATGAAGGTTTGAAAGTTTCAGGATGACTTCTTCTATTAATTTATAATCTCAGAAGGTTTTTAGGTCTTAGAAATATTATTGGTGAAATTGCTTAGGCTAAAGGATATATAAATGTTATTTGATTCATATAACAAAACTGAATATATCCTTTTGGGGGGTTAGAGGCATCTCTAAGTGTTCTTAGAACCGTAGGCCAGTCCCATGATACCTGATTCTGTGGTGCTGGCCCTGATGGGGAGGTGCTCGGGCCCAGTGAGGCATCGCTGCTTGCATCTTGAGGTGTTAGAGGGCACTCAGTGGTGCTCTGCCAGAGTTACAACTGGGTGCTGTTTACAAAAGTCTAAGGTCCCAGTGATAAAATTTAGAGGGAGTAAAAAGCAATCTAGAAATTGTGATTCACTGATATCATGAATTATAAAGTAAAATTAAGATAATAGATAGGTGGATAATAGATTTGGATGCAAATCTGGATCCTAGTTGTGTTTGAGGTATCTTTCCCTCCACCCCATTCTTCTACCCCTTCCTCATTCCCTATTTTCCTTCCTTCCTTCCTTCCTTCCTTCCTTCCTTCCTTCCTTCCTTCCTTCCTTCCTTCCTTCCTTCCTTCCTTCCTTCCTTTCCTTTCCTTCCTTCTTCCTCCCTTCCTCCCTTCCTTTCCACCCTTCCTCCCTCCTTGCATCCCTTTTTCCCTCCCTCCATCCCTCCTTTCCTCCCTTCCTCTTCCCTCCCTCCATCCCTCCTCCTTCCCCCTCCTCCTTCCCTCCTCTCTCCTCCCTCCCTCCCCTCCCTCCTTCACTTCCTCCTTCCCTCCCACCTTCCCTTCCCTCCCTCCCTCCTCTCCCTCCCCTCCCTCCTTCCTTCCTTCCTTTCTTTCTTCCTTCCTTCCTTCCACCCACTTGAGAGACATAAAAGTAGTAAGGCCTTTAAATTTACTATAAGAGACCATCTGCATGAAGATGACTTTTCTTTCTTTTGTGTGAGATGTCTAAGTGGTGCTGATTAGAGCTCTTGAAACTTAAGAGGCAAGCAGTTGCACTTGTCCTTGGTTTGTTTGGTTTGCTTTGGTTTAATTCAGATCACAAAATGCAAATTCTAACAGAGGATGGATACTTTACATAGTGTGTAGAGTCAGTTTCTGAAATTGCTAATCAAATATGCTCTTTAGGTAAAAAATGCTATCAAAAACATCAGTGTTAGTGTAAACAATTGAAATTGCTAAGTACTGGAAGTAGACAAGATACCTCGAATGAAGTCCATTGTTTTAATGACAACTCAGGTATCCATGAACCAGTTTTACCCTATGAAAAACAGGCTTTTTCCCATTTCCATATTACTGGGGGTATTTTGATTGCAGGAGGTAGAAAGAAATTCACTTCAAATATGCTTAAATAAAAGGGGCACCTTCAGCTTTAGAAAATTTGGAGTAAGAGATTTGAATTGTGTGAGATCTGTGCAAATTCTTCCACCTTTTCTTTCATTTGCCTTCATTTTATTTGCGCCTTGACGAGCATCAGCCCAGTCCTCACTTTCTTCTGGATTTTTAAGAAGAGCATCTTTTACACCAGGCCCCAGGAAGAATGTCGATTGACCCTAGCTTGAAGGGCATGCCCATCTCTAAACCAGTCCTGTGGCCAAGATCATAAAGAAACATCTGGTTAAACATGTGAAGTCAGTGTCTGGCTTTATGAGGCTACTCCTGGGGCAGGTCTAGAAGGTGTTGATATCTACTCTGCTACTTCTATCACTTAACTCAATTATGCGAAGAAGGAATTCCTGGGGAGTAGATATCAGCAGATAGTAGCTATTCTGGCTGCTGTAACTTTTTCACTCTAAGCCTCAGTAGGTTCATGTGTAAAGAGAGCAGACTGAGATGAATTTCCAAAGCTCTTGCATTTCTAGCAGAAAGTTATTGCTCAAGGTATCAAAGAGACCCAATCAGCATTGTTCTGTTTCTCAGCATAGTCTCTTGCATGGATTCTAGGCTCTCTCTATCTCTAGCTCAAGTCACTTGGAATCAAATAAATAACTCAGGATAAATGGGCAGGTTAGTGCCACACTACCTTCCCTGACAGTGCTCTCTTTCCTGCAGTCTGTTGAGGCTAGCACCACCTTCAGCTCCCAAGTGGATAGAGCAGGCTTTAGGCAATTACAAGAGAAACTTCTGTTGTGATGATCTTTTTTACTATTTTAACTGCTTCCATACTGACTTACTTTTGAATTCCAGGACTCCACCTTTGTGGGAAGCCTCAGAAAACAGCTATAAAAAATAATTCAGGGATAAAGAGAGGTTTCCCTTGGCCAATAGTACTAAATCTAACCACTCTAGTGGGTTTCTTTTGCAGACTTTTCCAAGAGTCTATTTCCTAAATCTAGCCTATGTGCCTAGATTTACCCTCCTATAAGTGAGAAAGCAATTGTGCCTCTATACATGGAATATTCTTTATTTCAGCTCCTAAAGAATGTGTTGAAATACATACTGCAAAAATGACTGCTGTGGCTATTACTGTACTTGCTCAGGGGAGCTATTCAGATGCCTCATTTATTGGAGCTTAATAGATTAAAAGTCCAAATTGAGTCTCATGATATAAGCCTAATCAAGTTCTAATCTGCATAATTTTCCCATAAGCAGCAATGGGAAATTTGGATAATTTATGTTTCAGCAGTTGCCAATCATGTATTAAATAGCATTGTTGCATTTACTTATCAAAATATTTTTATTGATCTCCACTTTATCTGACATTTGGCTTTGGGATTCTTTATTCCTGACATTAACAGGAAATTTAATTCATATTCTAGATGATGCAATATGAGATGTTTCTCTTGATTTTAACATACCTTTATAGATCATTTTTAACAGTGATCTTTCCCTTTTACAACTTCGTATTGAATACCTGTCTCAGCAAACCTAGATGACTCCGTCTAATTTATTTCCCAAGTTTAACATAGCATATGGATTTCTAACCATCATTTATATGCACACAATAAAAGATAATTTGCCCCACCATTTGAACCAATTCTTTTATGTTAAATCTATGAGGGTGGGGTTGCCACTTACCTTCATTTCTCCATCTATTCTAGAGGAGGTGATGTAAAAAGATTTCCATCTCCCTCTCTCCCTGTAAAGGTTTGGTGATTTAACTAGGGAAGATTTAGAAAGTACTCTGTGTTTTCTCCATGGAAAAGTACTGTAATAAAACATTTATTATATGTACTGAGTTGCACATGCTACCATACCAAATCAAGTCAAGCATAACTACAATGGGTCCCAGTAGTTATCTGCTATTGTTTAAAAGTGAAAACAATAAAAGAGAAGTCTGGCTCAAGCTTCAAACTTGCCTGGCCCATACAGCGCATGAGCAGGAGAAACGTACAGCGAAGGAGGTAGCCTGGAGCAGGTTGTCCATGGGCTACTGGATTGGACTGTCTAACCACACTCCAGACCCCAGACCAAATGGGTGTGCTTGAGGAAGTTAGTTGGATGCTCTTTGTCTAATGGGAATATTAATGGTGCCTCTACTTAGAAAAATAAATGAGGTGGTCCAAGAAAAAAGTGGTTTAAATTGGCATTTCAGTCTTTTCTACCCTGAAAACTCACACCTGTCCTGCATAAGCTGGCAATTATAACTAGAGCAGTAGACCAGTGGTTTTCAACTTTTCTATACTTGTGGCCCAGCCTATGGACTGGTGGTTGAAGAATGCTGGTGTAAGATGCCAGGGTTTAGGGAGACTCTGAAGACTGGTTACCTGTGTTTAAATCTGGGTTTGTTCATGCATAGATGTATGCTTCCAAGGTTACCTAGGGCAGAGTCTGGGTCAGCCCTGACATTCTAAGTCACAATTTCTTTAAGACCTTTAAGATTGACTCCTGTATTCTGTTAATCCTGAACATAACTCTACATGAGGTGGGGGAAGAAGTTATTCATTTTGGTTTGGACTATGCTTTCAAAAATCTGTGACTTCAGACACTGAGGCAGTATCATAGATGTTAAGATGCTGCCTTCCATACAGCTAACCCTCATTTATTCTCAGACACCACATATGGTCCCCCAAGTAGTGCCAGGAGTGATCCCTGAGCATGAGCCATACGTAAGCCCTGAGTGCCCTTGGGTGTGGCCCCCAAAACAAAACCAAAAAGAAATCTGTCAGAAAACTAAGTAGTAGTTTGGAGATCATTCAAGTGTGACCCTGGGTATGGCCTATTTGACCCTTGAGTGAACACTATGGAGTGCGGCCCCATAAAATCAGGTAGCAAAATCGAGGAAGACCTTATCATTATTGAAGAGTTTTAACCAACAAAAAGTACTGTCCTTGGAGTCATGCACAGGAGAGGACAGGACCTTAATTTAGTAGGACGATGTCTCTGAACAGCCACCATAGTGTGTCAGTTGCTAATGGAACCAGGCTTGACGACTGAAGGGGAAAACAGAATATGAAAGCAAAATGAAAGAGGCCTGTGAGGCAAGCGTGTCATTTCTAAATGAAGGTTTCATGCAAAAGAATCGAGTCTTTTCACAGGTGAAAATGGAATCTTTAAATAAGATGAAATAAAAGGATGCTTTGGCTTGTTGCAGGTTCGGTAATGAAATACAGTTTTCTTAATACCGTGTGACCTGCATTTCTCCGCTTTATGGGTGCTATTCCTTAACGCACAAACCCATATTTTCTCAAGTCAGCATTTGATGATGGATGTCAAAATACAGGCCATGTATTATGCATATAGCATTACGGATTTAAGGTGTTTACTTGTCAAGTTGAAGAAATTCAAAAACGTCACATCCACTGAATCTGCGCAGCTGTCACTTGCCGTTTTTCATGCTTTTGAATGAAACTTCTGATGAAAACAGTTTAGTTTTCCTCTTCACTATTCTAGGGGAGGAAAACAGCTAACGTTTAAAAATGCATATTCTTGGTTATGTGGCTGGCTGAAAAACACACATTCCAAAGTACATAAAGACGGACACTATGCTGTCATTCAAAACGAATAACAATATGTGCAGTTGGGGCATAAATAGTAAATAAAGTTTATTTTTCTTTCTGCAAGCAGGGTACCTAATGCTATGTAATATAAACAGATGAGATGAGATAGGAAAAACCATTTATATTTTTCTGGTATTTTATGAATTCTGTACTCCCCAAACTAGAGGCAATTACTGAGTGCCCTTCAGTTCAATCCTGATGACTAAAATTTTGCCTATCACATAATGACAGATTCAACTCCATTCTCATTACCAGAGAGTGAGTCAGAAATTGGGTTACACAATTTGGAATTTCATCTACAGGAATTTAGCTAGAGACTTTCTGTCAGTTGATCAGTCCACATAGCTGTCTACCCACTAAGAGCAACGAGGAGGCACCAAGTGAATGTGCATGTCTCTTTGCTTGTTCTCCAAAGTCAGGAAGAAAGGGAGTGAGTGGGGTTTATGGTTCCACCTGCTGTGTACACGACTTAGTAAAATTAATTTCCACCAAATGAATGTACGAGGACTAAATGCCTCATGTTGGTATGTCTTTATACAGATCTTTAAAGGCTAATTATTAGCATCCTTGGCTGGGATGGTTTCTTAGCCTCACTAAACTTAAGGTTATGACTGCATCAAGCTCATGCTAATGATCTGAGTGGGATTTTCATCTGAGTACCAAAGACACAACACCAGAAAAAACAGAAGCTGAGCATTCTCTTTCCAATATACCATGCCCCCACGTCTACCATATGACATCTATGCTAGGCTCACTGAGAAATTTCATAATTCACTAGCATCCAGGATAATTTCAATTGTAAGAAAAAAAATCTCAACTTGGCTTAAAAGAAATATTTATAATGGACTAAAGGATATTGGAATCTCAATAGAGTTAAAGCATACAAGCATCCCACCTCAAGTTTAGTTTTCTTAACCTTAGGATATAATATATATGTATATATAATGACATATATGTTATAATCACATGTATATAATAATTAATATATAAAATAATATTTTTCACTATTCCCAGCAGTTCTCAGGGTTTACTTCTGGCTGCATGCTCATGGATCACTCTAGTGCTCAGTGATCATTTGGGATGTGGTGCCAGGAATCAAACCCAGGTTGGCCATATGCAAGACAAAGGTCTACCTTCTGAGCTATCTCTCTAGCTCCTAAAATAATATTTTATATATCAAAAAACTCCCATGGAAGGTAAAAAATAATCTCATGGAAGAAATCCTGATTTGGATTCCACAGCTCATTAATTTAAGGGGTTAAATTAAGTCTTTCTATGGTTCAGTTCAGTCAGTATCATTCCATTACCTGGTGCCTGTTCTGTAAAAGGGCTAAATTTAGTTCAATGCAGTCCAGGTACAAAAACAGTGCAATAGATTACCCTTGAATCTCGCCTTGTGTGATTCTTTTAAGAACAAGTCAACACTTCCAAAAAGCTCCCAAGCAGATTTTCTCCAACTTTTCCTGGGCCAAAACTATGTAAAAACAAACAAACACAAATCGGGGCTTGCTACTTATTTATTGGCAAGAAGATAGGCAATCAGTTGTTTTAAGGTAACAGTCTTAGAACAACTATTAGTTAGATTATACTGTGGTGACAAAAATAGCAACAACAATAACAAAACAAATCTCAGTGAATTAGAACTATGTAGATTGATTTTTTTACTCACTCAAATTGCCTTGTGGATCTGGGCTATAGTCCAGACCTGTTGTCCAGCCTTGATTGCCATAGTAACCTGTGTTCCTATGGTTGCCACAGTCTGGGAAAGGTGGCAAGATAAATGCTTACATCAGAAGTTATGATATTCTCTGCTCATGTTTCTTTAGTCTTTTGATGTGTCTAGAGGGAGAGGGAAACCAAAATCCGTGAGCAAGATCAATAACTGACTTTAAGGATTGATTGTTAAAAAACTATCAAAGTGGGATAGAATTTTTTTTGCAATGGGGTGTTCTTTCTTCCTCTTGTTGCATGCTGGATCATTTGAATCTGTACTGGGAGCATGAATTATTGACCTGTAACTAGTGCATAAACTACTTTTTAAAAAACATTATTTAAACACCCTGGTTTACAACGTTCTTTATAATATAGTTTTTATGGGCATTCAATATTCCAATACCAATCTTACCACCACTGCGAATTTCCCTCCAACATTGGCCCCATTTTCCTAACCATCTCTCAAGCCTACCCTTTTAGAGGCACAACATAATTTATTTTATATTGCTTATTACAACTAAGTGGCTAATGGAATTATCAAAAACTGCTTCACTGAAAGAAAATTTGTGAAAATTGTGATGTCTCACTATGGGATCATTAAATTCTTGTCTGAGGGTTTACAAAGCTGTTTATGTCTAGTTGAACCTTCTGTGTTATTGTTTTTGTCTATTGAAATTAATTGGCTTCTATTTTACTTTCCCATATACTTTGGTGTGCTCCTGTCCAGAGGTCAGTATTGTGGAATTTGGAGGTGTTATGTGGCTTCATGTGTTCTAGGAATTCCAGGATCTGTTGACCTGAGCCAATGGATGAGTTTATAAGTTGGTGACTATGGAACGTGGGTGTGACTATTGGGGCTTCAGGAAGTATGGGGGAAGGACTAAGGGGAATGTCCACCCTTGCTCCAAGAATACCCCAGAGTTTTCAGCCTGAAAACTGGTGTACCTGAAATTTTTGTTCATTTTGGTCTCCTAAGTTATGAAGCAGCGGAGTTGGGGCATTGGCATGGTGGTAGCTATGTGGTGTGGATGTAGCTGCCAGGCTTCAGCAGGTCAGGAACTTGGCCCGTTCCCCATCCTGAGGGTGCCCCCAGAGTTTTCAGTTGGGAGAACAATGTACCTGTAAATTTTAGCAATTTGAGTTGTATCTCTTCACATATTTGTGAATCTGTAAGGCTGGTCCAATACCAGTGGATCCATAAACTACTTTTTAAATTGTATATGACTAAGTATTTTCAGTTCTTAAATTTTCCACATTTAATTTTTTCTTCTCCTTTTCCTCTCCATTAGGGTTCACCCCTCCAGGAATGGACAGATCCTCTCCAGATAACAGCCCAGTACATGGGATGCTACGGCAGCCATCCATTACAACTGGGGTCAACATCCCCATCATCACAGAACTAGGTAGGGATGAATGCTTGTTTAGGGCGGATTTATTTCTTTATCTTCTCTTCCAACCATATATTGTCTGTTTCATAGCTTTTTCAGCATAATAAGCTCTAGCGTGTTTTATTGTGGGGAGGGGGTGAGAAATTGGGTGGAAATATGACAGACTGCCTAATAGAAAGCTGATCTATCTTTCTTTTGAGATGAATACACAGTTCCCTTTTTGCTGGCTTCTGTTTCAAAGAAGTATGCGATGATAGGTTTAGGATGGGGCCTGAGTTGGGGGAGGGATGAAGAGAAAAAGTGATGGCTCATGGATTATTTCTGTGATTATGTTGAAAGCATCTCCTGTCTGCTTCTACAATCACAGTTCTCCACTGAGAGACAAATTCTCAAATTTTGGCCAAATTTGTTTTGAAAACTGGGTAGGAGTACAGAGTAACTCCACATTTGATCTATGCTATTTGAACTTCTGAGCCAAAAGCCATTTTCATGAGGCCATTCTGGTCCTGGAAATGATCAGGTTTTGAGAACCATGATCAATGTCCAGTGTAATCCAGCTTCCGATCTGGTCGTGGTGCTCCCTGCTACGTCTGGGAATTTGAGAAACGTCTGAGAGCTCTTTTCCCTACCTGATTAATACTGTGTTCCTGGGTCCCTTTACTGTAGAATGTTTCCTCTGTTATTCCCTTACTCTTCTCTTTTCTGTACTTTCCTCCACTCCCTTTCCCAATCCTTAAATGCTGTACCCAATTAGCTAAGCCTGGCAAGTTGCCTTTGGTATCAGTCAATCAGGAAAAAAACAGTGGGACGCACATTCTAATGATAACTGAACTGGGTAAGAAGCACTGTTTTCTTCACATCAGTATCCTTTTGTTCTGTTGTTGGTGTTTCCAACTCTCATCAGCTTGTTTTTATTTCACTGGCTGTAACAGAAAGGCTACCCCATGGCACTGCTTTGAATGTGTTTTATTTGTGGCTCTGGTTGGAATCGACTGCCTTGTTCTGGCCTTTCTTAATGATTTTTTCTCCCATACAGCATCAGTAAACCTTTGATCACACCCTTCTGACCTGGCAGTTGTTTCTAAAGCATCTTTGCTTTAATTCATTTTATTTGGCTAGGCCTTTGTTCCCCTGTTATTTTTTCTTTCCATGTGTCCCCCTACATCCTCACCTTCTCCCTTATATTCTTCTTCCACCACACTGTCAGTTTGACTGACATGTCTTCACAGCTCCCAGAGGAAGTCAAAGGAGAAATATAAAAATTTTAAGATAAGAAACCTAAGATAGTGCCTTCCCTCCAGCTGTTTATATTTCCCCTCCCTGCCCATCTACCCCCACCAGGCCCTTTCTCAGAAGTTCTGGATCTGAAGCCATGAAAGCAGCTAGCTCCTAGGGGATCGTCCTTACTAAAGCCAGATTTGAGGAAGAGCACAGGGCAGGTAAGCTAGCAGAGGCGGCACTGACCTTCACTCTGCTAGCCCAGAACCTATTTGTGAGATTCAGGGTAGATTCTTCAGGAAGATGAAGGGCTCCCTCCTGTGATCAGGGCATCTGTCAGGCCCTCCCACTATTTCCCGTGACTTGGTTAATAACTCCATGAAAGACACCCATCAGCGGCAGGTCTGAGAACTAGGGATTGATCTTCTAAATAGAGACAGCAAAAGTGCTGCTCTGTGGAGGGCTGGCTAGAGAGGTGGGGAGTAGCTGCCTTCAAATGACTCACAAATGAAACTAACGTGCCATCTTTGTGGCCCCCAAATATATTTCAAAATAAGAGAGCAGGCTTTTAACACAGTGTTCTTACTCGAGAGGTGTCTAGAAACTAAGGAATAAATTGTCCACCATACAGCACTGCATTATATCAGGACAAATTCACTTGGGCCAAGGAGCATTGCACTATTCTCCATTTCCAGCAGCAGTAAAGGCGTCTTTTTCATGGTTAGAGAAGTTGGTTAAAAGCGGGAGTTTCTGAATTGCTCTTCTCAGAACTTCAGGATTTCTGATCTCTGCTTAGAAATTCATCCAAACTGCTGCAACTCAGACCTTCAGCAGCCCTTCAAGTTCATTACTGGAAGAAGTTGGTTCTTTTTTCCTTTTTACTCTGTAATTCATGTGCTGTCAACTCACTGGGCTATCTGGTTTGTGATTAATGGAAGAGAAAAGAAAAGCTTCGGGCCCTATATCGGAGATGACCTTTCAGGCATTGGGTCACTCTAATTGAATCTCCTAAAGAAATGTGGTCTCTGGACTGCTTTGGGCACCAATACAGTCATGTCCACCAGCCATGATCCAGAGATGCATATAGATGGCAGAGATGCCACCGGTTCTCCCACACCAGGCCAAACATGAGGTGCCCAGCAGGGGTGAAGGAGGATGGCCTCTGGTCCCCACCCATCCCAATAAAGCCTCAGAAGCCAAGGGAAAAAAAAAAGAAACATAATCTCTCATTTCTCCCATGAACTTAGAGAAATTTCCTATCTTCACTTCGCCCTTTACTTGTGGCTGAGGCCTTCTTTTTCTAGGGGTCAGATCACCATTGGTAATACAGTTTTTTATCATTATTCCATTTCCTCACAAGCAATTTCTCCTCACCTCCATGTTCTGAGGTATGTTCTGCATGACACCTGACTATTATGTCTTCAAAGAAACACAGGGGTGCCATGGAGGAACAAGTTTTTAAAACTGTATAGTAGGCTCTCATCTGCATGCATCTAGAGAGTCTAAATTGATGGATCTGGTTAAAGATTTCTAGATGCCCTATGAGAGACTCACAGACATGGGGCAGAGCTGCTACCGCTCTCCCTGTGCCCAGATGCTCACAAGGTACCCAGGAGGGATGGCGGTTTCTAGCCCTGGCCCACCACCCCAGCAGAGCCTCACAAAAAGCTAGATGACCCCCACTCCATAAGGGCCACCATTTTCCACATCCAGACTTCCCTCTCATCAGACCTCCACCCAACAGAAGAGCCTATCACAGCCCAGCTCGCGCCAGCTTGCAGCTGCGTGGTTCATCAATAAGTGCTGGAGATCAGAGGTTACTACAAGAGCATGCCACCCGCATGGCAGAGCCTGGCAAGCTACCCATGTCATATTTGATATGCCAAATACCAGTAACAATTATATACCTCATTCCCATGACCTGATGGAATAGTTTGAGGCTCTTTATGTTCCTGGAGCAAGCAGATGCCCTTGGGCTCTACTGGCATGAGGCAGGACATATGGAGATATTACTGGTGCCCGCTCGAGCAAATTGATGATGAACGGGAAGACAGTGATACAGTGATGTCCTATGGAAAGCAAGTTTGTTTCAAGCCTTTTGACCTGACTCCCACTTGTATGAATATGAACATTCTGTCAACTAGGCTTGGGTAATTTTGGCTCTTTCTGAGATTAGGTAGTATCAGACAATTTACTGGAAACTAAGCAAAGCTTTGAGAGAGCCAGTGGACAGCCTGGGATGTTCATAATGCAGAAGGCACATGCATTGTTTACTATATGAAGGGCGATAGGAAGAGGAGTTCACAGTTACCAGTGTGCATAGGGCACAGGCTTACCAAGCGTGATCTCATAGGAGACAACTCCTGTTTTAATTTTATTTTCATTTGCTCTTTGTATTTAGGCACGGAGATTTACAAAGCTGTTAATAATTGAATTTAAGGCATATAGGACTTCAGTTCCAACATACCCCCCAAGGTCATCATCCTTCCATCTGCATCCCCAGGTTCCCTTTCATGCCCCAATCCACCTCCTTTAAGCACAGTTTTTAGGTTTCATAATTCATACTTTGCATCCTGTGTTTACAGTAATGTTGGGTCTAGTGGTTTTGATGTATACCTGACCTCTATGTCACTAAATTTGTCCAAAGCCTCTGATCATTGGCCCATACTTTACCTCTAGGTCCTTCTGCCTTACTTCTCCCTTCCATTTCCCTTTGGTATACTGACCTTTGATACCTTCCATTCCCTTGTCTTGTTATTCTGAATACTACAGATAAATCAGAACATCTGGATTTTCAGTATCCATCCTCCTGTTGATTTCATGGAACTCGACATCCTTATGGTTCCTTTATTTTAGAGAAAGAACAGAAATAGAAAGTGATGATATGCTTTTCCCAAATGATGGAGCCTAGATTCAATGCCTGGAGGAAAGATCTTATACTTTGCCCACTAGCATGTTATTTAATGCTGCAAAGAAAATGGGGACTCGGGCAAAGTCAACTTTGCCCGAGAACAGAACAAATATTTTCCTTCATTAGGATCTTTCACTAAGAAAGCAAGAACGTGTCACTTAAAAAATAATACCACTCCTAGTCTTTTACCCTGTTATCATTTATTCTACTGCAAACAATAAACAAACAAAATTTAAAAAGAAAAAGGCCGAGTCCAACATTGCTCCAAGGGTTCATTCACATGTGCGGGGGGGGGCCCCTTGGCCGCCAGACCTGGAGTGGGGATTTGGGCTCCTCCGCCTTTCCTCCACCTCCATGCCAACTACCCCGGAAGAGAGACATGCCAGACCCATAGCTCCGTCGGCAACCCTGGAATAGATCCAGACCTAACCACTCCAGACCCACAGCTGTGCCCCTCTGCCCCACATGGAAGCAACCCATGGAGCTGACCTCCGGTGGTTGGTAAAGGGCTTGGGCTTGACCAGCCCCTGACCGAGTCCAACATTGCTCCAAGGGTTTGCTCACATGCAGGGAGGGGCCCCTTGGCTGGACCTGGAGCGGGATTTGGGCTCCTCTGCCCTTTCCTCCACCTACATGCCAGCTACCCCAGAAGAGAGACATGCCAGACCCATAGCTCTGTCGGTGCATGGCCGCAGGACAGTCTTAGGTAATACTAGATGTTAGGATCAGGTCCTTCCCAGGATTTTTCACCTTTATATACTGTATACAGGACTAGGCAGGTTCTAGTTGTGACCTGTCATCCCAGTGTGCCTAGCAGGAAACCAGAGCGACCCCCACACCATGAGGTCAGTCATTTTCAACATCCAGATTCCACAGCTCCTCAGAACTCCACCCAAGAGAAAACATGATCTTTCTCCTTTGAGTTTCATCAGTAAATGCTCTAGATGAGAGCCTTCTACTGAGGTATACTACCTACACGGCAAAGCCTGGCAAGCTACCTGTGTTTGATTTGATATGCCAAAAACCAGTAACAATTATGGACCTCATTCCCATGACCTGAAGGAATGGTTTGAGACCTTTACTGTCCCTGGAGCAAGCAGATGCCTCTGAGGTACACTCTTGCTTGCAACAGAACGTATGGAGATGTTACTGGTGTCCGCACAAGCAAATTGATGAATAATGGGAAGACAAGTGATCCAAAAAGTTACTTCCAGTGAAAAAAATTAAAAGCAATAACTCTCAGATAGCAACTTAGATGCTGGTATATTTACAAAGGAATCAGAAAAACAAAGAAAGAAGCCTCCCTATCTTTTTCCAAAACCTTGATAATTATTCCAGAAATCACAAGCTCTTACCTCCTCCCACATCCCAAGCTTCCCCACCCCCATTTCTTAGTCTGTAAGACTGATAATTTCTGAAGCCGAGATGGGAATGAAAATTAATTTGTCATTTAATTTTTAATAAGTTAAAGACATCTCTGTGACACAACCCATCAGTCTGCATGTGCATGCTGGAGGAGTCCTTGAGGAATCCTCAGATGGAAATGAAACACGGCATCAAATGCTGCATTTGCTTGAGCACATCAAAGATTGAGCTGTTTAGAAGGCGAAAGGGAGAATGTGGGCTCCCTGTGCAACTTGGAATGCAGAGCAAGTCTTTGCCAACAAGCAGCTGGAGACAGCCAGGGATCAACCCACCCAGGCCTCTGCCTTTGTATCAAACAGGGCCTGGCAGGTGTGAGCCTGGGCGTACCCACCTGCACCACCCACACCGATCCCCTGGCAGGCTGTGAGTTGTGCCTGCAGGTGAATTTGTTATTTGCCCACACACTGCTCCCCCTCTTGCTCTTCAAAGTTGCTTTCTTTTTCTGTGGCTGAACTCATGATCCCAGCATGACTGCTCATGGCTGCTCATCATGGAAACATGTCTGTCTCTCAAAGGACTTGGCTACCAAAAGCACCTCTGGGTGTTTTTCGGTCATGATTCTAAAACTATACCAAAGGACTAACCAGCACTATGTATTTGTACTTGTCCTCCAGCAGCTTGTCGTAAGGCTGGAACTCATTGCTCTGGAGACTTTTGAAGCTTGAAAGATCACTTGGGCGCAGTCCGCTGAGTCCCACTGACCAAGATCCATCTCCAGCTTCTCTCATGCTTTCTTTCTTTTTTGTTTGACTTGGTTTGGAACCAGTAATCTCTGCCTCCTCTTTTCTCTCTGTCTCTCTCTAATTCTCTCTGTTTCTCTCTCTGTCTCTCTCAGCTACCAGAACTGATTGCTTTATGAGCTAATTCTTAATCTCTGCTTTTTCTAGTGAATGATACTAATGTTCAGTTTTTGGACCAAGACGACGATGATGATCCTGACACAGAACTGTACCTCACACAGCCCTTTGCATGTGGGACAGCCTTTGCCGTCAGTGTCCTGGACTCACTCATGAGTGCGGTGAGTAGAAAGGGAGGATGTGTAGTAGAAGAAGCACCTGTGACACCAGACTTCAGAGCATGGAACTGGAGGTTGAGCTCCTGTGGAAAGCAACACCTATGTCTGGAAACTCCTTTATAATGTTAACCAATCACAGACAAACACCTGACTATATATTCTTTAGACTGGGAGGAATAAAGAGGTGTAGGACTATGAATAAATATAGGTGAGCATGTGACCTGGTCTTAGAATCAGAGACTTTCCATGGAAAACTATATATATATATATATATTACAATGTCTGAACAAACAAAAAATATTTTTGTGCAAAGAGGATATCTCTAAAGAAAGCAGATGCCAATACATGTAATACATGTGGTAGTTAGGAGAAGCTGACAGTCATAAGGAAGGCCATAAATATAATAATACTCTTGGGCTAGACCCTGGTGAGAAGAGGAAAGAAACAAGAAACATACAGGCTAGATTGGATCCACAGAGCCAGAAAATCCATTTTCATGTTGTCTGTATGTTTGTTTTGTCTGTTTATTTAAAAGGAATGAGGATATATTGAAGGTCTTTAAGCTGATGAATGTGTGGTTAGTTTCTGTTTGAAGGGGCTTTCAGTGATTGGTGGGTATGTGGAGGGTATTTCAGGAGGCCAAATGGCAGTGAGAAGCCAGAGTAAGATACCTCCTACCCTAGGTCAAGTGGTGCTGAAGGACTGGGTGCATTTGAAAGATGTTTGTCAGTAAAAGTGATTGGACTTGAAAATAGCTTGAGTATGAGCAGATGTGGACTAGACAAAGTATCACAGGTAACTTCTAGGTCACCTCCAGTTCCTATGTTTGCATATTCTGAACGAGGCTGGAGCAGGAAGGCAAGACCCGGCAATTTTTTGCTGCATAGGAAGGGATGGGGTGATGACAATGAAATGAGAGACTGAGAGAGTTGACTGGCTGAGGGATCAAAAGGTATTTTTATGACCAAACTTTTTTTATTTTCACACTCAAAATTAAAAGATATAATAGACAGTAGGTCCCCAGTTTAATGTTACCATCTTGAATTGCAAAAGGCAAAAGCAGACATTAATATGAGCATAGCCTGGGGACTGTAAAATGCTCCAACTAAAACTTTACTTATTGGATAGAAAACTTCTCTATTGTGAATTCTCATATTTACGATTTGTATAAATATAGACTTAAACAGGATAGAAATTAACTTTTGGTGAATTCATGAAATAGAGTTTCACTGAATACCTTAAAACTATTAATATTGATCAGAGAGTTTTCATATACATACATTTCTTAAATTGCTCTATAAGGTTCTAGTCTTAAATGTGGTAAACACTTGATACTCTCATTCTGCATCCTTGTCTGTTCATTAAAAGTAATCCCAGAAGAACCTCTATTTGTGGAACAAAAAAAATTACAGAACATTTTGTCTAATTTAGATGATCCCATATTCTTGAATGTCATTCAGCTGTAAGTACATCTTAGTTTAACAACAAATTCTGGATTTGAAAGTAATTATGAAGCAATAATCATTTGAATTTAGCCTGACTGACCCTCATGCCATGCCAGTGCTTTCCATGTGGAGCACAAGGGACTGACCTGAAACAAGAGCACTCTAGGTTTCCTTGGCACTTTTCTGCTATCCTATGTCAGTCTAACTCTTCTTCCTGCTCAGGATTTAGGGTTTAGCTTAGTGTAACCCTTTAACCATTGATACCGGTGTGTACCATTGGTGGTTTACACTTGAATGTGGGTTAGCTAACACAAATGAAGTGCTAGTGTCAATGTGTGAAGCAGATTTCAGAATGTGTTCATTACAGTACCATATTCTCTGGAGTGTTCCTCCTAGTTTCCAGATTCAGTTTCAAACACACTTCTGTAAGTAATCACTTTGGAAATTTCATTTTCCTTCTGATTCTAATTAGAGAGATTTCAAAAGACCGTTTTCACTGGGGGATGATTAAATTGTTTATGGCAAGTTTTAATTTTGTTTGCTTTAGAACTACAAATACTTATTCTAATAAATACATTTAAGATTTTGTCAAATCCAAATCCATAATATTTTCATAGTTCTTCATGTCAGATAGTGATAATATTTCAAGGAAGAGCTGGCCTTTCCCACACACTATTAGGAATTTCAAAATGGCGGCAGTAGGATTATTGTACATACCTTCAGAACAGGGAACCTGGATTATCGTGGCTACACACCCATGAAGCTAGTCCTAGTTGAAAAGAATAATAACCAGTTTGAGCACCACAGAACTTTACCTCTGCCTAGTCAGGAGTCATATGGTAGCCAAAGAGTGGGAGTAGGGGGCAGGGGGATGCAAATATGGATTTGAATGACATAGCTGGCAGTCTCAAAAGTTCATAGGTATCAGTTCTTAAACACAAATAACAAGTCAAAGTAGGGTGATTGGGGTTAAAATACGGGCTACCATATTTGATAGCAGGTAATTAGGCATATGGATAAAATAACCTAAGAGCAATGTTTCATCTATGTTCTGACCTTTGAGAAAGGGGTATCAGGATGGAGCTAATAAATCTCTTTGTAATTATCATGGTCAACAATACTATTATTGGGAGGGGTTAGACTCAATACATACTCAGGGGACTTGAAAGTTATTCCTGGTGATACTCCTCCAACATGGCTCAATCTGTCCTAGGATTAGTTCATTGGTGCTGACGGCCACCAGAGCTATACTGAGCATGATCATGATGCCAAAGCGACTGGGAGTGAAATTAAGGGCTTCAGTTTTTCCAGACATGTTATTTAAGATCTCTAGCCTACATTGCCAAGTAAAGATACTTTTCTGTATCATCTGACCTTTTGGACAATAAATTGAGTCAATCTAGTTTGTGTTGAAGCAGACACCATTGAAAGTGATTTCTCAAGTGATTAATCAGAATGCCAGCACAGTTTACTGAAGCCCTGATTTTATAGTGTATAAAGAATAAGTTTCAATATGAGGTCTTGAATTGGTTCCAGTTTAACAGGTACAACTAGATATAGACCTTCCAGTAAAATGTTGCCTGTGATTTCTTTGCATTTTATCTGTACCCTAAGTTGTAGGAGGTAGAGGAATAGATTATTTAGGTACCTAGGTAATATCTAAAGGAGTGAAAGGGGTGGCAGGAATATAAATCAAGGAAGTCAGATTCCTCTAAAGAGCAGAATTCAGACATAGGTTTTCTCTATGGGTATTGTTTCACAAGTAATATCCCATATTCACACATAGATTTCTTAGATGTAATTATTTTTGTTCTTTTCAAAATTGAGTTAATCATGTGTCTAAACATTCCCTGAATATTGTGCTTTATAACTCAACTCTTGTTGCTGTTTCATTTGTTAAAAAAAGGTTAATGTTTTGATTCATCACAGACATCCTTGGAACAGAAAGGGATGTTACAGACATGGCCTTCTGACTTTAGCCTGCAAATCAACAGCAAAAACACATGAACGGAGGAACAATTATGTTGAAGATGACATCTAAGACATGTATTTTTAAGAATGGTACCAGTTTGCCACAGAGAGAGAGTTAGAGAGAGGGCAGGAGAGAAAAGAGAGGGAGGGAGAGAGAGAGAGAGGGAGGGAGAGAGCCTCTTAGTATTTAGAATTGAAACTAGCATATGAGTCTTGATTTCTTTTTTCTACAGCCACTCTTTCCCCTGCCCCCCAGTCCCTGGTGAGTTCCACCTGGGGCTTCCCTAGAAAAAAGAAGGTAAGGCATGAAAAGGTCATTCAGATAATGTGCAGCCTTAATCTCTCTGCATGTTGGGTTTTCACATTTAAAATAACGGAAAATTAAATAGCCATAAAAATAGTTTTTCCCTTATAAGAGTCTAGTGGTTAAATGAGTTAAGGTTTTATTTTGAATTATTTTTTATTTATTTACTTAACCTAAGAAGTTCCATCTAGGGGCCAGAGCAATAGCACAGCGGGTAGGGAATTTGCCTTGTACGCGGTTGACCGGGGTTGGATCCCGGCATCCAATATGGTCCCCTGAACACCACCAGGAGTAATTCCTGAGCAAAGAACCAGGAGTAACCCCTGAGCATTGCCAGGTTAGACCAATAAAGCAAAATAATAATAATAATGATGGTGATGATGATGATGATGATGATGATAATAATAATAATAATAAAAACGAAGTTTCATTCTAGGCCATGGGTCCTGATGTGTAGTTTTTGACCAATTTTCTATATCCTATCTTGTCATTAAAAATCACCAAATATGATCTTGTAGAAGGTGTGGTCTTTATAGAACTCCTCCAGTTCCATGTAGAACTTCTCAATTTTTCTTCCTTGTATATGGATGGTAGTGTGTAAACAACAAAGATAGAAACTGCTGGCAGTGAGCCTCATCTATTCAAGTGCAATCATTTGATTCGGTTTGTTAGGCACTCAAATGAATTGAGGCTCATGACCAGGTTTGTGTGGACAAGGACACTGACACCACCAACACCTCTTTCATTGCATGTTCTGAAGGACAATTCTTCTCTGGTGTTGAAAACAGTGTGATGTGATTGATGCCTTCTCATCTCGGTTAGACCAGTGATGTCATACTTGATCTTTCACGCTTGCACCATCAGGTCCTTGACATATGCTTCCAATGTCAGTGTACGTGCATTGAAAGTACAGACAGTCATTTCAGTCCTTCTTCATTTTGGCAACCTAGTTTGACCCTGAGATTTTATCAGCCTCTCCTTTCTCATCCTTCTTAATGCTGCTGTATTTAGGGCTCTTTCAGTGTCAGGGGATGAGACTCATTGTTTTTATTGGTTTTGGCATATATAATACACAATGGACAGCTTGCCAGGCTCTGCCGTGCAGGCAGGATACTCTCGTAGCTTGCTGGGCTCTCTGAGAGGGGCGGGTAGAATACTCTTGGTAATTTACTGATGAAACACACAATGGGGAGAGCTGGTAGCAGCTCTGCCCTATGTATCTATGTCCAGATACATGAACAGGATTGAACAGGGTGAGAAACTATCTGAGTCCATCATGTCAACCAAGATCATTCATGGTAATTCACAGTTCCAGAAGGCTGAATCGAAATACTGGATATGGGAATCTCCTGGTGGACAGTTTCACAATGAAATTGACCACATCATATTCAATTGACGGTTTTGCCTGCCTAAGGTTGCTGTCATCCCAAAATTCCAAACAGGATCAGACCACCGTCTCCTTTGTGTAAAATTCTACTTCACAGAACAGGGAGAAAGGGCTGCAAAGTTTAAGAAGAGAACTTCCAGAATGACCACCAACTGGGAGCACTTTGGCACCATTGTGGCAACATGGGAAGATGCCATCATTGATGACATCAACAAAAAATACAACCGACTGGTTCAGCACCTCCATGATTGTGCAAAAATCGCTGAAAGAGAGAAAGCCACAAAAGGATGCCTATCTTCAAAAACTCTCGAGCTCATTTGCCAAGCAGCAAGGTGCAAGGCTCAGGCAACCATAAGCTAATATGCAAGCTCACAAAACAGTGCAGAGAAGCAATAAAGGAAGACCTCAAAGAGAGAAGAGCAGAAATACTGGAAGATGCAGCAGAAGCCTGAAAAAGCATTTGTAACACCCGCCTGTCCTTTTGCCAACTATAAGACCAAGTTGACTGCCCTCCAACATCCTGATGGATCTATCACATCTTCCAGAAAGGCAATGGAGAAGATTATCCACGACTTCTACTCAGATCTCTTTAATAGCCACATCCAGCTGCCCACATACCAAATTCCGCAGGATAGATATGTCATTCCCAACATTCTTCCTTCTGAAATCCGACATGCCATTTATCGGTAAAGAGGGGAACAGCACCAGGCCCAGACAAAAATCAGACCTGAACACCTGAAGGATCTGCCATCAGTACTCATCAATACACTGACTCGGCTCTTTACATGCTACCTGTTTAGCAGCATGTAAAGAGTTACCTGTAGCTCTTTACATGAGCAGGGTAATGCAAGGTTCTCTCCCAATGGAAAACCAGCAGGACAGTTCTACTGTTCAAGAAGAGAGACATCCACGACATTGGCAACTATCACCTGATCTGCCTGTTTTTCTTCATCTACAAGCTGTTCACTCTAGTCATCCTGAACTGGAATGGCAGAACATTAGATGAAGGACAACCATGTGAGCAAGCTGGCTTCCGAAAAGGATTCAGCACAATAGACCATATACATACGGTAACCAAGCTCATTGGGGTTTGTAGGGAGTTCAAGATGCCACTCTGTCTAATGTTCATTGATTAAAAGAAAGCCTTTGAGTCTGTTGAGACTGAAGCAATCATCGAAGCCCTAGCCAAACAAGGTGTTCAAACCCAATACATCAAAATCCTTCATGAACTGTATTACGGATTCACCACCAGGATCTCACCATTCTACAAGGAAGTGATAATTGATGTCAAAAGAGGAGTTTGGCAGGGTGATACCATTTCACCAAAACTCTTCAGCGCCACACTTGAGAATCTCATGTGACAATTAGAATGGCAAGGGAATGGGAGCAAAGATAGACGGTCGGCGACTATGCCACCTCCGCTTTGCTGATGACATTGTTCTAATAACACCAAACATTAGCCAAGCAGCACAAATGCTGGCTGACAACGACCTTGAGTGTGGAAAGATAGGTCTACAGCTGAATCTCAACAAAACTATGTTCGTGGAAAAATGAACTCGTACCAGATGCTCCATTCACTCTCAACAAAACAAACATCTCTGAATGCAGCAGTTATGTATACCTAGGTTGAGAACTCAACATGACAAATAATCTAGCACCTGAGCTGTGCATGAGGAAGAGAGCTGCGTGGAACACCTTCAAGAGCATCGAAGAAATAGCTAAAAGGACAAAGAACCTCTGGCTCTGGGCACATCTCTTTAACACCACTGTTCTCTCTGAATTAACATATGCCTCAGAGACCTGGGCCCAATAAAAGCAGGATGAGAACACTATTCAAGTCTCCCAAAGAGGAATTGAAAGAGCTATGCTTGGAATATCACGCCTCACTCAAGTGAGAGAAGGAATCTGGAGTTCCAATCTCTGTTGACAATCAAGAATTGGGAACACTGTCTCATTTGCCAAGGTGTCAAAAATCAGATGGGCTGGACATGAAATGCTACTTGGAGATGACCTTAGACTAGAGTCGTTACTGACTGGATCCCACAGGATGTCAAAAGATCATGTGACCACCCACCTAAAGATGGTCAGACTTCTTATCAAAATCTGAATGAGCAGTGTGAGGCTCTTCATATTCCTGGAGCAAGCAGATGCCATTGGGCTACACTGGCATGTGACAGGGACAAATGGAAACGTTACTGGCATCCTCTTGAGCAAATCGATGAACAACGTGATGTCAAGTGATCAATGATCAAGTGATCCTAAGAAGTTACAGTTTATCATTGTGCAATACAAGTACATGGTCCCAGGTTCCTCTCCAATAAAAATCAGAAGAGAGGATTTGGCATTATGTGTGAATAGCTTTGGTTTGTCAGAAAGAACAAATGAAGGCCATTGGCTTTAAAATGTGGTCAATTTCTAAGTCAGGAATTGGATGCTTCAATCTTACTTAGTTTATATACTTTTTTTTAAAAGAACCACCTCACTGATCATGCCATTGGTGTGTGTGTGTGTGTGTGTGTGTGTGTGTGCTCGCTGGTGGAATAAGCCCTTTACTAGCTTGATTCTCAAAGAATAATCTCTGGTTATTGTTTTCAAACCTACCATCATTGTATACTCATTTTAGTACAAATTGAGAAAAAGAATCATCACAAAATACTACCATATGCGTGGCTACACATCATGTTTCTAAAACATGGCATGTTTAATAGGTATGAAGTTTTAAAATAGCACCTTGCAGGGGTGCCCAAGTCATTTACAGACTCTGTATTTTCCCATATATTGATTATTAAGTGAACTTTGTTAACATATATATTTTTAAATTATGACATGGATATAAAATTTTTCTTATAAATACACAATTACACAATAAGTGGGCTTTTAGCTTCTTTTTATTAGGGCCACATAATATTCTCAGATTCCCATGAAGAAGTAATTTGCAAGTGCTGACCCAGTACTCCCTTTATCTGCAGTCCATGCTATGACCTAGTTTCTGTCCATGACATTCCACCTAGTTTATTGTATTTACCTCAGTAACGCTGCTTGACCTACCTTTACCAGCTTCCAGATTATATTTTTTGAACCTGCATTATAATATCTGCAGTTTGGTAGTTTAGCAGTGTCCTTGGTGTTCTAATTATTTATTCATTTTCTGAGTGAATCAGAAGGATGAACATAAGTGTCCATTTTTCCCTGAGTCCTTGGATTTTCTCAAACTGACATCAATAGTAGTGAACCCTCAATGTTGAAAGAATAGAGCAAAGACAAACTATACTGAGGAGAAATAAAGGCATCCTCTAGGAGTTAATAAATTCTAATACACATAGCTTGCTAGTGTTGTCACAGTTTTAGAAAATAAGATATCATGAACTTTTAAGTTGTCAAGATCTACTTTATCTGGAAAAATAAAGAACTATCTGTATCATAACCACATAAAGAGGGCAGAGAAAGGTCCCTTTGCAAGTGCACCTGAAATCTGAGAAGTCTTACAACTCATGAGCAGATGGGATCCAGGGAAGGACCCCTACTGCTAAATCCTCCAGTATCCCAGGAGAAATTCTAAGTCTGAGCATTTTGTGCTAGGGGTGCCTTTGTCTTGACCACTGCCACACAGTGCCCATGGTTGTTTGCCTGTGCCATAGTTAGTATTGCATGGCAGAGGCAAGGTTGCGTGAACATGTGGCACCGGGCTACAGATTAGAACATAAAACTTTGACTCCCAGATTACTAGAAGTGCTTTCTTACCTTCCCACTTGAACTCAGTTGGGTTCAATTGCTAATGAGAAATATGTTAATAACCCCATGCCATTTAAGGTAAGGGCAAAGATAAATGAAAATCTTTTACTGGGGGAAACAGTTATTAAAATTAAATGTAACTACAGTTACATTTATCTATCTATCTATCTATCTATCTATCTATCTATCTATCTATCTATCTATCTATCTATCTATCTATCTATCTATCTATCTATCTATCTATCTATTTATTTATTTTGGGTTTGGAGCCAAATCCATTGGTGCTCAGGGGTTACTCCTGGCTCTATCCTCATGAATCACTCCAGGCAGGCTTAGGGGACCATATAGCATATCGGGGGATTGAACTCCAGTCAGTTGCATGCAAGGCAAGCACCTTACTATACTATCACTCTGATCCTGTGTGGATTTATTATCTGTATTTGTGTACATCTGCTTGTATGAACATATGCATATGTGTACTAAGACTCTAACATACGTGTCTATATATAGATGGATGATAGATCATATATATACATTTACATATATAAATAAACTAGGGTGATAAGATTTGGGAACTAGGTAATAGAAGAAATGTTTCTGTGTTCTCTTCTCTGTTATCAGAGAGTTGACCTCTGTTTGCCAGAAATAACTGAACTTCTGTATGTACAAACAGAGCTCATAATCATCTGGAAGGTGGCCCTATCTTAATTGCGATTTCATTAATTGTTGGGCCCTTGCAGTATATTACAGAAAAAGACCAAGCTGTTGGTCAGTGCATGCTAACCTAGCACCATGTGCTATCAGTAACTTAAACAAATTACTCCTCTGCAGTTCCATTTCTTACATTTCACTCAGGAGCTGTTTCAACTGCTAATGCCAAGACAGAATATCCGCAGGCTGTCCTGAGGCAGCTGAGCTTGCTCCAGTGTCAGAATGGCAAACAGTGTTTTGTTCTGTTGGACTCAGAACATCCTGCCACTGTCACATCAAACCAGGCGGCGGGTGGGGGTGGGGGAAGGAGGGAGAGTTCTCATCCCTGATGAACAAAAAATACTAAAAATAAAAATCTACACCATGAAAACTAGCAAATATAAAAAATGGCAGCTATGACATGGAAAATGACAATTTTAGAGCAATTATAAACGAAAGGCAAAGTGCCATTAAAGTTAAGGCAATGTTATTAAAAGATGTGTTAATTTTCAGTTAAATTTTCTATAAAAGACCAATTAGTTTAAAAGGCTTGACAGCATTAACTGTGAAACATAAGCTCTGGTAATTATACGTTAAAAAATTTAAAAAGGAGAAGATGCTGCTGAGTGTTGGCGACACAGGCAGAGGAGAGGGGCCTCTCGGATGGGCTAGATGGCGCTGTGGACTCAGACTTCCCTACTGGGACCAGTTGGTCCTTTTTTCAAGCACTCGTGGCTTCCGTTCCTCTTACAGGATCTGAGAATCATCAAAGTTGAGGTCAGAGGGCCACCCCCTGTGATCTGGGTCAGCTCTCTGATATCAGGACTGAGAACAAAGAGGCCCAGAAAGTGTTTAATATCACATCACTTATTTTTTCCAAACTTGTATTTATTGAGTGCTATTTGTGCAGTAGAAGTTATGAAAAGGATCTCATTTAACATTAGTCCATAACTTTGGTGCATTTTAAATTACCCCTTACATAGATGAGGCATTTGAACATCAGAACATTATAAAACTCTTCCATCTTCACTGGAATTAAAAGGCAAGGCAGGGATTTAAAATCATGCTAGCTGTGATCTACAATCTTGTGCACATAAGATTATTCCTCACAAGTAGGGAATGCTGGCATTGGGAAAGGGAATTCCATATTCCATAGTCTGCCCAGGTTAGCTGGTTCCAGGGAACAAACTGAAACCTAATTTGGCTCTTCCCAATGTTTAAGTGACTCATTCCAAACAGCCATCGTGAAGATCTCTGCTCAGAGCATTGCTAGAGACTCATTCTGCAAGAGTTGAGATCTGTAAGGCTCCTTCACCAGTTTCCAGTACAAGGAGAGCGAAAATGAACCAAAGAAAGGTACAGGAAGGGATTGCAGTACACAGAAACCTGTAAGGCAAAGATCACCCCTTCGTGTTACAGTCTTCCCCTCAGAATGCTGTGTATCTTTGGTTCTAGTGTTTCTGTTAACGTTGAAAAGATGTGCGTTTCCTAGTGAGTTGTCAAGAAGTTTGTTCTAGTTGCCATTTCCTTCCCTAGAATTGTAATTGATAATTAGCATATGAAATCTTAGGACCTTATCTTACCCCACAATGCTGTAATAGCAACTTCCTGGACACAAATTTGACTCTAAATTGGTGCTTACTTGCAGAATGCTGTATGCTACATGAAGCAGTACCCTACCATAAAAGAAATGTATGCTGTCCATGACAGCATTTTGCTTAGAAAGCATCCTATTTTTAATAAAAATAGGATAAAGAAACACTGATAGATGCTCAAAGCGTACTCATATGCGATGCTCAAAATACAGATAATGTGCTACATACAGTGGTCTGATTGATGTGGGGTCTTATTGATGGGGGCCCAACAGTAGAGACCATGTGGATAGCCTAGATGTGAAGAAAACTTACTAGCTGAATTTGTCTAAGGACATTCTATGGCATTTGTATAATGATAGAATCACCCAGGGATGCATTTCTGAGCATGTATCTCCATTGCTAGCCAATAGTGTCTACTACACTGCAACCATCAAAATGAGACAGTGAGAGAGTATTCTGCTGACAGAAAGGCATTACTCTGTTAGAGCAGATACTGCTGCCCATGTCGCTCTCCTTGAAGCCTGCAGGGAAGAACTCAGGAGAGCAATCTGGTATGCAATATCAACTCAGAGGCAAGGAATTCTACTCAGAGTTGTGTTTCCAAGTTGTTCAGATACCTGTAATAGCTTGTGGATCCCCTGAAATTGTATCAGTTGATGGGCAATTTTGCAAGTGGCAGTCTTTGAATAGTGTACAATTTCAAACTAAACCAAGACCTAAGGATTAGTAGGTGCTCAATAAATGTCAGTGGCTGATCGAAAAGATTATACTGTTTTAGTGTAACCGATACTATCACAGGTGAAACCGATTAAAGTCAAGTCCGGAGAGCTGAGAAAACAATATCCTTTCATGTCGACCTCCCTAGACTTATGCCTTCAAAATCAGACCGTAACGTGTTCCTTGTTTGAAAAAGCATTTACTGTGTTTTGATTAGAATAGTTATCCACATTAGGTATGGAAAATTTGGAAAGCACAGAAACATATTGAGAAGAGAATTTTAGTGATCCATGTTCCCAAAATGAAAAACCCAGCATGGTTAATTATATTTGATTTTTCCTTTTAATAGACAAAGAAGTGTGGGTCCACCAATTACATATCTGGTCATTTATTTTATTTTCATTTCGTATTTCAGTCAGAGCAATTAATCATGTCATTATTCTTAGATATCATGAGTTACCAAACTTTCATAGAACTTCATCTGACTCTGTCATATGAATGTTCCAGAATCCACTTAGCCATTACTCTCGCATGGGGCAATCATTTTTTAAAAATATTTTTCATATACTAATCAGTCATTTGCAAATCTTCTTTGGAAAGTGTTTCTTCCAGTTTGTTGCCAATTTTCAGATGGGATTATTTGAGGATATTTGCTGTTATTGTTATCTAGTTGTGTGAGTTTGATTTACTTTCTATAAATTTTAATATATACTCACAGTAAAAAATATATAGATAAATACAGTTAAATAAAATTAAAGTCAACCAAAACTCTATCTCTAAGAAGTAACAACCATACTTTTTTACATCATAGTAAGAGCTGACTTGCATCTTTTTTTATTTCATTTTGGGGACACACTTGGGAATACTCAGGACTCACTGCTGGTTCTGTGCTAGAGAGACAGAGACACTCTGGGTGGTATTCTGACATCATATGTAGTGCTGTGGATTTGTACTCAGTTAACTGTGTGCAAGGCAAGTGCCTTACCCACTATCTCTCTGGCCAATAAACTTTTTAAATAAAGAACCCCATGGTAAATATTTTGTACTTATGAAAGCTTCATCAACTCTGTTACAATTACTCCATTCTGTTCCTCTATAACAAAAGTCCATGTATAGAATAATGGTTCCAGTAATCTTATATATATATATTTTTTTTTTTTGGGGGTCACACCTGGTGGTGCTCAGAGCTCAGGGGTCTGCACTCCTGGCTCTGCACTCAGCAGTTACTCCTGGCAGTGCTCAGGGGACCATATAGGATGCTTGGGAAGCAAACCTGGGCTGGCCGTGTGCAAGGCAAAAGCCCTACCGCTGTACTATCGCTCCAGCCCCAGTCTTTAAAAATAAAGGGAGTGAGATTTTGTCTCTATAATTGTTAGATTTCACTCAAGCACTGTATTAGTTAATTCCTGTATAAAATCTTTGCTAGATTGTGATTCTTGTTAAACCATCCCAGTTTATTGATTTTTTTTAAAAAAAAATTAAGATTGTCTATAATAGTTACTTAATAACTATAATACCTGGGGAACAGTATTCTAGATTGTTTCCAAAATAAGCTTAGTATTATTTTATCAAGTTAAAAACATTAAACAAATCTAGAATCATTTCATATATTTCATAATATATCTAGAATTAGATATATGTCAATTTTTTTTACTAATAAAACCATGACATGATGTCCAATTGATTTGCACATTAAAGAATATGGAATATCTCTTTTTTCCCTTTCTAATCTCTAATTCTCTGTAGATGGTCATTACTTTGCTTTCTACTGAAAAGTAATTGCTGTTTTCTTGGAACTATTATTTTCCTTGTTTGTTTTTATTTTGGGTCCACACTTAGCAGTGCTCAAAGGGCGATTCCTGGCTCTGTGTTCAGGGATAACTCCTGACAGCCTCTGAGAACCATATACGCCTGGAATCAAACTCCTCTTGGCCTTGTGCAAGGCAAGTGCCCTGCCCGCTCTACTGTTGCTTGGGCCCTCTGTGACTGGTTATAAGGAGGCTTCCAAACTAATCATGTTAACTCTTTGTGTATATAACTATATTCTCTTATTTCTATTTTTGTTTTGTTCTTGACTCATACTTGGTGCTTTTGGGCTTATTCCTGGCTCGGTACTTAGGAATCAATCCTGGCAGGAATTGGGGGACCATATGTGGTGATGGGATTGAATCTGGGCTAGCCGCATGCCAGGCAAGCACTCTACCTGTTGTAGTATCTCTCTGCTTCCAGTTTTGTTTGAGTTATATATGTCATAGGTTTATATATTGTTAGCTTTTTTTTAAATCTATGGTGAGAATTTTTTCTCTCCATAGGGTTTCTTTTTATGCTAGTTATTCTTTTTCAGTGCAGAAGCATCTTAATCTGATATATCAGATATACATATCTATACCTGATATATAGATATATCCGATATCTATCTATTTGTCTGTCTGTCTGTCCATCTGTCTGTCTGTCTGTTTATCTATTTGGCCCACATATGGCAGTGTTCAGAGTTTAAATTCTGGCAGACTTGAGGGAACCATATGGATGTCAGCAATTGAACCCAGGAGGAATACATGCAAAGCAAACACCCTACCCATTGCACTATCTTTCCAGCCCTTTTATATTCATTTTTAAAAAAACTTTATGTTTTGAACATTTTCTTTAGCTTCTATTATTTTTTAATGTAGAAAGTAATAGTGTTTATTTTGTTATACATGTGGATGCTTAAGATTTTGCTATTTACCATGCTTTCATACTTGTTTATTAGCTATCTGAAAATGTTATAAGGTTTGGCAATATATGCTAAGTCACTCTTATAGCTTTAATAATTTTCTAATTTAGTGTGAGCTGTGAAGCCTAAAAACCAGTGATGTTGTACATATCAATATCACTTATCACTATCATTCCAGATTTATTTAATGTAATTGCTAGCATTACTTTCTTGTCTTGATTATATTATTTTAGCCATAAATAAGTTGTGTCTTTGGTATACTTAAACATGTCAACATAAAGCTTACTTAACAAGGAAAATTTTCCTTGAAATATACTTTTCTATTCCTACTTTTATTCATCCTATCTGTCTCTATAACTGTTAGAAATAGATTTGGAATTAGGATTTTGCACAAGACTGGGAATCTTTTGCATGATATAACCTATAATGCTATACCTTTATGCTATACTTTACATTTACATGCATAATTGTGCCTTTTATTTTCCATTATTGAGCATATGCGCTATATTGTGCATACTTAATTCTCTGGGGACATATAAACAATCTACTTTGTTTTTTTAACTCTAGTTAATGGAAATCAGACATTCTATAAATATACTGGAAACTATAGTCTAAGTATCATTATCTAGAAATTTTTAGTAGCTCTTGATTATTCTTTTAAATATCAGACAATTTGCATCTCTATTTTCATTCTCCTTCCTCCTAACTCATTTTTCTAACTTATGGAAATAATTCTTATATATATAAGAATAATAACAAGAAGAATTCTTATAATGTTAATAAGAAAATAATTCTTCTAATTGACATAACTTGTATTGTATTTTTAAGAATTTTTTTGATATTTGCATTCAGTTATTGTTTTTGTACAATAAACTTTTTGCTTTCATATTTCAATATATTTTATTAAACAGATTTGCCTGATCATAAATATTTTTAGGTTTTTAAGTTTTACATCATTTTGGACTCTTAATTTTTTTAATACAAAATGAATCACAGGTTTATTTTAATTTTTGAAAGTTAATTTTCAGGGCCAGAGCGATAGCCCAGCGGATAGGGCATTTGCCTTGCAAGTGGCCGGCCCATGCCGGCCCAGGTTCGATCCTCGGCATCCCATATGGTCCCCCGAGCACCGCCAGGAGTAATTCCTGAGTGCAGAGCCAGGAGTAACCCCTGAGCATTGCCGGTGTGACCCAAAAAGCAAAAAAAAAAAAAAAGTTAATTTTCAGCATTAATGTCAATATTAATGTTGTATATGTGCATTGCTGCTATATGATTTTTATTTTGAAAGTTAATTTTTTAATGAAGCACATATATAAATGCTTAAGTAGTCAGATTAAACAATATTTCCTTGCCTTCACAGGCAATTGACAATTGATCTGTATGTAAAATTCCTGGAATAAATATATCCTCTCAAAACTCATTGTACTTATGTTTTCTAGATAAGTCTAAAACAAAGTTGAATTTTATTTTCTTCTTTAATATTTTAAATTCAAATATTTATGAGATCATTCTAATACAAGTGATATTCTAATTATTAGCTACATTTGTTTCATGAATCATTATTTTGAGAGGTATGGGAGGGCTTGGACTATACCTGGCAGTGCTCAGGCCTGACTCCTAGCTCTGCACTCAGATATTACTCTAGTAGTCTCAGGGGGTATCATGAAGTCCTAGGGATCAAACTCAGGTTGGCCACATGCAATGCAAAAGCCCTACCTACTGTATTATTTCTCAAGCACCCTCATGAGCCATTCCGATATGCAGCTTCTCTTTATTCTTCAGCTCAGAACAGGTAGTTGTTTTGTATTTTGTTATTTTTTTGTTTTTTTATTTATCAGTTTATACTTTGACCTCTGATGTTTTCCTCAAATGAGCAAAGTTTAGCACAAAGAGAAAGAAAAATTGTGTGCATTTCTATATGTATTTTAGCAAACTTAGTTTTACTTCTGCAATACTGTTCTTATATTGAAGTGTGTATAATTTTCATTACTACAGTTTACTACTTACCTCTGTTTTTTTACAAAACTGAACATGAAATCCACGCACAACACATATTATGGGTGTAATTTAGCAAGGGAATTTCTGAATCTAAACAGATGAAAATGTACCATATTTCTGGAAAGATGGTACAGGGGGCAGGACCCTTGCCTTGCATTCAGCCAACCTGAATTTGATACCTGGCAGTACATATGTTCCCCTGAGCACCAGGGATTCCGAACACAGAGTCAGGAGTAAGCCCTGAACACCATCCAGTGTGGACCAAAACCAACAATGGCCAATAACAAAATTAGCCATTAAAAGTTTGTCTAGCTTTTATCTGATTTTAAGAAATATTTATTGAGATTCAATTATTGTGCAATATGCTCAACTAAATTTCATTATTCAAACTTTTTCTTGGTAAACCAAATATGTACAATTATCACTTTAGTTTATTTGTCTTTCATTGCCTCAAATTTAAAACTCCATACCCTTTGTCTTTTTTTCTTATCCAGCCTAGGGCAGCTATTAATTTACTCACTCACTAGAGTTATAGATTTCCTCTACTGGACATTTCACACAAATAGAATCATAATATTATTTTGAAACTGGTTTCTTTCACTTAGTATAATGTTTATAAGGTACCTCCATGTTAGGGCATGTTAAAGTACTTAATTTCTTTGTATGACCAAATAATATGCATGCATGGATATAACACTATTTAGGCATCCATTTGGTGATGGGCATTAGGATTTTTTTTATTTGTTTCACAATAGGAATATTTTGCCTATTATGAATAATAATGCTGCTGTAAATAGCCTGTTAAAGTTTGCATTGTACATATGTTTTTATTTCTTTTGGGAAATATGTAAAAGTGGAATTATTGGGTTATATGGTAACTCTATGTTTAATTATATGAGAACTCCCGGCGAATTTCCAAAGTAGTTGCATCATTTATTTACACCAGTCATGTGTTATTCTTCTCGTTTTGCCACATTCTTCTTATTCTTTATCATTATCAATTTTCCTTTGTTTTTATTTGATTTTTGGTTTGCTTTTTGTTTTTTGGGTGCCTCAGGGCTCTGCACTCAAGAGATCACTCCTGGCAGTGTTCAAGGGACAGTATGGGTGCTGGAATTTGAACCCAGGTTAACCGGTGTGGAAAACAAATGCACTACTACTATACTATGATCCCAGCCCCTCATTATCATTTTTTAAATTATTGTTATTCTACTGCATATGATTTGGCAGCACAACATAGTTTTTATTTGCATTTCTCTGTTGAGCATCTTTTTGTTTGCTGTCAATATCAATTTCTTTTTCTGAATGAATATTACTCAACTCTTCCATCTATTAAAAATAATATGCTTGAGTTTTTTTTTTCATTTTTTATTAATTTATTTTTTTAACAATTACAAAAATGTTCATGTTTGGGTTTTGGCCAGACAGTGTTCTAGCACCCATCCCTCCACCAGTGCCCATTTCCCACTACCAATGTCCCCCGATTTCCTCCCCCCCCCCCCTATCATGCCTCCATCTCTTTTTCTCTCTTTCTCTTTCTCTTTTTTTTTTAAAATTTTTTTTTTATTTATTTTTTTTAATTTTTTATTTTTACAATTACAAAGATATACAATTAAAAAGTTCATATTTGGGTTTTGGTCATACAGTGTAGCAGCACCCATCCCGCCACCAGTGCCCATCTCCCCACCACCAACGCCCCCGGTTCCCTCCCCCTCCCCCAGCCCTCCTCCATGGCAGGTTCTTTATTTCTTTTCCATTTCTCTATCTTTCTCTTTTCCTTCCCCTCCAGACTATGGATTACAGAACATACATTAAAGGGTTGTCATGTGTATCCTTTTGCCTCTATTTAATGCTCAGTTCTAGGTTGGCATTAGTACCCTCACAATTGTTAGCACACTGTTCCATTTTCTGTCTTACCTAGCCTCTGACTCCCACACGTTTGTGATAATTTCCACATTTGACAGGACCTCCTGATGTATGTTTCACTTGACCTTGGATATTGGTATCATAATATGTACCTATATATTTATGTTATGCAGATAAATGCAGTCATTCTGTAACTGTCTCTCTCCCCTTCTGGCTAATTTCGCTCAACATAATCTTCTCCATGTCCATCCATTTGTAGGCAAATTTTATAACTTCATTTTTCCTAACAGCTGCATAGTATTCCATTGTGTAGATGTACCAAAGCTTTTATCCAGTCATCTATTTTCGGGCACTCGGGTTGCTCCAGATTCTGGCTATTGTGAATAATGCTGCTATGAACATAAAAGTAGGGATGGTGTTTCCGCTGCGTATTTTTGGTTTCCCAGAGTAGATTCCCCAGGAGTGGTATGGCTGGGTCAAATGGGAGTTCAATTTCTAGTCTTTGGAGGAATGTCCATATTGTTTTCCAGAAAGGCTGTACCAGCCGGCATTCCCACCAACAATGGATGAGTGTCCCTTTTTTCCCCACAACCACGCCAGCACTTGTTGTTCTTGTTCTTTTTGAATATGTGCCAGTCTCTGTGGTGTAAAATGGTATCTCATTGTTGTTTTGATTTGCATCTCTCTGATGATTAGTGATGATGAGCATTTTTTCATATGTTTTTTTGGCCATTCGAATTTCTTCCTTGCTGAAGTTTCTGTTCATTTCTTCTCCCCCATTTTTTGATGGGGTTGTTTGTTTTCTTCTTGTAAAGTTCTACCAGTGCCTGATATATCCTGGATATTAACCCCTTATCAGATGAGTATTGGGTGAATATTCTTTCCCATTCTGTGGACTGCTTTTGTATCTTAGTCACTGTTTCTTTTGAGGTGCAGAAGCTTTTCAGTTTCATGTAGTCCCATATATTTATCTTTTTCTTCTAGTTGCTTTGTTAGAGATGTTTCATCTTTGAAGATGCCTTTTATGCTTGAGTTTTAAAGTTATTTAATATATACTAGATTCTTATCAGATATACTGTCTTCACTGTCTTCCCATTCATCGTCGATTTGCTCGAGTGGGCACCAGTAGCATCTCCATATGACCTGTCTCATGGAAGTAGAGCCCAAGGGCACCTGCTTGCTCCAGGATAACAAAGAGCCTCAAACCATTCCATCAGGTCATGGGAATGAGGTCTATAATTGTTACTGGTATCTGGCATATCAAATACGACATGGGTAGCTTGCCAGGCTCTGCCATGTGGGTATCATACTTTTGTAGTCATCTCAAAATCAAGCATTTATTGATGAACCGCGTGGCCGCAGATATACATTTTGCTTTTATCTTCTCTTTCTGGATTTTCTTATAACTTTTTTGGATAGTGCATTTATGTATTTATGTATTTATTTATTTATTTATTTATTTATTTATTTATTTTTGCTTTTCGGGTCACACCCAGCAATGCTCAGGGGCTACTTCTGGCTCTGCACTGAGGAATTACTCCTGGCGGTGCTTGGGGGACCATATGGGATGCCAGGGATCGAACTCAGGCCCGCACAGGCAGGCCGTGGTGCAAGGCAAACACTCTACCCGCTGGGCTATCACTCCGCCCTTGATAGTGTATTTAATACACAAAATTTAACTTTATGAAGTTTGATTTACCTGTATGTTCTTATTTTGCTTATTCTTTAGGTGACATCTGAGAATTTGATTTTAAATTCATGAACATTTACGGCCATGTGTTTTCTACAGATTTTATAATTTTAGGCACTATATTTATGTCTTCTAACAATTTGTCACATAGTCCCATCTTAGTTATATAAAGTCCTCCAATCCATGAACATGGGATGTATTTCCATTTCTTTCTTTCTTTCTTCTTTAACTTTAGGAAAGATTGTATAGCTTTTGGTAGTAATCTTGCACCTTACCGATGAAATTTATTTCTAAAAATGTTAATATTTGTGGTGCTATTATAAGTATTTTTTTCATAATTTCTTTCCTTTATTGCTTATTTCAGATGCTCAAATGACTTTTATATATTGATTTTGTAGACTGTTACTTTGCTGAAATAATTGAACTTAATAATAGCTTTCTGATTCCTTATGATTTTTTATATTCATGGTCTTGTCCTGTGTGAACGAGGTCTTTTTACTTCTTCCATTCTGATATTGATGCCTTTTATTTCTCTCTAGCCCCAGTAGGGCTTCTAATATGAAGCTGAAAGGAAGTAATGACTTCATCATCTCGTTCCTGTTCTTAAGAGTAAAGCAGCCAATCTGTCATCATTAAGTCTCATTCAGCTGTTTGTTTGTTGTACATCAATGGCCTTTATTAGGTTGAGAAAACTACCACCTATGCCTTCTTTGTTAGATGCTTTTCTTTTGTCGTGAACACCACCATGGTTTCCTTTTTTAAAAATAATGATATTGAATCTTTATTTTTTCTTTTTTAAAACCTGGGAAGTTCTCTTTTTCAGACTCGATGGCTATACTGCTATCTACCTTGCATACCATAGATGCCTCACTTGTCCTTTGACTTTTTAATTGGGTTTTGGGTCACACAGCAGTGCTCAGGCCTTACTCTAGTCTCTGTGCTCAGGGATCACTCCTTGTTTTCTCAGCGACTATATGGGATAATGGGGATTGAACCTGGGTTGGCCGTGCACAGGGCTAGTGCCCTATTATCCACTGAACTATTGCTCCGGCCCCTAATACCTTATTTCACCTATATTAAACTATATTGCCCTTATAGATAATCAGTTGTTACATTTTACAGATTATAAAACCAAGGTACTAAAATTAATTTTTGGTTGGTTGAGGTTCTATTTGATTAATATCATTAGTGATGGTTTCTCTTGCACATACGTCCAACATCACACCTGTCACCAGTGTACCCACTTTTGAAAAGTCCCAAAGAACTCAAAGTCTCACTAAATGCTGAATAAGTTTCTAAGTTCCTGTTGCTATCACTATCACTATCACTATCTTCCCGTTAATCATCTATTTGCTAGAGCGGGCACCAGTAATATCTCCATATGTCCTGTCTCATGCTAGTAGAACCCAAAGGCATCCGCCCGCTGCAGGAACATCATCATTTAACAAATCATCATTTAACCCAGTCTCTTATGCCTTAACCCTCTCCTTCCCTGTCTTTGTTCTGTCTTTTCCCTGAGGCAATCTGATTTCTGGTGGAGAAAGGGTTCTCCTTGGTAAGGTCAGTTACCTACCATAATTCAGTAGGTTATGAATAGCATTTCCAGTTTAGTGTGAGAAATTTTTGTGTCACTTTTTTTTTGCAATGCTTCAATAAGGAAAGTGAATCCAAATCCACTTCTGCATTTAGAAGTCCTCGTGGGATTATTTACATACAAACTGGGTCTTATCTACTGTTTACTTTTAGGGGTAAGAAAAAGAGAAGCCCAGTCTGAATAAGCAGTTGCCTGCAAGGCACAGAACTAGTATTGGCAAAGCAGGAGAAAACCGCAGCCTTACCTGGCTTGTGTTCGTTCCCTACTCTGATTGGTCAGGGAAACTGTGTAAGAAGGTATTGAAGTAAGAATAAAAATGCTGCTGCCTCTCCTAACCTGCTCCCAAAGGCACATACATCCTCAAAAGCCACAGGCAAAATTTGGTTTGATTTTATTTAGCCGGTTTGCTTTCTTCGTATACTGGAAAATGGATTGCAAACTCTTAACAGAGATTTTCTCAAATTAGGTGGGGGGTAACAAATGTCTTCTTGTACTCCTTTACTTGACACCCTATTAATTTGTTTTAAACTCCCATTGTTTGGTTCCTGACAGACCTGTTATATTTCAGATATGAGACAAATGTGTACAAAGAGAAACTTCTTTATTAGATTTTATTGCCCACAGACTACTGCGCCTAAAAAGAAAGAAAGAAAAACTGAACCAAACTAAAAGACACAGAGGAGAATATTCACCACACTGAATCCATCTGCCAATTTAATTGATTAACGTCTGAGTTAGGCTGTTATCAAAGCAAGTGATGAATCCTGGTGCTTATGGCTTTAGTGCTGCTCTGAGCAACTCACGCCAACAGAGGGAAGTTGGTTGTTACTAGGGAGGTGGTTTCTGGGAACTCAGAGGATAGGACCTCAGAGGCGCCCCTTCTTGGGCTCCAGCTGTACCATAATACTGCATATAGGCACACATGTCCAGTGTCCCTTAGCCATGGGACTTGAGAAGAGGAAGCAGAATTTACACCACTGCTCACACACCAGTCGTTTAGACTTTAGCCCTTTAATAAAAATCCCGAAATTGGTTTTTAAAAGTCAGGCTCTTGTGGCAGAACCAAGTAGGAGAGAAAAGAATGGAATAATTGGAGGCTGCTGTCTTTTCACTTCCCACATAAAATTATTTGAAGAGACAGGCCAGAGCTTCAAACAGGAGATACCAAGGAAAGTTGTAATTTGGATGTCGGTTGTCGTGACTTTGGGGGTGTTTGCTTAAAGGACTCCCGCCTTCTCTTTACAGACGTACTTCAATGACAATATCCTTACTCTGATCCGAACGCTGGTGACAGGAGGGGCCACGCCGGAACTTGAGGCTCTGATTGCTGAGGAGAATGCCCTTCGAGGGGGTTACAGCACTCCCCAGACACTGGCCAACAGGGACCGCTGCCGCGTGGCCCAATTAGCCCTGCTGGATGGTCCCTTTGCTGACTTAGGGGTGAGTTCATAAGACAGAGGTCTCTGAGTCTGCTATCCAAGAGTGACAGGATCTACGTGGACTGGCGTCAGACAGCAGCACAGAAGCCTTTGTCTTTTCTGATTTCTAAGGCAGTAAGAAATAGGTGATATTCCTAGTTTATTGTATTCCAGACTCTGTGATTTATACTATGTTATATATTTTTATTGTTTTGGGGCCTCACCCAGCAGTGCTCAGGGCTTACTTCCTGACTGCACTCAGGATCATATCTGGTAGGCTTAGAGGACCATATTGGTCGCTAGGGATTGAACCGGGGTTGCCGCATCTCATACTTATTGTACTATGACACCAGTTTCCTGCATCTTAATCCTCATGGTTACTCTGCAGTGAATGTCTCTCAGCTTACACGCTAAGAAACCAAGGCTCAGAGAAACTGAGGACTGGCCCTATCAGGAATACTCACCAAGAATCTTGACTTTGGGGCCTGTGGACTTATTCACTTTACTCAAATGTCTTCCTTGAAAAATCAGGAGGCAGCGGTGATTCCAAACAGCAACCAGTGGTCCTTTATAAAGAAATTCAATCTCTGCTGCGCATTCACAGCTCATGAGAAGCTTTCAAAGACTGCTGATACCCCTGGCCAGTCTGAGGATTCTTAATTTTTATATCTTCTAACCAAGCACTTGAGGTTTTCAGAGCACTAGGGGTAATGATGTGCTGAAGAAGTCATAGTCAATGTCACAAGCAGAGTTTTTAGTCTCTAATTCCATACCAATAGCTTCACATTTCTGAAACCAGCCCACATGCTCTCCCTGCAGCAGAGGCACCAGTGCTTCTCTTTGGATCTAGCACTGGCCTCTTTCAGGCACTCTGACAGGATAACGCAGTCTTGGCCTTTCTCTAAACCCAATTCCATGCATGCATTAAAAGCTACACATGCCGGAAACCAAGAAACTCACTGTACAAACAATGGTGCAACTCAGAAAATTCACTTATTTTCTAGTTAGTGGAAAAGGACCAAAAAGAAGGTCACCTCTTCTTTATTTTTTCTGAAATCCTGTTGTCTTCTTGCGCCTTATTTTAGCTCTTTATTTTATTTAAACACAGGGTCTTGTGTTAGACTGGATTCTTTTGAAGTCAGCTCCCATTCTTCTTTTACTTTTACTCCCTTTGATAGCTCAGCTGGCAGAGTGGAGGGACTGTATGCTGCAAGGTCCAAGATTATTATTTTTATTACTATTATTATTATTATTATTATTATTATTATTATTATTGTCTTGTCTTCCCGTTGATCATCGATTTTCTCGAGCGGGCACCAGTAACATCTCCATTCGTTGGGAATGAGGACCATTATTGTTACTGTTTTTGGCATATTGAATATACCACGGGTAGCTTGCCAGGCTCTTCCATGGTTCTGGGTTCATCTCAGGGGGCCCAGTCTTTTTCTATGTCAGACCATCAACCAACCAGGACCCACATGGCAGAGCCCTGGGTATAGAGAAGCCTGCCACCTGTCGACACAGATGGGCACTTCAGCCACACCTGCAACACCTCTAGGGGCAGGATGATGATGATGATGATGATGATGATGATGATGATGATGATGATGATGATTTTATTATTATTACTTTTGTGATTTACTTACACACTTTGAAAGGATAATTTTTTTTTAAAAAAAGGTAAGATAGTACTCTTAGATGGTAGCTATATGGAAATTCCAGTGACAGAAAGAACAAATGAGTTAGGTCATTTCTCAGTTGCTCCCTTGGCTGCACGGGCCACAGGAGTCAGTGTTTCCCATTCAGTACATTTGCTTGTATGTCCTGTATCAGGCCCAAACCCTGGAAAGGTGCCTGTGAACTGATTAGAACTGTGAATCCCAGTTATTGAGCCTGCAGACCTCCAGTAACTAGGGAAACACATTCTGTTCCTCTCTTGCCTTCTCTGAGGTCTGTAAATTGTGCTTTTCACACAGTCCTTACCTGAAAGAGTCTGTCACTGTAGTACCTGGTGAGTCTTTTCTCCTTGCCGTGATTTTAATTATCACTCAAGCAGCTTGACAATACAGTCAGAGCTGGGTGATTACAGCTGACCTGGGGCTAGACTTCATGGCCATTTCATAGACCCAGGTTCTTCCCAAATGAATGTACTTCTGAGCCCTTAGACTTTACACCTTTCTTAACACAAGACTGAGACACCATCTCCTTAGAGCTTTCATTAATACAGATAGAAACAATTGGGAATAACTAGAGGAAAACCCCCTTGATTTGTTGATCCCTTAAATCACCAAAGTCAGCTGTTGTCTGATAACCACATTTAGCCACAGCCCTTCAGCTCAGACTCGCCTGCTCAGGAGATACCAAGCCAGCTTTTGTAAAAAGTCTCTTCTCTCTCTGGACCTCGACTTGCAGGCCCATGAATGTGATGTTGCTTTCTATTCTTTTGTTGTCTCTCAGGATGGTGGTTGTTATGGTGATCTGTTCTGCAAAGCTCTGAAAACATATAATATGCTTTGTTTTGGAATTTACCGGCTGAGAGATGCTCACCTCAGCACCCCCAGTCAATGTACAAAGAGGTAAGTATCACTCCTCTCTGTTTGCCACTCTGGATGTAAAGACAGAAATGCCTTCTACTCTCCCACAGGGTGAATACAGAGGGCTGTGTCTAAGCTCTCAGTGTATCAGTTCTTCTGCCCACATTAAACCCAACACTAAGTTTGAAGGTTAAAGGAAGTTTTATTTCCCCCTTATATATCTAATAACAGATGTGAAGACATTAGAGGAAGAATTAAAACTTTATAGAGCAGTTCCATCATCTGGTTAAAAAGTCTGAATAGAAGCCTCATTACCAAATTTCTAGCAACTGGAATGATTCAGTCTGGACCTATTAGAGAGATTTTATATTGCTTGTGTTTAAGATAGATGGGTTCTTTGCCGCGTCTTAGACTTCTCACTTTTCTGGACCACGCTCCGGGTTTACTTCTGGCTCTTTGCTCAGAGATTACTTTTGGCAGAGTGGTGTTCAAGATACTGTGTGTGATGCCAGGGATCAGACCTGGGTTGGTTATGTGCAAGGTATGTGCCTTACCAGTTATACTTTTCTCTCGCAAGTTTTTTTTTTAAATTTTTTATTATACCACAGTGAAACATACAGTTACAAAGGTGTTCATAATTGGTTCTTGGTAATACAGTATTCCAGCACCCATCCCTCCACCAGTGCCCCATCCCCATCACCAGTATACCCACACCCCCTCCGCCCACCCCCAGGCTGCCTCAATAGCAGGTACCCCCTTTTCCTCTCTTTCTCTCTCTCTCTCTCTCTCTCTCTCTCTCTCTGTCTCTGTCTCTGTATCTCTCTCCCCCTTCTTTTTACACATTGTGGCTAGCCCTGCAGACATTTAGGGTTTCTCATGTAAGTCTCTTTGTGTATATTCAATGGTGAGTTCTAGTCTGACATTACCATTTCCCACACTCAGTAAAACACTGGTATATATTTATATCCCATTAATGAATGCAGTCATTCTATATCTGTCTTTTTCCTTCTGACTAATTTCACTCAGCATGATAGTCTCATGTCCATCCATTTGCAGGTAAATTTCACAATTTCGTCTTTTTTATGACAGCTGCATAGTATTCCATCGTTGTAGATGTAGCACAGTTTCTTTAGCCAGTCCTCTGTTCTCGGGCACTTAGGTTGTTTCCATATTCTAGCTATTGTGAATAGCGCAGAGATGAATAAGGAAGTACAGATAGTGTTTCTGCTATGTGTTTTTCGGTCTCTAGGATATATTCCCAGGAGTGCTATCACTGTGTCACTGTCTTCCCATTGTTCATCAATTTGCTCAAGTGGGCACCAGTAACATCTCCATACGTCCTGTCACAAGCAAGTGTAACACAAGGGCATCTGCTTGCTCCAGGGACAGGAAGAGCCTCAAACCATTCTTCAGGTCATGGAATTGAGCTCCATAATTGTTACTAGTTTTTGGCATAACAAATAAATAAAACATAGGTAGCTTGCCAGGCTCTGCCGTAAAGTGGTATATTCTCAGTAGAAGGCTCTCATCTCGAGCATTTACTGATAAAACTTAAATCCAGGAGTGCTAGTGCTGGATCAAATGGGAGCTCAATATCTAGATTTTGGAGGAATGCCCATATTGTTTTCCAAAAGGGCTGGACCAGTCGGCACTCCCACCAACAGTGGATGAGAGTCCCTTTTCCCCCACATTCATGCCAGCACCGGTTGTTCTTGCTGTTTTGGATGTGTTTCAGTCTCTGTGGTGTGAGATGGTACCTCGTTGTTGTTTTGATTTGCATCTCCCTGATGATTGATTAAAGATGAAGAGCACTCTTTCATATGACTTTTGGCCATTCAAATTTCTTCTTTTTGGAAGCTGCTGCTCATTTCTTCTCCCCATTTTTTTGATGGGGTTGGCTGTTTTTTTCTTGTGAAGGGCTACCAGTGCCTGATATATCCTGGATATTAACCCCTTGTCAGATGGGCATTGGGTGAATATCCTTTCCCACTGTGGATTGTCTTTGTATCTTGGTCACCGTTTCTTTTGAGGTGCAGAAACTTTTAGTATTTATATAATCCCATTTGTTTATCTTTGCTTCCATTTGCTTGGTCAGTGGTGTGTCATCTTTAAAGATACTTTTCATTTCGATGTCGTAGAGCGTTTCTCCTATGTTTTCTTCGATGTACTTTATAGATTCATGTCTGATGTTGAGATCTAGAATCTATTTTGATCTGACTTTTGTGCATGGCGTTAGAAGGAGGTCTAAGTTCATTTTTTTACATGTAGCTGCCCAGTTTTCCCAGCACCATTTGTTGAAGAGGCTTTCTTTGCTCCACTTAATATTTTTTGCTCCTTTATCGAAGATTAAGTGGTTGTATATTTGAGAGTGTGTTTCAGGCTATTCAGTTCTATTCCATAGGTCTACAGGTCTGTCTCTATACCAATACCACACTGTCTTAATTACAACTGCTCTGTAGCAGAGCTTGTCTCTCACAAGTTTAAAAGACTTGTATATTATTACTTTTGTAGAACAAGAGCAGTTATGACAAAGCAATAGAGCAGTACTTCTCAGATATTTTCTCCCACTACAGCCCTTTCTGGCCTTGTTTCTTGCCTGTAGCTCTCTTTCCTACCAGTTGGCCTCCTTGTTTTGGCCCCCAGTTACATGATTTTCCCCCTTGATCACCTTGGAATATCCTCCCGACCCCCACCTTGTTGACAAATGCTCCTATAGAGGAGTGTTTCTCAGCCCAATTTGCATTTCAGAATTGCTGGGGGTGCTTTTTAATTATACTTTGATTATGTTGACTTAACTGCTCTGGATTGAATGAATAGTTAATATATGAATTCACAGATATTGCTATATGGAACCAGATTTGAGAATAATCACTTTGGACAGGAAAGTGATCTCTAAGTTTAGTCAGCCTGAGAATCAACTACACCAACTACAAAGCTGATAAAATATGCTGTAATCAGAGCATCTGATTCAGTAGGTCTGGAGTGGGGTTTCTTAAGAATTGGCTTTCTGTTTATTTGGTTTGGTTTTTGGTCCATATCTGGTGGTACTCAGGGCTTACGTGTGGCTCTGTGTTCAGGTACAGTCCGGTAGGGCTCAGGGGAGTACATGTGGTGATGAGGATTCAATCCAGGTGACCACAAGCAAGGCAAGCACCCTGTCTACTACATTTTTATTCCAGGCCCAAGAATTTGTATTTATAAGTAGTTCCCGGGTGATACTCAAGTTCTAGCCTGATAACCAATTTTTGTAATCTATTGCTGTAGAAGAAAAAAATTTTCTTTTACTCATTCTGGTTTTAATTAGAGAACTATGGTCAAACTAGAAACAGTTTAAGGAGGAATGATGAATAGTTATATCTATTATGCATTCTTTTCTTTAATCAAACTTTCACCATTTGACTTTTAAAGGATAAGGGATGAGGATTCACAAAATACTATGACATTATCAATGGAGATCAGATTTTATTTTGCTTTCATTTTATTTAAAATTTAATTTAATTTCATTTTATTTAAATTTTTATTTAAATTTTTTATTTAATTTTATTTAAGATTTTATTTCATTTTATTTTATCACCATGATAGAGAATTACAAAACTGCTCATGATTGGGTTTCAGTCATACAGTATTCCAACACTATTCCCCCATCAATGCACATTTTCCAACACCAATGTTCCCAGTTATCTTCCACTGACAACCTGCCTCTAGGCAGGCACTTTTCTTTCTCTCTCTCTCTCTCTCTCTCTCTCTCTCTCTCCTTTGTCTCTTTCTCTCTCTCCCTCTCTCTCCTTTTGCACATTGTGCTTTGTCATACAGACACTGAAGGGTTATCATGTATATCCCTTTACCTACTTTCAATACTCAGTTCTAGCCTAGCTTTACCATTACCAGCTATTGCAAACTAATCCTTTCTTTATCTTACTTACCCTCTGTCCCTCACACACTTGTGGTAGATTCCAACCATTGACAGATCTTCCTGGCTGAGCCAGGAACATTTTAGAATGAAATCCTCAGTGCAAATTAAATGAAAGTTCCTACATGCAGTTGGTGTATTTGGCATAAGAAATGAACTCACATTGTTTTGAAAGTGGCATGAGGACCATAATAGCAAATGGAGTTTAGATCACTCACTCAAAGTATGAATTCAGTATCTCAGACAGTGCCCATGACTGATCTTTGTACAATTAAACAGAGGAAGATCTAGTTCGGGGTTTTTTTTTTTTTTTTTTTTTGCTTTCTTGGGTCACACCCGGCAATGCTAAGGGGTTTCCCCTGGCTCTGCACTCAGGAATTACTCCTGGCAGTGCTCGGGGAACCATATGGGATGCCAGGGATCGAACCCGGGTCAGCATGGGCCGGCTCCGTGCAAGGCAAATGCCCTACCCGCTGAACTATCGCTCCGCCCCAGATCTAGTTCATTTTGCTAGATAACTTTAAGACTTAAACCAGTTGGAAATATATCTTCTAGATCCTCTAATACATAAATTCTTATTTTTAGGTGTTTTTTTTTTCATTCAGGGCACCATGATTTGCAAAGTTATTCATAGTTGAGTTTCAGGTATGCAACTTTCCAACACCTTTTCCATCACCAGTGTCAATTTCTCTTCACTATATGGGGAGAAATCACTTGTAGAACTTTTAGAATTCTTAATGTCTTCCTAATGTCCATGTTAGGGAGCCAGACCACAATCATGACAGTTACATGAGAAGAATGTCTGTAAATGTCAGGGGGACCCCACTTCCATGTTTTGTTTTTAATTTGTTTTGTTTTGAGAACTATAGCTCTAATAGTCTAGAGAAATCAGGCAGTTCTGGTTCACGCTCAGGTGGAACCTGCTCCTGTTCATTCTCAGCTTATAACCTCTTTGCTTTCCCCATTCAGGTATGTCATCACTAACCCCCCCCTACGAGTTTGAACTTGTGCCGACGGACCTGATCTTCTGCTTAATGCAGTTTGACCACAACGCCGGCCAGTCACGGGCAAGCCTCTCCCATTCCTCCCACTCATCCCAGTCCTCCAGCAAGAAGAGTTCTTCTGTTCACTCCATCCCATCCACAGCAAACCGACAGAACCGGCCCAAGTCCCGGGAATCCCGAGAAAAACAGAAGTACGTGCAGGAAGAGCGGCTCTGATATGTGTATCCACTACCACCGTGTGAAACTGTATCTGCCACTCATTTCCCCAGTGGGTGTTTCCAACAGGAACTTTCCCTGTTTTTTCCCCCTGTAGTTCCCCCTTTTTTACATATATTTGCATATGTATGATAGTGTGCATGTGGTTGTCATTTTTATTTCACCACCATAAAACCCTTGAGCACAACAGCAAATAAGCAGACGGACCAAAAGTTATTTATGATTGTAGAGGGGGAAGAAACCCAAAGGCATGCTCCAGACATAAATAGCTCACTGCAGGAATGGAGTTCAAGGATTAGAAGGAAACACTTGGCAATCAATGTCAGTTATGCAAAGCAAGTTTAGTTCATGGAGAAGAAAAGTATATTCTGATTTATCAGGACATCAAGGTGCTTTGGGTTTTGATATTTTTGTGTCTTCTTTTCTCCTTTAAAACACACACTCACAATAAGTTAGCACACATTGATTTGAAACAAGCAACCAAAAATCAACAAAAATGTATTGATTGTCTCTACTCTCTGGACAGAAATACCTTCAAGTATTTGAAAGGCTTTTGCTGCTTGTGTGTATGATTATTAAGCATCTCCTTGTTATAAGAGACCATTGGAGATTTTTCTAGTTATTCGCCAAGGCCTTTTTGTCCCAGAGCTGGCTTCCTTTGGGAGTTGAGATAAACATTTTTAACCTTACTGAGGTAGGAATAATATTCCATTCATGGATGTATCAAATTCTAGTCATTTAATTTTAGTGAAAAGGTTTTTGATTGCATATTAAATTGTTATTCTGTCTCCTTATGCTGCCATATGAATAGCTATTTTTTTCTTTCACTTTTGACATTTGGGATGAAAAGCCATATGTATCATAAATATCAGATGTAAGTCATTAAAAACTGCCTTCCTGGGACTTTTACATCTTTTAAAAGGTGAATTACTTACCTTATGTACAGAATAAATAATGCTCAGGAAAGAGCAAGTATTTTTCCACACATTCTCAGGGGACCTTTTACTCCCCTTTGTTTGATTAGCTCGCTCTAGTCCCAGTGCCAGGTCTGAGCCAGGGCTGGGGCAATGGTAGAGCAAGAGGAAGATAAACCCAGCAGCAGATCCTGTTTTCCTAGGAGTCGATATGCTAGATAAATCAGAATGTAGGAGGGTCATCCCACAGTTGACTTCACAAAGGCAAAAGCCAGATACCACCTCAAAGTGTTGGCTCAGCTGCACAGTGCTGGCTGTCCCAGGGCAAGATGCTGGGGGAAATTTCTTCATCATCAATTTCTTGAACCTTAGCAACGCACATAGACACTCCATGACAATCATAGAGAATCGCTCCTTGTCAATAGGAGATGAGGGGGGAGAAGATGAGGGCAACAGTGAGCCAAACACTTCTTGGTATAACTATTTTTCACTTTGGTTGTCTTTCTTTTAACAGATAGTAAGCATGAGTGGGAAAGTAGGAAAAAATGTATCCTTATTTCACTATCGAGTTCCAGCTATTTTATGCATGCAACTCATGCTTTAGGCAAAAGCAGTAGTTCTTAAAGACTCAGCCAGCTCCACCGCAACCAAATTCTCATCTGCTGGACTAACCCTGGGCTGGTAGATACATATTTTAAATGTTTACTTTAAAAATTCCATCTGATAGAGTAGGGGTGGAAGAAAGTTGAAAACTCTCACAGCTGTAGCATCTCTTAAAAGGTGTTTTTATGGTGAATGCTTTGAGTTTAGATTTTGGATCCCCCTATCCTCTCAAGCATGGTAGTCTTGGAGATTTGCTTGCTGTGTGAATTGACAAGCACTTTTTACTGACAAAATGGCAAGGCTCAGTTAGAAGCTCTGCCACCACACCAAAGACAGGGCAGTATAGTGTTCAAACCATCAATGGGGCGGGAATAATTGTATACATGTGTATTGTAAAACCTCACAAGTGGAAGATTTTTCAAATTATTTTTGTCCTTCTATATTGATTTATATAATATATAACCTACTATCTTTTATCTATGATTATATATAGATGGACACACATATCTGTATGTGTGTGTATCTATAAACATAGATATACACACAAGTCCCCTAGTTCTGGTTCATGAAGCATTCTTTGTGCCTTCTTTGCAAAAGAGGTTATAAAATTATGCCCTCAGAACATTTATAACTGTGAGAATGTGCCAGTTAAAGTGCTCAACAGGAAATATGACAGCTTAAAAAGCATTGTAAAACTCACATAGCTTACTTCTCTCTCTAAAGTGCAACAAGGATGAATAGAATGGGCCAAGGTATGACAATTCATGGTTCTGCATGACCTAGCCACTGCTGGGGGTTTTCTTCTATGACGTTGTCCTTGTGAAAACTTTTTGTGAAATTAAAAAAAAAAAGGAGTTACAAATTTTATTCTGTTATTGGTTTGTTTATTTTTCTTTATATTGTTCTGTTTGTGGTTTTATTTTGTTTTGCTTCCCATCCCTCACCATTTTCCCCTTTTTTCCCCCTCCCTTCTTCTCCTCCTCCCTTGACTTTCTAAATTGCTCAGTGCAATGAGGCTGTACTGCTGCTACTGCTAGATCCCTTAGAGTTTGTTTTGGTGTTTCTGGTTTGGGGGCTGGATAATTTGGGGGAACTTCTCTCCATCTGGCTTGCCGTTAAATCTGCACGTGGCCTACCCTGCCCACCTTGGTATTTGCTCCAAGTCCAAAAGCATTTCCCCATCGAGACACCCAGCTTCCTTCACTTCCCCCCATTACCACCACCCCAACCAGGTGCCCACCAGTCTGTCCACATCTCTGTGTTTTCCTTGGCAAGATCCACTAAATCCAATGATGGTGCCAGGTGATAAACATTTCTGGAAAACATATTTATTTGGCATTCCTGCTTCTTGTTTAAAATTGTATCCTCCTTCTGATGTAAACCAGGAGGGTTATTAATAGCAAAAGCATTGGTCTCCTTTACGTTTGATCAGCAAGAAACTAAATTCAAACTCTTTGGCTGTCTATATCAACTCAGTAGCCTCCACCCAGTTATCTGGGGGCTGATCATTCATTCTTGTTACCCTGGTCTCTCCAGCTACTGCCTTTTGAATGTTTGTTAAATGACAGAGACTGGGCAGATGGAGAGAAGTAGATCTAAAATGTATTCTATATACGACCTGTTTGCAGCTCTATGAGACAACATTGTGGTGGAAATGGAGTGGGAAAAGTCTATGACATGATATGAAATTTTGGGATTTTCCCGCAGCTCTAAGCACATAATTGAGACTTGACTGCACTTGGGTAATGATATTTTCAAAAATGGGAAAGGTATCATTATGACTCTATTAGCCAACATGACTAATCATGCTTTCCTAGATTTCTGTAAAGCCCTTTTCCAAAGCATCTTCTCCATTGTTTTCCAGGTGATTGTAAACTTCCTTTCAGGTTCTTTCAGGAAGGAGGCATGCTGATTTCTCATGTCTCTCCCTCTCCCCTTATTGTGAAAAAAAGAAAAGGTGGGGAGGGGACAAGTAGGTAAGGGGTAAGGGTAAGGAGTTGAAAGAGCTACGTGAGGGAGAAAGTGTATGCATTTAAAAAGTGCTAGCAACTCAATTATGGAAGAGAAGCAATTTGTGAGCCAGACAGTTCAATTTATTTAAAATTTTGAAAGAAGTGATCATCCCCTAAGTCAGCAGAGTCACAGTGACACTTCAGCTTCAACACTCAGGTGACTATACCATCAACGTTCCCCCACAAATGCTTCTTACAGTCAGTTCCAAAGGATAGAGAGAACTGGAATCTTGACCTTGAAGCTGGTGTGGGAGAATTCTCAAGTTATTATAAATACTAACAGTCAGAGCCAGAACTTTGTTCATAATAGGTAATCAATACATTTGTGAATTAAATTGACCTTCAGCATGCTTCTATCTTGTATTGTCTTATCTCTGGTCTTTGCCTCCATGGCTTATCTTTAAAACAAACATACAATGTCTGGAGGTTGTTGGCAGTGCTGCTGGCTGCTGAGCTGTTGGCTACTCTAGAGCACAGTACACAAGGCAAATAGCTTCTGAGAACAAGGAAGAACATTCTATTAAGTTTGGTGAGTAAACAGATTGACTGCACCTCCTGGCAGCATCCAGATCCCAGATGACCAGAAAATACCTTTGACTTGCTCTTCTTCAGCATGGGAAAAGCCTAAAGGTGTCTGCTTCCCAATAGAGACAATTAAATCCATCTGCCAGGTTCCTATAGCAACAGGATTCTGGAAGCGAAAAAGAGGAGAATGTGGAAACTTTAGGGCTCATGGAAGTCAGGCGGGATAAAAATCAATGTCTCAATCAGCTTCTTTCCACCCATACCTGCTTTTTCATAATAGAATTTTTTTTTCAAGTTGGTCCTTTCTTATCTGTCACTAAGCTGGCTGTTTTCCACCAGGAGGCTGCACAGAGAGGTGAGAGGGACTGTTCCTTGCCCTCTGAAATGGAAGAGTGAAAATTCCCCCTTTGATGTGCTTTAGGGCCACAGAAGTGGGCAGATCAGGGCAACTTTGCTCTGCCCATTGAATTAGCGTTTCAGTTAACAAAGCAAAGAGAGTCATAGTGGGCAATTGCAAAGATGTAATATAATTTTCATGAACAGAAACGTCTCTGGCTCCAGAACAAATGATTTCCATTTCTCTGACGTAGTCACATTCTGACCACAGAGTGAAACATAGGCAATGGGGGACATGTGGCCATTGGGTAGCTTGTGGCCATTGGGTCTCTGGAAGCAGAGTGCAAGTGTCAACCCATCTCTCAAATTATACATATGAGCTGGAAAGTCACACAGCTTTGTCTTTGAGGCTAGAGCATCTGGGTAATACGCTTGGTCTTCTCACCTGTTAACATGCTACAAATAGAACTTTTTTCTTTTCCAAATTTTTCTTTCTAGATGTTAGCTCCAGATACAGTAAGAAGAGGGCCAGTTATTCCAATGGCTTTTGCTGTATCACTGTCTCCCCTTTATTGCAGTCTTCTCTGAGAAGTTATGTGAAAAGGCTAAACACTTTAGCGGTATCTACCCACAGAGCCAGCAAAGAGGCTCCTTTCCTTAATGCAGCCTGTGTTTTTCTCTGATTCTGTCACTAGGTAACTAAGTCAGCCTATCTCTAGGGTCCTGCCTGACCCTAGCCTATTCCCAAGGTGCCTGGTAGCTAAAGGAAGTCCTGACCATGATTTGGGTTCCTTTTATCTCATAAGGAAGTTGAAGCAGAAGAAGCAGATGGTTTGTAGGTTGGGTAGGATGCCTGTCAGCTGAAAGACTTGAACCAAAGACACAAGAGCCAACTTGAGGGTTGTAGCCCTGAACACCCTCTAGAGAGCCTTTGTCCCCCTCTTCCTTTTCTCCCCTTCCTAATGAATACTACCCAAATAAATCCTCCCCTGTCATCACTGCTGCAACAGTCCCCATAATTCAAGTAAACACCCCAATTTATATACTTTTGTTGTTCTCCAGCTGCCAGCTCATTTGCAGTCACACAAAGCGGTACCATCCATCCTTACCTGGTCCTTCAGTACTGAGAGTACTCATTAATGCTAACCTTCTACTGAAAGCTAACCACTTAATGCATAGCAAGGGCCACTCCCCTGAGCACTTTGCATATATTATCTTATTCAAGCCTCACAACCACCTCAGATTTAGGTAGTTTAATATCTCCATTTGAAAGATACAGCATTTCAAGGACAGATTTGTTCAAAATCAGGCAGCCTGGAAGTGGAAAAGAAAGTCTATGAGCTTCGCCAGGATTCTGTAATGCCTGCAAAGCAAACTAATAATACTAATAGTCTTAACACCTCCTGTTTACTTGCCATGTATTGGACCTGTGGTAAGTGCACTATGGGTACTTGTATCCAAACTATGTTAGGAAGGTCTTAACATTAGCTCCTTTTTCTCCTAGAAGAGAAACTCAGATTAAAATAAATCCTGAGATTACTTGCTCTAGACTCATGCAACATGTATGTTAGAGCCAGTCCATTAGCTCTTAACCTATGTCCTCTCCTTGGCTGACATCTCATTGCGTTGTCTGGGGTGGTTAAAGCAATCCATATGCTGGCATGGCTTGTCCTGCTAGGTGACATCTCTAAGGGTGATGTGAGCTCTTTTACCTCTCTCTACAGTTACTTTCTAACTTTTATCTTGTTCTAATCACCTACTTGCCACAGGCTACACAAAGCCACTCAACACACTGCCATGCAAAAGAAACTTCCTGACAGTCACATACAGGGATGACATCACGTGTCTTATGAACAAATGGGACAATTCAGTTGTTCTCTGACACTTTAAGATCCTCAATTCCAGAGCCACTATCCTTGTCATTTCTAAGATTGAAATGAAGCTTCATGAAAGCTCTCTGGTATGTGGGATGAGGCCCTGAGATGAGTATAAGTGCAAGGATTTGGATTTACCTTTAACAATCATTCCACTTCCTTTTCTGAACTCACTTATCAATTTTGCAGCCACTCATTGGCACCGTGTCTTCTTTGGAAGGCAACACTCAAAGTTGCCTTTGACCATTGCCTACAGTGTCACTGTCACTTGGTACACTTGCATGGATGTACAATGGCAATCAGTAAATGCTTGTTACTCCGGAATCCTTTGGGAGAATCTCTTCCTGAAATGCCTTCACCCCGGACATTTGAGGGAAATGCTTTGAGCAGTAATAATACATTTTCATTTCCTCAAAAAATCCTCTGAGTAATTTTCTAACAACACATGGATTTACAAGGTACCTCTATCCCTTCAAAAAACATTCCCAGGCATAACACAAAAGCAACCTATCTCCCAAATGTGCTTTAACACAATGTCTTCCTGTATCGAAAGCCAAATGGTTAAAGCACAGAAGTTACTTTGCTTAGACACTTTTAATAGCAAGAAATATAAAATAAGACAAAGAACATAAATGGTGAAATAATACTCTTTTAGTTTTTAAAGACAGAAGGAAATTGATATTCTTTCTGCCATGAAAGGTCAAAATGCCAACTTTGAATTGAACTGTAAAGACTAAATTCTGGACAATTATTCTCTGCAGTAGTTGTAAAAATTTCAGTAAATTGCTGCTGTCTTAGGTCTTTCACCCAAAAGACCTGCTCGTTTCCATCTGCAGAGTTCACTCTCCCTTCCAACCCAGCATGTTCAACCTAGCACTAAATCCCTTTGCAAACTCATTCCAGATAATGGCAAGGCAGAAACCAAGGGTGGCTCAAGCAAACAGCACAGCTACTGGGATCAGCTCTACTGAAAATTGTCTTTACACATAAACCATTGGGAAAAGTCATAGTTGGAAATTGTTTCAGCGGCCTGGCAATGCTTTTAAAACATGATAACCATCACACTTTACTTCTCTCTGAAAGGTTAGTTTAATCGTAGATCACACAAAAAAATTGGTTTCTACAAATGCATAATGGTTCATCTATGTCACATTTGAACTAAATGGTTTTTTTAAATGGAGCTGAAATTATTTTGATGTGTACACAGTCCCAGATTTCTATACAACCTTTTTTAACCAGCCCATCAGGAACCTCGCCTCGAAAGCCTCATTAATAATTCAGATGTGCTGATGACTTTAAAAGATCTATGGAATTGAAGCTTAGGAAAAAAAACTCTGCTTGACAAAAAGATAAATGAATGTAGAAAGAAGCTGTAGGAGTCTGGCAAGCTGTAGATCATCTCAGAACAGATTGTAACTTTATCATTCTGTCAGGGGGAATAATTTAAAGCACTTAATCAGTTAGCTCCACTGTGAGGATGTAGCATTATGAATTCCTATCGTCCAATCTGTTCAAATCAAAGTGAACTTAATTATAATAGGTGAGAGAACCAGAGAGGAGAATGGGGGGTTGGCTCATAATCCAAGAGACAGTAAGTGTCCTGGGGGTAAGTGGAACAAAGGCTGGTGCGTGAGCTTTCGCCAGACATACCTCGGCTGAGAGCACTTGAAATGGCAAAAGCAAGTCTGGACCAAGGAGAAAAATAAGCCACGTGATTATAAGCTAAGTGTGGATGCTGAATTTATAATCACCAGCCAAAATGGTACACACACACACACACACACACACACACACACACACGCATGCACAAAAATCACTCCTTGATCAGACCAAGCAAGAACTACTTGCTAATATACTATTGACAATGCAGTTATGAACTGTTCTGATAAACTTCCAGGAAAGCTGGAGAAACCATTGTCTCTTTAGCAGTGGGTTTTCATGAAAGCTTTCTCCCTTTATCCTTTTCTTTTGCTAAGCCACAAAAACACGGCATAATGTTCCCAATTTGGAGTGTCCTATTTGCCCTAACCCTTTGTAGCTATATGCATGGCTGATTCCCCAGAAAATATACAGTTCTAGAAGGAGGCGGGATAAGGGCTAAGTCTGGTGAAATAGCACTAAGTGGCTAAGAAGATGCCAGGTCATTTTCATTCTCACCCCTAATCCCCCAAACGCCCTAACTAAGCATTCTCTCTCTGCTGTTTCTGTACTTAGAGTGAAAATGAAATGCCACAACATCATCAAGCTCCCTTGCCGACAGCTTGGGTTAAGATATTGCCACCGGGAATTCTTTTCATAACTTTATATCAACACAGTTTTCTTTCTTGAAATAAAAAGTCATTTCAAAATCTTCCTAAGTAAATTTAAAAAAAATCTTATTAAAACATGAAATGCTATTGTGATTTTAACTTATTTGGCAGGCTAAATTTGTCACAGTTACTTTAAGAGCCATAACACTGGCCACTAAAGAAGTATATGAGTGGTATAGTTGAGCTATACCTTTACGTAAAACTATTACAAACAGCCAAATAGGAAAGGGCTGGGAGGAAATGATCCCGCGTGAGATTCTGGATCTTAGCCTGCTTTCATGGATGCAAAAAACTTTCCTCAGGTGCAATGTCCATACCCAATATTTGATATATTCAGCATTGAATCCTCGCTAAAACCTTTCAGTGCACTAAAGAAGCTATAGGAAACATTCCCTTGTTTAGTTTTGAGCCTGTTCTAGTTCTCTGAAGTCCCCATGATACTGCCAGGTCCTAAGGGCCCATTGGTCTTTGCTGGCTATAGGCCACAGAGGTATGTTTTAGACACTGGGGTTCTCTAGACACTGCTCTGTCTCTTTTAGCAATTATTCACTGTCAGCTTCTATTGATTACCTTTTTGCATTTTTCAATAAACTGTCCAAAGGCTTTACCCTAGGACTAATTAAACTTCTCATCTCTCCTTCTTGTTCTCTATTCATTTTGCCCTTTAGCAGAAAAAGAAATGGTTTACAGATGAACCGGATAATGCCTATCCCAGAAACATTCAAATCAAGCCCATGAGTACCCACATGGCTAACCAGATCAACCAATATAAATCCACAAGCAGCTTGATTCCACCAATCAGAGAAGTTGAAGATGAATGTTGACTCCCAGGAGACCAGACTATTTTTTTTAAAGCCTGACAAACTTCATAAATGGTGACGTGACTTTTTCTTCCTCTTACATGCTGAATCACTGGTGGATAACATTAGGATAAAGCAAGGATTGCAAGAAAAATAAAGTAGATGGCTCTTTCTCTTTGTCTGCCTTGAATATTGCTTCCATGTATTTTGGAAAAGAAAGTGATTTCATTTATAAATGAACATATAAAACTAGTCATGTATAGCCTCTAGCATTTTAAATTATTTTTATTTATTAGAAAGAAAATATATTTTTTCTTTTTTTTTCATTGTCAACTACCTTCCCTATATCTAAAGAATGCAAAAATCAAAAGAAACATGTGGCCAGACTCCTTAGTGCATATTTCTCTTCTTTCTCAATTTTTCTTTGAGGAGAATGATGGTCACCTCCACAATTAATTGTAATTAAGGGAAATGGAGAATTAAAACAATTTTTAAATGGTTCAATGATATAAACATGTATTTTAGTAAATTTAAAAAAACAGAAAAGGGGCAGGTGCATTTTCTGAATGGGTGTGTATTTTAGCTGCATTGACACCAGCTCTTAATAAATGGAAACGTATCTATTTTCAGAATTGAAAGTCATATTTTTGTAGTTTTAGTTTTTGTTCTGTATTTCTCATTCCTTTGTTCATAGAGTTAAAGGTAAGACCTTCTTGCAACTTTTCTACAATTGCTCAATCAGGTTTATCAGATCACCTCATGAGAGCCAGAAGGGGTTGTGAGCATAGCTAGGAGGTGGATTTGAGAGCCTGGTGTACACAGACATTGCTCTGTTTTGTTGTTCTGATATTGGGGACTCCTTCATGCTGCTTTGCTTCCCATTTTATCACTCTAAACCATCCAAGCAAGGAATTTCAGCTTTGGCCTGATCTGGTGGGCTTTCTTTACTCTCCCCAAATCTCAGACCATTTTAGCTTGAAAGTTTGAACACCAATGGAAAAAAAAATTCACTAAACTATAAGATTTGACAATATATTCATTCTTTTCACTGAGTTTTATTTCAAAACCAGAAATTCTCAAGGTAGTGATTTTTGCCCAAAATTTCATTGTGCAGGCTTTCCCTTAATTGCTGGGACAAAACACACAAACTTGCTACAACAATGTAAGGGGAAAAACAAGATAATGAAAGCAACAAATGTGCTTACTATATAGACTGTAAGAAAAGTCCTTTGAAAACTGTCAGCAATGAAATCAAGTGTATTGGTCACAAGCTATGGCCAAGAGAATTTTCTAGCCACCAGACTTAATCATGAAGTCTAGAGCTCTGCTGTCACTTGCATGCTCAGTGTACCGTTGTCCCAGCAACTGCTATGCTCCAAATGATTTAGCAAGTCTTTCAACTTCAAATTTATCAGTCATTGATACCATCATTAGGGTGTCTGGAAAAAGCATGGACGTGATAGTGATTTTTACTTTCTTAAAAATGTAAATTGTGGACACTTGAAGAAACCAAACTAACTAAAATAGCCCCACAAAGTCCCATGACATCTAGTCCATTGGTTTCTTAGGTCATGGCCCTGTGGTAACTAGTATGCTAGTGCAAATCAGATCAGAGTCAAACATGGAAATCACCATGGAATCATGTCCACCACGTACTCAATTACCAATGTAGGCGAAAAGAGCTTTCACCTCTGCCCACTCCCTGCAGAGCCAATGTAGTTGTGCTTCCACCTTGTAGGTGCTGTCCTGAAGTGACTTGTCAGACTGTGGTACCCTGTTGTCACATTTTTAGAATTAGTTCTATAAAAGTATTGTGAATATAATGTATGTCCAATTGGATTGTTAAAAACTACTTATAACCAATTACTCTTCTACTCAGCAAACTAAAATGATGTCAGCAATCTATATTCAGGTTTATGAACATTTCCTGGTTTCCAACTGAATTGAAATAGGTTTGTGGGGACTGAACAGTGTTCATGAAAGCTCAGCCTTCTTCTTTAAAATGATTTTGCATTGGGATGACCTTAGCACATTCACACAAATCCACGCTCTTCTTTCCTTCATGAAACTTAGTGTGCTCTTCTTCATTCTTGTATCTGATGATCGTTTATGGATTTGTAATAATATCTTGGTCTCCTCTGGCAAACGATGGTAGCCACCTAAATGCTGTTCTGTTAGAGGACCTTAGACCACAGTGCAGTGTTGCAATACCTTTGCCTGGTTTTCCTCTTCTTAATTGCCCAGGCAGAGTGGACGCGGGAAGTGAAAACTCCCTTTTCATGATGATGAGAGATTTGAATCCAGGCTTTTGTTCCTACTATTAATGTCTAAGATCTTTCTCTACAGAGAAAGATGTCCCATAAAAAAAAACTCTCTAATTTGCAGGGATATGTTTTCTTTTAAGTTAGAGAAAAAAACTCATGCTGGTTTGTTTTCACAGTAATGGATTGCTCTTGGCCACAAAAAGATAGTCAGTTCTTTATTTTAAGGTGGTATCTACAATGACTGATTGGTGCCCTGTTAGACGAAAGTGAAGACTGGTATGTTGAAAATGAAATGGAAGCAGAAATAATACTTGTAAGACCATCAACAGATGTTAGAGAATGTCAGAGCTTGTTGGCTTGTGTCTATTCCTTAAGCTCTCAGACCCTGAGGGATTCCCCTTCTTGCCCAATGTGACAGACCCATCTTTCTGGCTAAGTTCAGCATAGATCAATATTGGCCATCATCAGTATAGTTTGTAATATGACATTTTGATATCCCATCCCAATTTAGTGTTCTGAAAAAGCCATTTTCCCAAACTACTAACTCTTGAGTGCTTTCAAAGTCAGACTCAGAAAAGCAGAAAGCAACTATTTATAAAGCTATCACCACCACCATCTTATTTCTCATTAATAAAGCATTTACTTTTGTCTGAGCAATTTCTATTTTAAAAGTTCACTTTGAGCCAATATAGAGTACCTTAAATAAAAGTGATTGTGATAAGGCATGTGGAGAAACACCCAGAAGCTTTTTGCGAAGGTTACATACCTTATGCTGTGCTTTCTGCAAAATTTAACAGAAGATTTTAAATAAACATGGAATTACAACTGTTTGTCTAGTGTTGGAAAGGGAAAAGGCTTAGGAAACTTGGTGATATTTCCCTACTGAGTGATGAAAAAGTCCAACATTGTTCTGTTGTTAGTATGAGGGTTCAAGAGCTACATCTGCATATAACTAGTTTTGTGTTTTGGAAATGTTCTTTATATTATCTTAGTTACCTCATTTAAAAAATGAGAGCGATTCATCTAAGTGACTCTGAGGTCCCTATCAGATCTGAGAGGATGTGCCCTAAATAAGAAGTGGGAGCATGGGAACAATCAAGCTGTTAGAGACAATTTCGTCTAGTTTTAGAATAATGTTCCTTCACGTGGTGTCACCCAAACAGGACTCCTGAGCACAGTGCATATTTGTTTCTCTGGACAAGTAGCCATAAAGTTCACTCCTGTAATTAATAATTTGGAGTCAATTTTGGTTCAAATCACAATTCTAAAATTTCAAATTTATGTTATCCATATTGATCAGATTTATGTGTACTTCTCTGGTTTTCTTTGAAGCTCCTCACTACCCCTCCTCTTTTTCTTTGTTCAAGACCAGTTTCAGTCAATCATTTTATTTCATATCTCCAATTTTTAGTATTTAGAGGGTCTTTATTCCCAATTCCTTTAGCTTTGTGATTCTTTTTTTTTTCTATATATGGTCTTGGGTTTTAAGAAGCAATTGCTCTCAGTTTTCATTTTATTTTCTGTATTTTGTTAATTTGATTTTTTTTTATCAGTATGGAACCTATTGGATAGTTAAATTCATAAATCTCATTTTTATTGATAAATTTTTATCATTTAAGAGAACTTCAAGCTAGTAAGAAATAGACAAAGGGAGAAAGATAGAAAAAGGGAATAAAACAATACCAAATCAATTCACTGGGATGTTGGCCACCTTATCCATAGCACAGTAAGTAAAACTATTCAACTTGGAAATAGAGATCCAACGCAGAATTTATCTCCTTTCTCTACTGTCCCTATGGTCTATTTTCAATTCTGTTCCTAGTTGCTGCTTTTTTGAACAATGGTGAAATCACCAATCACAATAGCCTTTGAAAGGGCTTTCACTTATAAGCTCTGGACTCATCCATCCTCTTTAAAAAACAAAAGAGAATTCGCTTAGAACTCACCCAGCAAATAGCATTTCTGTCTCAACTTCCCACTCAAATGTTCCACATTTTTTCCTTTTCTTTTTTATAATACTTTAATCACATGATTGAGCAAGGAATGATCCTTTGAATTTACTTATGAAATTGTTGTAAAAACAATGTCCAAAGAGTTTGTACAGCCTGACCATATTGGTTGTCTAAGTGGAGGTTTTTTTTATTTTGAACATGTAATACTCTTGTTAGTTTTTTTAATTGCCTCCCCACATAAAGCTAGAGATATAGTACAGTGGAAAGGGTAAATCTGCTTGCCTTGCATGCAGCCTATGCAGGTTCAATACCTGGTACCTCCTGAGCCCCATCAGAAGTGTCCCTGAACACAGAGCCAGAACTAAGCCCTTGAGCACCATTGGGTGTGGCCACAACACAAAAAAAAGATAAAATATACCCCAAAATAAGACAATTAGAGTAATCTTAACTTCTTATTGTTTTTGGTCAGAAAAGATCTAATCCCAATTTGCCATTCCTATAGTAACTTTGCTTGGAAAAATTACAAAGAGAAAGAAATCCAAGGAGAAGATCTCTTTTTTTCAGTAGCTGTTGTAGTTCCCATATTACAAGCTATATGAGAAGGAATTTTGGGTTAGACTATCTACTCTTTTGCTTCATTTTTAATGAGGCCCAGGACAGTATCTAGTGGCAGGTCAGAGATCAATAATTTGGCAAAGAATATTAAAAGCTTTTCATCTATCCATCAGTCAGAGTCTTGTTTATGGTGTTAAGAGTTGGAGCTTAAGAAGCAGAAGAGGTTGTTGATAAACTATATGGAATATATAGGAATAATTCAAAGAAATAAAAATCTTGGTAAATTTGGAAGGTATTTCAATAGGAAATAGATATTTAGATAAATGTGAAAGATGGAGGTTTTCCAAGGAGGAAGAGACTTAATGGATTATTGGCAGTGATGCAATTTCAAGACATGGCCATTTTGCGTATGGTGACAGTTTTCTCTATATTCTTATAGGGTAGCTAAAGAAAATTAATATGAGTATATACAGAAAGAAACAGAAAGCAGAGATTGTTATGGGTCAAGTTAAGCACTGAAGCATGATTTAGAAAGTCATAGATAATTATGAGTTTTCAGCAAAGAGTGATGAAAATCAACATACACATGTTTCTGTCTAAAAGCTTTGAAACATTGATTTATCCTCAAAGTTATCATAGACTTTGAACAATGTCAACATATTTCTCAGTAGCATGGAGTTCTCAAGGGTGCTCACTCTGTGTAAAAACAACTCAGTATTGGAAACACTTCTCTCCCAAATAAGTGTCATACATCATCACAGTGATGCAAACTTAATTGGAGTTCTAGGGACTAGTGTGTGAGCTTGTTGTTGGAACAATGATTGCGGTATGGAAAATAACATTTTGAATGGAATACTTAATTTTGACTCAGAGTATAAATAGGTGAACAAAAAAGAAAAGACAGGAAGATGACCCATTAGATGTATCTATCTGAGAAACATTTTACTAGACTCATCCAAAAAAAAAAAGGAAGAAATGGAGAACAATTCAGAGAAGGCATTACAGAAAGGGAGTGAGGTAAATGGATGTTGCAGGGTTAAAACTTAGACTCATAGAATTCCTTGTGAAATGGGGAATATGATGGAGTTCTCCAAAGACAAAAAGCACATAAGAACAACAGGCAAAAGATGTGAAGGGACCTCAACTGTACTTTTAAGGGATAAAGGAACATTTGAAACAGAAACGAGAGAACTCAGAAAGATGATGGGCCATCTCTGAGGTTGGAGGTGGAGGGTTTATTAGAGATAGTGACTCTGATATACAAGGACTCACCTGGCCAGGACAAGGTTCTAATTATTTGTCTTTACTGCCAGAATTTGTCATGGTACCTAACTTAGGGTGGTCAGATTCAGTCTGGACATCATGGGACATAGATGTTGGACAACCCTTATGGGTCATGGGCATACTTTCTAGGAAGGAAAGAATCTGAAGCAGGCTCTTAAGGCAGGCCTGCTCTTTCACTGCCTTGCTTACATCATCCTTCTACTTCTCATCTCTCCACTGGACAGGCACTACCGCAGCTTTGGTTTTATCATTTCTTCCTTACAATCATTTTGCTTAGTTGGTTTTTCCCCAACAAAGCAACACAAAGAGAGAGAGTTTTGGTGCCAAGAAAGCTGACTTACATTTCTAGGTAATTTCCATTCTTAAAGTTTTCCTTTGACTTGTTTATCCATTGACGATCTCTGTGTTTCTTCTCTTCCACCTTGCTATAAAGCATAACAGGGACAAAAGTGATGGCAAAAATCTCCAGTGTGCTTGCCTGAGGAAGCATTACTGTCCAGGCTGTTCTGATTCTTGAATAGAAATGTACACACAGCACTGACATGTGTCTGCCAGAGCAAACCAGAGCTTTCCCCACATGGGAATCAGGGTCAATGTGAGAAGGCAGCCAGCAGGCCAGGGAGCCCAGCCAACAAGGTTGCTGGAGGCCCACATCCACATTCAGCTGAAAACCCTCAGCTCACTCCCTTCCTTTCCTTCCATTGAGCAGCAGCCTGAGACACATTTGACCAGAACTGCAACATTTCAAACATAAACCAAGATCTGCCTTCTTGGAAGTCCTAATTAAAAATGTTCCATTCCCAGGTGGCACCATCACATCCTGCCTGAAACCTCTGGCCCACATCCCACCACCCCAGATGCTGAAAAGAAACTTACCCCCTACTTACCGCCAAAACCTGCACTTCACAGTCCTCCAGGGAACAAAAAATAAGTACACTTTCATAGTGGTCAACCTGCATGTTCATGAAGGGAAAAGAGCGTGGCTTTGTTCATCTGTCTTTCAAACTTTGGAGTTGTTGGAATTATGATTGTGAGTGTGATGGTGATGAATTACTATAACCGAAAAGGAATTTGGGGGAGAGAATAAATGCTGGTGCTCTGAAATGATCTACCCAACTCTGTCATCTGTAACAACCAGTGATAACTCTCTTGTCTTGTAAAAAGGGTTTGTACATAACTTGTACATGGTTTCATTTTGTATTTTTCGCAGATTAAAAATTTATGTATTTGTGTTCTAAAACAGCGTTTGTGTTTCTGAAGACTTCGCCTGACTGTTGGGAAGTGGGGAAGGGGTGGTTGAGATCCTTCCTTCCTGTCAGACTGCTTTAGCTCTGTCTGATGAAGACAAAGTTTCCATGAACTTACCTTTGCCTATTTCAATGCAAATAGTCACCACGTCTCCATGGGCACTGTCACAGATTACCAACCTCACTACAAGACTTCAGTTGACAGTGGGAAAGAGGAAAGGCCTCTGCCCATAGATGTATTCCCAAGAATCTCTACATGGCCATGCCCTGATTAGAGAGAATGCTGGGCCTGAGGTCTCTTAAAGACATGAGCAGACCTTAGATAGGCCCATGAGAATTTATTTTCTCAGCCCCCTACAACCAAACTAGTTACTCTTCCTTAACATCAATATAGTGAATTAATGTTCTATTGCCTGTGTTCAACATCTCAAAACACAGAACTACCTGCTAAAGGTCTGAGTCGCTCTGCCCCATGGTGGAAGATAAAGTGCAGTAAAGTGCAGAAAAACCATCTAAGTTATATCTCTGTAATGTATAGACTGTGGTGACATTTAATACAGTCTTGTCTTATTTGTTCATCAGTCAAATATTGACTAAACAGCTATTATGTTCACATGCCTCTACTGGGAGTTGGGGAGACAACTGAGTAAGACCAGAATCCTAGCCTCCATTCTAGGGAGGGATGGAGTCAATAAATAATGGGTCATGTATTGAAAATTTGGAATAGCTGTAAAATGCCATTGATAACACATAAGAAAGCTGCTTAGTTATTTATAGAACAATCTACTAATCTATTGATTCTTTGAGAAACAAAATTTGGTTTTTACCTAAGCCAATACTTGCCCAAACCAGAACTGATTCACAAGGGTCAGTGAACACAGGCTAACCTGTCAGAATGTGCCAATCTTTGACAGACTTTGCACTCTAGTTTCTCAACTTGCCTTCTCCAATATTTGCTAACAAATCTGAATGTTGTTTGGGAATGTAATTGCAGAGCATATGGTCCCCATTAGTTAGGCAAACTCCACTGCCAAACTCAGCTCCAAGAAAAGAGTCTGCATAAAGGATGAAGTATTAGGAAAAGATCGACAGTGACAGAGAAAGCAAATAAAAGAGATGAGACATTGAGTTACAAAATAGCAGACTAGGCACACCCAACACAATGAAGGTGGAACATATTTTTCTATTTGTTGAGAAAACAATATATGTGAATTTGTGCTAAAATCTCCCTGTAGCAAAAATCAAAGCAGGTCGTTCACCAGAATCAATGTTAACTGCTTTGCAATGTCAGATAAGATAGATTCTGCCTGGGAGCAAAACTGAGGGGGACAGAATAGACAGTGTGCAAAAGAAAATAAAAGCACAAATAACATCAAAATGTAAATAAATACGGGCTTTCTGCTATTTTAAATGGTAATGAAACAGGCCTTTGAGAGAAGAAACAGAATCTCATGCTTACCAACCTTTGGAGAATCTGAAAGTGGATGTAAACACTCAGAGCTACAAGATACCCCAGACTTGAAAATAATGACTAGGAAAGGTGGGAAAGTGAAGCATCATCAGAGCCTGGAAATTGTCAAGGAGGCCATGCTGTGCTTGAGCCCAAATGCTCTATGGCAGCTAGCCCTGAGTCTTTTCTGAGAGCTAAGGAGAAGACACTCACCCCATAGTGCACACCTCATGCCTCTTAGCTTTTCAGTCTGTTGTACTTATCGCACCCTCATCTAAAAAGGACATTAAAAAAATTACTGTAATTTTCTTGGAACTAATCAACACTGATCTTTAAAAAATTATTTTAAGTTATTAATATAGCTGAGGTAAAATGAATAAAATATTGAAATTTGAAATATTGAAAGTTATGCCTGTTTTTGTTTGCTTGTTATTGGAGGTCTTTCCTTGTGGTTCAGGGCTTACTCTTGGCTCTATGCTCAGGCACCATTCCTTATGGTGCTTGGGGAGCCATATGTGGTGCCAGAAGTTGACTACAAATCAGTCACTTGCAAGATGCCCTTAACCCCTATAATATAATGTACTTGATGTACACATTAACTGCATCTTATCACTAACAGAGTGGAAAAGGCCTTCTGTCACTTTCCCTCTGTCTCCTCTCATCAGCCTCTTCTTCGCAGCCCCACTCTTCATGTGTAATCTCAGTTTTGTAATCCAAGGCCAAATGTTTGTGATCATTTAATACTGTCTATTCCCTTGTTTTCCTTCTCTGTATACCACAGATGAGTGATCTCATCCAGTATCTATCCTTCCTCTGTGATTATTTCACTTAACACAAAGCCCCTGTTCCATTCAAATTGCAATGAACTGCATGATGTCATCTTTTCTTATTCTTGCATAGTATTTCATTGTATAAATACATCATAATTTCTTTATCCGCTCATCTGTCATCGACTATTTTGATCATTTTCATATTCTGCTATTGTAGAGAGTGCTGCAATGAACAATGATGTACATACATCCTTTTTAAAAATTATTTTATTACACTACCTTTAGATATACAATTACAAGATGCTCATGTTTGAGTTTTGGTTCTACAGTGTTCCAACACCCATCCCTCCACCCATGCCCATCTCCCACCACCAATGTTCCCACCTTCCTCCCCCTCACCCAGCCTGTCTACATGGTGGATTCTGTATCTCCTTTCTCTCTCTCTCTCTCTCTCTCTCTCTCTCTCTCTCTCTCTCTCTCTCTCTCCCTCTCTCCTCGCTTCCCTTTCTTACACATTGTGGATATTAGTATATTCTAGGACATGATTGGCTCCACTAGTTTGATGTACCATGCGACCGTGTGACTTGGGGAGCCTCATGGTCAGCTGAGCTAGGGGAGAGCTGGATGCCAGCTCTCTCCGTTGTGTCTAAGTCTTTGCATGATATGGCCGGTCGCCCTGGGGTAATTCTTGGGGGGGGACACGGGCCTCTCTGGGACAAGACAGGGAGGGGAAAGGGTGGCCCCAGCTCCATCTCACGAATGCCTGCCTACCTGGGCTTGAATTTGGCTACTCCGTTAATCTGGTTTTGAGATTAGCATCTCTCCTAGGCAGGCTCTGATGTGCTATGGTGTCTGAACAGTGAAAATGGTGGCTATTGTGATGGGCAACTCTCATCTGGCTGCTTCCGAGGTCTCACAGAGGCGATAAGCCCACTCCCAAAACCCATCTTTCCTCCTGGGAGCCTCATGGTCAGCTGAGCTAGGGGATAACCAGATGCTAGCTCCCCCATTGTGTCTGAGTCTCTGCATGATGTGGCCGGTCATCCTGGGACCCATACATCCTTTTTTCCTTACTGTTTGTGTGTTCCTGGAATAGATGAAAGAAGGGGGATTGTGGGGTAATATGAAAGCTTTAGTCTTAATTTTTAAAAATATCACCATATTGTTTTGCATAAAGGCTAAGCCAGAAAATATTCTCACCAACAGAGAAAGTGACTTCCTTTTTTAAACCTACATTCTTGTCAACTCATTTTCACTATTTTGGATATTTGCAAGATTCATGGGTACAAAATGATAATTGTCATTTTGATCTGTATCTCCCAAATGATAAGTGGTGATCAACACTTTTTCATAGGCCTACTGGTCCTTTAGAAATTATTCATCTTACCTCTCCATTTTTTGTGTGGTTATTTTTTTGCTGTTGTTAAGCTTTGTGAATGCATTATATATCTAGGATCATTTTAGTCCTTATCTGATGAATGATATGAAAATATTTTATCTCATCAATTTGGGTTATTTTTAATTCAACCTGCAGGTTTTTAAATTTTTTTAATTTAATATTTCATTATCCAACACAAATCCCACCACCATTGTGTTCCCACCGCCAACACCTCATTTCCCACCTCCCCCATCCCCATGCCTGCTGCCTCAGGTGGCACCAATTATATTGACCTTTGCAGCCCATAGATGGCAATGGTATTGATAAAGTCATGACTTTTTTTTTCTGGTTTGTTATGGGCTAATCTGGTCTGCTTCTAATCTTGCATTGACCATCTGAATTTCTAGAACGTGGTTGCTTTCTACTAGTTTGCTGTACCATGAGGCTGCAAAGGAATCCAGCTCAGCCTGTTGTTTTTTTAACAGGAAAAACTTTTCATCTGAGGTCATCCTATTTGTTTATTTTGTTTTTGTTATCTTTGCCATTAATGACAACTCTGAGGTCAATATCCTGGAGAGTTCTATGTTTTTCTCAATATATTTTATGGATTCTGATCTAATATCAATGTCTTTAATCTAGTTTGAGTGACCTTTTGGTAGAAGGTGATATGGGTCTAATTTCTGTTTTTGCATGTGACTAAATGAGTAATCCTACCACCATTTGAAGAAGTTTTCCTTGCTTACTTTATGTACCCAGAACCATTACTATAGTTTAACTGTTCATAATTTGGAGGTTTATCTCTGTACCTTCAATACTGTTTTAATCATATAGAATATAGCTTTATTACAACAAAAAAGAGTATTTATTACTATAGCTTTATAGCAAAATTTAGCCAGAAAATTAAAAAAAAATTCTCATCTTTTTTTTTTCTCAGAATAACTTTGGCTATACTGGAAGTTTTGTTCTTCCTGGCAGTGATATAATGAGAATTTTATGATTTCATATAAATTTTAGTAGTATTTGCTCTAAATCCTTTAATGCTGATGGTAATTTTGGTACATCTGAATAATATTTTGTATCCAATAGTTATTTTGACAATATTAATTCTTCCAGTCTACAACCATGGACACTTTTTCCATTTCTTAGAAATATCAGCTTTAATCTCTTTCAATAGTGACATAACTTTCATTTAAAAATATGGGCCAGAGTGATATTGTGTTGGATATTGGTAGGATTCTTGCCGCTCATGTGGCTGATCTTGATTTGATACTGGAAACCCATATGGTCCCCTAAAACCACCAGGAGTGATCCCTGAGAATAGAGCCAAAGTAAGTAATGAGAACGCTGAATGTGGCCCCCAAACAAAAACAAACAAATGAAAAATTGAGGTCGGGATTACATCCAGCAGTGTTCAAGAAATCATATGTAATGCCAGGAACTGAACCTAGGTCTATAGGCCACATGCAAGGTAAGTGCCTTAACAACTATACTGTCTCTCCAGCTAGTGGCTTTTATTTTTCAATGTAAAAGTCTCTCACATACTTTAAAGAAAAGAATCCTAGGTATTTTATGTCTTTTCACACTATTTTAAATGGTATTTTTTATTTCATTTTTTCTAGTCTCTTGTTTGAATATATGAAAGGAAATCAACTATTGTGTATATAACCTATTATATATTTGGTTTATAAACTATATATTTAGTATATAAATGATTGAGTCTTAGGAGACTAAGACTTTCTGCATTAGTTTATTATTTCTAAGAGTTTAGCAGAGTCTTAGGATCTTTTCTGTATATTGTGTCATTTACAAATATTAATAGTTTAATTTCTTCCTTCCCAATTTGGATAGCTTATATTTGCTTCTCTTTCCTGATTCCTGTGGAGGAAACTTCCAAAACCATATTGAATAAAAGTGTAGAAAGTGGGCATCCTTGCCTGTGCCTGATTTCAGAAGCAAGGCTTTCAATTTTTTAACACTGAGTATGATGTTGCTGTGGGTTTGTTGTATAGGGTTCTTACTTAGTTGGGGCATGTTCCTTCTCTGCCTATTTTAGTAAAGGTTTGTATCATGAATGGGTGCTGATTCTTGTCAAAATATTTTTCTGCCTACGACATCGAAACGAAAAGTATCTTTAAAGACGACACACCACTGACCAAGCAAATGGAAGCAAAGATAAACAAATGGGATTATATAAAACTAAAAGCTTCTGCACCTCAAAAGAAACGGTGACCAAGATACAAAGACAATCCACAGAGTGGGAAAGGATATTCACCAAATGCCCATCTGACAAGGGGTTAATATCCAGGATATATCAGGCACTGGTAGCCCTTCACAAGAAAAAAACAGCCAACCCCATCAAAAATGGGGAGAAGAAATGAACAGAAAGAAGAAATTCGAATGGCCAAAAGGCATATGAAAAAGTGCTCTTCATCTTTAATCATCAGGGAGATGCAAATCAAAACAACAATGAGGTACCATCTCACACCACAGAGACTGGCACACATCCAAAACAGCAAGAACAACTGGTGCTGGCATGGATGTGGGGAAAAAGGGACTCTGATCCACTGTTGGTGGGAGTGCCGACTGGTCCAGCCCTTTTGGAAAACAATATGGGCATTCCTCCAAAAACTAGATATTGAGCTCCCATTTGATCCAGCAATAGCACTCCTGGGAATATACCCGAGAGACCGGAAAATGCATAGCAGAAACACTATCTGTACTTCTTTATTCATCTCTGTGCTATTCACTACAGCTAGAATCTGGAAACAACCTAAATGCCCGAGAACAGAGGACTGGCTCAAGAAACTGTGGTTCATCTACACTATGGAATACTATGCGGCTGTCAGAAAAGATGAAATTATGAAATTTACCTGCAAATGGATGGACATGGAGTCTATCATGCTGAGTGAAATTAGTCAGAAGGAAAAGTACAGATATAGAATGACTGCATTCATTAATACGACATAAATAGATACCAGTGTTTAACTAAATGTGGGAAATGGTAATGGCAGATTAAAACTCACCATTGAATATTCACAAAGAGACTTAAGTGATAAACTCTAAATACCTGCAGGGCTAGCCACAATGTGTAAAATAAGAGGGAGAGAGATGCAGGGACAGAGAGAGAGACAGAGAAAGAAAGAGAGGAAACTGGGGTACCTGCTATTAAGGCAGCATGGGGGTGGGCGGGAGGGGGTGGGGTACATTGGTGGTGGAAATGGGGCACTGGTGGAGGGATGGGTGCTGGTATACTGTATTACCAAGAACCAATTATGAATACCTTTGTAATTGTATGTTTCACTGTGGTATAATAAAAAATTTTTCTGCATCAATAGATATAATAAAATGATGCTTATTTTTACTTTTGTTCATATGGTGTTTTATATTGATTGGCTTGTACATATTGGCCCACCCACGTCTGCCTGAGACGAATCTCACTTTATAATAGTGTATGATCCTTTTGATGTATTGTTGGATTCAGTTCACTAAAATTTTCTAAAGCTTTTGCATCAATGTTCTTCAGAGATGTTGGCCTGAAATTTATTTTTAGTAGTATCTCTGTATTCTTTTGGTACTGGGAGAATGTTGGTTTAACAGAATCCATTTGGAAAGATTCTCATTTCTTTAGATTTTGGAAGAATTTGTGGTATAACTGTAGCCTTCTATGAAAGTTGATAGGCTACCTTAGTGAAGCTGTCTGAAAGTGAGCTAAAATTTCCATCTTATCTAAATCAACTTATAGATTTGAAGTAATCTCTTAATGGCAGTTTTAAGGAAATAAACGATTATACAATTTGTGATGAAGCACAAAATACTAAGGTTAGTCAAAGCAATACTGAAAGAAAAGTGGAGGCAACACACTTTCTGATTCATTACTATGTCATATTGCAACAGTTGTTTTTTTTTTGGGTCCCACCCAGCAATGCTCAGGGGTTACTCCTGGCTCTGCACTCAGGAATTACACCTAGCAGTGTTTCAGGGGACCATATGGAGTGCTGGGGATCCAACCGGGTCGGCCGCATGCAAGGCAAATGCCCTACCCACTGAACTATTGCTCCGGCCCTCATATTGCAACATTAATCTAAACATAATGGTAGTGGTACCTCAAGAAAGACTGAGAACTAATGTAACAGAGTAGAGAGACCAGAAATAAATGCATATATATGTTTACATTTAATTCTTGGTAAAGATACCAAAACCATAGGATCGAGAAAGAAAAACTCTCTTAATTGGGAGAAACTAGAAAGATTTCTTAATTGAGGGAAACTTGCAAAAAGCATATATCTAGATCATTAACAGAATACAAAATAATTAACCAAAAATTAATCAAGGATGTGACTATAAAGCTGAAATGCTACAATATGTAGAAGAAAGCATAGGAGATACTTGTTCAGAGACAGACCTCAGAGCTGAATTTGGTGACTCGACTCCAGTATCAAGGACTCAACTCCAGTATCACAAAAATAAACCAGCAAGAGTACCACAACTTAAAAATCTTTAACATAGCAGGGTACAGTGGGTAAGGCAATATTGTCAGGGAGCTGCTGGGGTCCCTAACAGTATCAGGATAGAAGTTCTCTTCTACCTCCGAGGCTGCCGGGGATCAGATGAAAAATCATGAGTCCGGCTCAGTTCCAAAAGGGCTTTAACAGTACAAAAAGCTCTACCATGGCAATCCAATATAAAGGAAGACCTTAGCTCTGGTCAGAACATAGGCCATACACAAGGGCCCAAGTCTCCTACCAAAGAGGATCCCACCAGAGAGAGAGAGAGTCCTACCAAAGAGGGTTCTACCAGAAAGAAGTCCCACCAAAGAGAGGATCTCACCTGAGAGAGAGCCCTACCATAAAAGGGATGGGTACCTCAGGTCAGTCCCTTTATATGCACCAAAGTAATCCTGAAACTTCAGCCCCCTTGAGGGTCTGGCTGTGGTGCCAGCTGCAGCTGCGTCTTCAGGTGGAAGATAGGAGACAGGCTTGTCTATACCCAGGACTCTGCCCTGTGGGCCCTGGATGGTTGATGTCCTGACAAAGAAAAAGACTGGGCCCAGTGGGGTGAACCCAGAGCCATGGAAGAGCCTGGAAAGCTACCCGTGGTGTATTTGATACACCAAAAACAGTAACAATAATGAGCCTCATTTTCAGCAAATGGAGACATTACTGGTGCCCACTCAAGCAAATCAATGAACAATGAAAGACAAGTGACAAGTGACAATCCTAACTTCAGGGGAGGGTCTTGTCAGCAAAGAATCCTAAACAGCTTCTCAATAGTAGAAGAGGGTAGAAGGGTGGTGCCACACTCTCTTATAGGTATAAACAAAGGATTATAGCATGGACTAATTATGTAAAACACTGGAGGGAGGGGGCTGGTATAAGGTGTATAAAATGCGTCTTAATTTCATGGGCTTCATGTAATCTAGATGGTACCCACAAAGTCCTTCTTATTTATTATCTGCACCAGGGTGATTCTGAGTATCTTGTTCTCTCTATACTGAGAGTCATGCTCGCCTGCTTGAGGGCAAACTAGTATGATCCTTCCTATAATCTTAAACACTATTCTCAAAGTAGTTAGGATGGTAGTCTCCTGGTAAATTCTAACTGTCCCACGATCAGTCCAGTGGGTATAAAGAGGAACTGTGCTCAATCTAGATAACATAGAAGTCTTAGTAGATGTATAATAGTAAGTCAGAAGTTACTCATTCAGAGTCAAGGTAACTTCTGTAACTGCCACACCCTCCATCAGTGTTTACACAGAAGATAGATCTTATTAGTATGCAACCTGGCTTAAGAACATGTAAATAGATTAAGCTGTGAGTGGATAAAACAGCAAAGCTCCCAAGCTAGCTAGGCCTGTCATCCAACACAATATCACTTATAATTTAAAGTTTTCTCTGCACCTCTGTATTCACAGCAGCCAAAATATGAAATAAATCTAAATGCCCATTGATAGATGAGAGAATAAAGAAGTGATACTCCATGCAATAATATTCATAAAAGAGATAAAGTAATAAGTATTGGATAGTAAGTGATTATGATAAATTAAGTAGTAGGAAATGAAACACAATTACTGAATATGAACATTATAGTGTATAACATAAATAACAAAAGTGAATAAACTGGCAAAACACAATAAAAAATAACCCTCATTCTCAGTGTAAAATATGGTAATTACCAAAGAAAAGGGGAAAGAGATGTAAGAAATCTATAGAAGGCATCAGATTCTAGTGTGATTCTCTGCAGTTCAGGTGTGGGACTGAATGTTATGCACATTTAAAGGTGTGAAGATGTACACTAGGAATTGTATAGTGTTGATAGCCAATAAACTATATTTGTGAAGTGTCAGAAAGCTGCTGGGGTCCCCAACAGTATAAGGACAGAAGTTCTCTTCTACCTCTGAGGCCACTTGGGAACAGATGAAAGCTTGTGAGTCTGGCACAGTTCAAAAGATTTTTAATAGTACAAAAAGCTCTAGCACCCACCTCAACCCAATATAATGGAAGAACTCTAGCTCTGGTCAGAACTTAGACCTTACACAAGTGCCCAAGGCTCCTACCAAAGAGGATTCCATCAGAGAGAGTCCCACCAAAGTGGATCCCACAGGAGAGGACAGTACTTCAAGTCAGGCCCCTTGTACACAGAAAAGCAATCCTATCTGTTGACAGGGAGGGTCCTGACAACAAAGAACAACTCAACAGCTTCTAGATAGTAGAAAAGTGTAGAAGGGTGGTGCCACACCCTACTACAGGTATAAACAAATGATTATGCCAAGGACTAATCCCTTTTTCTGAGAGTATCTCTTATGTGAAACACTGGAGAGAGAGGAGGGCTTTTATAAAGTAGTACATCTTAATTTCATGGGCTTCAGGCAATCTAGATGGTACCCATAAGGTCCTTCTTATTTATTATCTGCACCAGGGTGATTCTGAGTATCTTGTTCTCTGTATACTGAAAGGGTCATGCTCTCCTGCTTGAGGGCAAACTAGTATGATCCTTCCTATAATCTTAAACACTAGTCTCAAAGTAGTTAGGATGGTAGTCTCCTGATAAATCCTATCTCTCCCACGCTGGGTCCAGTGGGTATAAAGAGGAGCTGTGCCCAATCTAGATAACATAGAAGTTTTAGTAGATGTATAATAGTAAGTCAGAAGTTACTCATTCAGAGTCAAGGTGACTTCTCTAATTGCCATACCCTCCATCAGTGTTTACACAGAAGAGCTCTCATTAGTATGAACCCTGGCTTATGAACATGTAAATAGATTAAGCTGTGAGTGGATAAAAGCTAGCTAGGCCTGTCATCCAACAGTGAAGGTAGTCAGGAGGCAAAGGGGGTGAAGGGAATTAGAGGGCTGTGTGAGATTTTTACTCTTCGTTTTACATACTTGTTTTATTTAGATTTATGTAGGATAAACCTACATAATTATCAGGGGAATACAGAAATAACTCTTTTTAAGAAAAATGAATTAATAAGGGTTAGGATCAAACAGGATGTGAGTAGTTTTACCAGAATTGGAATGAATTCTGCTTAGTGCATACACCATTCCCATGCTCTTCATGCCATTGTTCCTATTTCAGGTGTCCTGTATGCAGCAGGCACACGTGGGGCACAGAGAAACTTTCTCTGATTCCTTTGAGTTTGTTGCAAGTGTTGATCTTTGGACTTACTAGCACAACGATGTCTCTTATCTCCTCCAGTAATCACATACTCAGGGTCGACAGAACACCCACAGCACACTGCCCAACACTGTCCAAGTTTCCAAGACATCATCCTTCTAAGGGCTTTATTTCTCTAGGGCTTTGCCTAAGACTGTCCCTAACGACTATGTCTCTCTAAAGCTCTGACCCTCTAAAGCAAGAAGGGGGAATGCTCCACACAGAGACCATGTAAGTCCCATAAAATTATGTGGCCTGGCACATGTCCTGGTATTTGAAAGGACAGACAAATATGCTTTTTGAGGGGTGTTATAAATATCCACTGGCCTTTGGCAGAAAAAAATTTCCCACCTTTGCTCTGAGGCCTGAACTTGGCAACAGCCCTCTGGACCATGACCTCATTCTGTTTTGCAGTCTTTAGTTTTTACTTTTTTTTTTTTTTTTTTTTGCTTTTTTGGGTCACACCCGGCGATGCTCAGGGGTTACTCCTGGCTCTGCACTCAGGAATTACTCCTAGCAGTGCTCGGGGGACCATATGGGATGCCGGGGATCGAACCCTGGCCGGCACAGGCCAGCCGCGTGCAAGGCAAACACCCTATTCACTGGGCTATCGCTCCGGCCCCTCAGTCCTTAGTTTTTAAATCAAGGCATCTTCCCAAGGAAGAATGTGCACTCCAAGATTTTCCCTCAATTATTTAATTAGGATTTATGTAAGAGATGTAGATGCATTGCTCGAGTTTTGAGGTGACTACTAGAGTATCCCACTTGTATGGCAGAGCCTGGCAGCTACCCGTGTCATATTTGACATGCCAAATACCAGTAACAATTATAGACCTCATTCCTATGACCTGATGGAATATTTTGAGGCTTTTTATGATCCTGGAGTGGGATGATGCTCTTGGGCTATCTCGCATGTGACAGGACATATGAAATGTTACTGGTGCCCGCTCGACCAAATCGATGATATACGGGAAGACAGTGATACAGTATAGGTGGAATTCAACTTACCAGTATAAGATAAGTAAGTAGTATAAGACTATGGGAGAGTATAAGACTCACTGCTATTTTTTTTTTTTGCTTTTTTTTGGGTAACACCCGGCAATGCTCAGGGGGTTCTCCTGGCTCTGCACTCAGGAATTACTCCTGGCGGTGCTCGGGGACCATATGGGATGCCGGGATCAAACCCTGGTTGACAGGGGCCGGCTGCGTGCAAGGCAAACTCCGTACCGCTGGGCTATCACTCCGGCTCACTGCTATTTTTGTCTCAGTCATTCACTTATTGTGGTAAGAGATGACTGATCATAGTTATGAATTACTTCTTTATCTTCAAGAGTTGGTTTATAAATGTACAAGCACAATTCAAGGGTGGCTAGCATATTATTACAATACGATCACGATCTTTCCGTTGATCATCTATTTGCTAGAGCGGGCACCAGTAATATCTCCATATGTCCTGTCTCATGCCAGTAGAGCCAGGGGCATCGGCTTGCCACGGGAACATAAAGAGCCTCAAACCATTATATTAGGTCATGGGAATGACCTAATATAATTGTTACTGGAATTTGGCATTTCAAATACAACACGAGAAGCTTGCCAGGCTTGCCAAGTGGGAGGCAAACTCTTTTAATCACCTCCAAATAAAGCATTTATTGATGAACCGCGGGGCCGGGCTGTGATGGGCTGGTCTGCTGGGTGGAGTTCTGACGAGAGGGAAGTCCAAATGTGGAAAATGGCAGAGCCCGTGAAGGTCTGGCTTGTTGTGAGGCTCTGCCAAGGTGGTGGGCCAGGGCTAGAACCCACCATGCCTCCCGACTGCCTCATGAGCGGCTCTGCACAGGGAGAGCAAGGAACAGCTCTGCCCCATGTGTGAGAGTCTCTGGACCAGCATACCTGGGCTGGATTGAGGAAAAAACTGCTGCAGGGTGGGTATCGATGATCCAGGCTGTGATGAGCTGGTCTGCTGGGTGGAGTTCTGACAAGAGGGAAGTCCAAATGTGGAAAATGGTGGCGCCCGTGGAGTGAGGGGGGGGGTGGTCTGGCTTGTTGTGAGGCTCTGCCGGGGTGGTGGACCAGGGCGGAAAACCGCCATTCCTCCCTTTTCCCCCATGAACGGCTGTGCAAAAGGGAAAGCAAAGAACAGCTCTGCCCCATGTCTGAGAGTCTTTGGACCAGCATACGTAATGCCCATAAAAAGTGAGTAACTTTATACCACATGTCAGAGACTCTTAGACATGGGCAGAGCGGTTCCCCTTCCCACCCAGCCGCTCATGGGCAGTCGGGGGGGGGGGGCCCCCCCCCCCCCCCCCCCCGACCCCCAACAAGCCAGACCCCCCCCCCCCCAGGGGCCCCCACCCCCACCCGCCCTCCCCCCCCCCCCCCCCCCCCCCCCCCGCCCAACACCGACCACCGACACCCCACCCTGCAGCCGCCCCCCACCGCCCAGGTATGCCCAAACCTGGGGCTGCGGCGGGGCCCACCACCCCGAGAACCCCACAACAAACAGACGCCCCCCCACCCTCCCCACATCCGACTTCCCTGACCCACCCACCGACCGCCCAAAGCTGCATAAGCGGCGTGGTTCATCAATAAATGCTTTATTTGGAGGTGTTTAAAGAATATGCCCTCCCGCGCGGGGACCCTCGAGGTCTCGTTGTTGTCTGCCAATGCAGTAAAATATTAGTCACCCCCATGACCTAATATAATGGTTTGAGGCTCTTTATGTTCCTGTAGCAAATGCCCTTTCTACTGAGGACATATGGAGATATTACTGGTGCCCGCTCTAGCAAATAGATGATTAACGGGAAGATCGTGATCGTGATCGTGATCGTGACCACATGTTGAAATTTGTACATTTATAGCATATTTTACATATACTATCTAGCTGTTACTCTCTATTTTTAAATAATGCATCACATAATGTCAATTTTTAAAATACCTTCACCTATCTTTCATGGTATAATATCTCATATTAAAATTAATTTGAGAGCTTGTTTGGAGGTTCTAGCAGGGAGCGCAGCTACTTTTATACCCTCGACTGAAGAACGCTCCGTCTCTATTCAGGGAAGGCCGTCCTTCTTTGACCAAGCACACAGCCTCTGGAGAGATGCACATGGAGCGGTAAGGGAGGAACGGGACACCTAGCCAGCCAGATCAGCCGAATCAACCCTGGCGATCAATGGGGTGACAGATGTCGCAGCCAGATCGCCCTCACATCTGGACTCCCCTCTCCTCAGAGCTTTACGCAGCAGAAGAATCACAGCCCTGCTTGTGTGGCCACTTTGTGGCCATGAAGTTCATCAGTAATTTCTCGAGTTTTGAGGTGACTACTAGAGTATCCCACCCGCATGGCAGAGCCTGGCAAGCTACCGTGTCGTATTTGACATGCCAAATACCAGTAACAATTATAGACCTCATTCCCATGACCTGATGGAATGGTTTGAGGCTCTCTATGTTCCTGGAGTGGGCTGATTCCCTTGGGCTATCTCATATGTGACAGTATTGAGATGTTACTGGTGCCTGCTTGAGCAAATATATGGGAAGACAAGTGATACAAGTGATTAAAATTAATTTATTTAACTTTTTCTGGATGAACATATAGACTATTCTCAGTCTTCTCTTATTTCACAGATGGCTTCAATGAACATTCTGTGGCTCTAAGAAATGCACATCATAGTAGGAGAAATTCATGAAATTCTAATATTTCTGTCATTTAAACTAAGTTGTGAGTGTATGTGTAGTTCCAGGGATCAGACCTAGGTCTCATGCATGGTAGGCATGCAATTTATGGAATCACATCCTGGCCTTTCACTATCACTATCTCCCGTTGATCATCTATTTGCTAGAGCGGGCACCAGTAATATCTCCATATGTCCTGTCTCATGCTAGTAGAACCCAAAGGCATCCGCTTGCTCCAGGAACATAAAGAGCCTCAAGCCATTATGTTAGGTCATGGGGATGACCTAATATAAATGCTATTGGTATTTGGCATATCAAATATGACACGAGCAGCTTGCCAGGCTTGCCGTGCGGGTGGCATACTCTTGTAGTTACCTCCTTGGCCTTTTAAAATATCTTTATTGTGTCCAATACTGCCAAGTTATTCCCCAAAGAAAAACTTTTAAATAATACTTCTGTCCTCTATTACTGAATCATTGGGTGTCTACATCCTCTTCAAAGTGAGCCATAAATGTGAGCCTTTGACAGCCAGTAGCACTATGCCCATGTAAAGTGACTAGGGCATTACATATTAATTTTCCGGTGAAAATGAGACAATACACCAATGGGTTACTCATAGTGATGCAGTTGATGCAGAATATCACCTTTACTAAGAAAGTTGGTGCTTTCTTTCATGAGTCCTGTTGCCTTTAGAATGTTGGCATGTCTATTGTCATGCTCAAATTATGGCTGAAAGTATTTCAGCAGTTGCATGAAACTTCCACAATCTCCTGTGAAGAGAAGGACAGTTTCCTTGCAAGGCTCCATTAGAGAGGAAACATTTTCTGGAAGCACCCTTACACTTCCCTCTTTCCCACTCACCAGGATGGGGCCCCAGGTTTACCTGAAATGCAACCATCAGAAAAGAACACACATGAGAATTCTGTATTTGACTTAGAGTTTGACAAATCATGGATTACCCAGGTAAACCATAGGTCTTACCTATGGTTTTACCTGTGACTGTTTACCTGTTATTGTCTCTCCCATTATATGTTAGGTGATCAAGCAAAGAAGAAAAGAAGTAATCACAGACATGCCACCAAATAATGACCCAATCAGAGAGTTCAACAGTAGACTTTCATGTCACTTACAACTAACATTGTAAAATTGTGAACAAAGCTATGCATAATTTTATTGTCAATTCTTCCATTGTTTTTTGTTGGAACTTCCTATGCAATTTATTTTAAAGTTATCCATTTTTAATTTGTTAATTAAAAATTTCTCTTTAAAGTTTCAGAAGAAACAATTTTATTCACAAAAGCAAGATTAAAAAAACTCACAATTTTGATACTCTCAACCCCTTGATTGTGAAGCCAATGTAGAAATATGAAAATATTTAAAATTATGTAGAGATTTTTATCGTAAAGATTAGGTTTATACGCACATGAATATGCAACTTGCTTTTCTTATGTAAAATATATTCTCACCAGATTCATAGATTAAAAAGGTATGTATCCCTTTAACTATTACAATGATAAAAGGGTACAGAATATTATATTCTGTGTTGTGTATGCACTAAGGCTAAAAACCTCTCACTTCTTTCTTTTTCTTTTTGGGTCACACCCGGCAAGGCTCTGGGGATACTTCCTGGCTCTTTGCTCAGGAATTACTCCTGGCGGTGCTTTCGGGGAAATGCGCTACCCTCTGTGCTATCGCTCAGGCCCCAAAACCTCTCACTTCTTACGACATTCAAGTTGCTCTTCTTTTTCCTCACAATCTCTGGAATTTCCTTTCTTTCTGACAGAGTCAGCTGAGGCACTCTGCCTCTGAGGAGAACACTGTATCACTGTCTTCCTGTTCGTTGTTCATCAATTTGCTCGGAGTGGGCACTAGTAACATATCCATATGTCCTGTCACAATCAAGTGTAGCCCAAGGGCATCTGCTTGCTCCAAGGATAGGAAGAGCCGCAAACCACTCTTCAGGTCATAATTGAGGATTGTTACTATTTTTTTTTTTACTTTTTTTTTTGGGGCGGTCACACCGGCAATGCTCAGGGGTTTCTCCTGACTCTGCACTCAGGAATCACTCCTGGCGGCTCTCAGGAGACCATATGGGATGCCCGGGATCGAACCCAGCCGTCATGGGCGGAGCATGCAAGGCAACGCCCTACCTGCTGGGCTATCGCCTCCAGCCCCTGTTACTAGTTTTTGGCATAACAAATAAAACATGGGTAGCTTGCCAGGCTCTGCCGTGTAGGTGGTATACTCTCAAGAGAAGGCTCTCATCTCAAGCATTTATTGATGAAACTTAAAGGGAAAGATCAGGTTTGGGCTCCACCCTTTCCCTCCGCCTCCATGCCAGCTACCTTGGAGGAGAGACCCACCACCCCCAGACCCACACTCCTCTGCAACCCCGGAAGAGATCCAGACCCATCCATTTCAGACTGACAGCTGTGCTGTTAGGCTGGCCCCCTGTGGAAGCAACCCACGGAGCTGACCTAACGGTAAGGGGCTTGGTCAGCCACTGGCCGAGTCCAACATTGCTCCAAGGGTTTGCGAACACATGCCAGGGAGAGATCATGCTGGCTGGACTTGGAGAGGAGATTTGGGCTCTGCCCTTTCCTCTGCCTCCATGCCAAGTGCCCCAAAGAGAGACCCACCCACTCCAGACCCACAGCTGCGTTGCTCGGCCTGCCCCACATGGAAGCAACCCTTGGAGCTGACTCTGAGGAGATGTAAGTAATAAAGTGGGAGGTTCGAATGCAAGGTAAACACTGAATATAAGGTAAAATTATGATACATAGATCAGAGCTTATCCCTGGCTCACCCAGACCCAAACAACTCTTGACTATATCAAAGGGAGGGTGGTGGGAAATCAGCTAAATTATAATCCCTCATGCTACTAAATATGGAATATATATTTTTAAATTTCAATATTAAAACACTGCACTAAACAAAGCAAACATTGGCCCACCATAGAAATTAATAAAAATGGGGGTGAGCACTGAGAAGAGACTAAGTAAAACAGCAAATTTAATAACAGCTATATTATATATTTTTTTAAAAACACCCAAGTAAACTTGATAAAAGAGTCAGATAAAAAGTAAAATTCAAATCAGCCTCTATAAAAATGGGAAACATACAAAAGCATTTAGGGTAAGTAGAATATATAAGTACACACACACACACATATATATATGTGTGTGTGTGTGTGTGTATCTATCTATCTATCTAGGCAAAAAATGGTCACCTGAACCACCATAGAACATATATATAATATATAATATAATATAATGTATATATGTTCTATGGTGGTTTTATATATATATATAGAGAGAGAGAGGGGGCACAACATGGTCACCTGAACCACCCGGGATACACTGCTACAAGATCCTGAACACTTCTGTGGTGGCCCAGGAAGTCCCTAGCACCTCATGTCCTAAGCAGCATCAATTCTTAGGGTTCTTACATTGAATCACTAGCCCTGTGGCCAAGAAGCACTTTGAGTTGCCCTTGGGACTCCTGAGTACCTTTTGGGAGACCCCTGTGTCCCCCACCCACTGCAAGAGCACATATAATGAAAGATACTTAGAAGCAAATTAGCAATAAGTCACATATATTTATTACTATCAACAGATGATTAAAATAAGCAAGACTATAAAAGAACTAATTAAAGCAATTACTAAAGTATGTTCTAAATTTCAGAGATATATATTTAAATGCATATATATCACATAATTTATATATGTGCACTTAGAATCTTATCCTTTTTCACATAAAGTATTCTCAAAAATATATATTATCCACCAATAGATAATAAAAATAATAAATAAATAATTAATAAACATTACAAAAGAAATTCCATATATAATTAAATATAAGAAAAAAGTATACATTTTCCCTTTAGGTTTTTGGCTCACACCTGCAGATGCTCAGGAATTATTCCCTACTCTGTGCTCAGGATCACTCCTGGTGGTTCTTGGGAGACTATATAGGATGCAAGGGATTGAATCCAGGTTGGCTGCAGGCAAGACAAGCACTTTACCCACAATACTATGTCCAAGTAAAAGTATACTTAATAATAACACAAGAAAGGGAAAAAGTCTTCTTACTAGATGTCAAATATTTATTTAAAACATAAATCAAAGTAGAATTGAGTTTTGTTTTATAAAAATAAAATGACAATAAGGCATATACTACATGCCAGGAATTTCCAAACACTCCTAGAAAGACAATTCATTTAGCTATGTATTTATCTGCAACCAGGCAATTCCTCTCCCGCATACGTACCACAAAGAAAATATTACAGGTATGCACAGGATGGCAGGAAAAACATTTTTTAGAGTAGTGCATTCTGCATGTCCAAAGAAATTGAAACCCACCCAGATGCCCATGAACAGGAAACAGACATTGAGGTATGGTCATCAAATATATTTCAATACAGTAATAAAAGTCAGTGAACCTCAGCAACATAAATCAATTTTAATGGTTCTCACAGACACAATAACAGGTAAAAGAGAAAAAGAAGAAAGTTTTAGAACCGTCTACATATTTACGTAAAATTTTAACATATTTAATAATTTTATTTTTTGTATACAACTACAAGAATAATTATAGATGTTCTAAAATTGCATTAATATATAAATAGGAAAAGTCAAATGCACTAAGGAACAAAGATGAGAGAAGGACCATGTGGGAAGGGTACAAAATACATGGTAATGCATAAGTGATTAAGTGATTTTCCGACTTGTTCTCACTCTTACACGTGCTAATTTTAATACTTATTTCTAGTGTCCAGAGACTCTCACACATGGGGCAGAGCTGTTCCTTGCTCTCCCTGTGCACAGCCGTGCACAGCCGTTCATGAGGCAGTCGGGAGGCATGGCGGGTTCTAGCCCTGGCCTACCACCTTGGCAGAGCCTCACAACAAGCCAGCCCACCCCTCCCTCACTCCACGGGCGCCGCCATTTTTCACTTTTGGACTTCCCTCTCGTCAGAACTCCACCCAGCAGACCAGCCCATCAGAGCCCGGATCACCGACACCCACCCGCAGCAGCTTTTTTTCCTCAATCCGGCCCAGGTATGCTGGTCCAGAGACTCTCACACATGGGGCAGAGCTGTTCCTTGCTCTCCCGGTGCACAGCCGTTCATGAGGCAGTCGGGAGGCATGGCGGCTTCTAGCCCTGGCCCACCACCTCGGCAGAGCCTCACAACAAGCCAGCCCACCCCTCCTCACTCCACGGGCGCTGCCATTTTCCACTTTTGGACTTCCCTCTCGTCAGAACTCCACCCAGCAGACCAGCCCATCACAGCCTGGCTCGCGCAAGCGGCCACACGGTTCATCAATAAATGCTTTATTTGGAGGTGTTTAAAAGAGTTTGCCTCCCGCTCGGCAAGCCTGGCAAGCTTCTCGTGTTGTATTTGATATGCCAAATTCCAGTAACAATTATATTAGGTCATTCCCATGACCTAATATAATGGTTTGAGGCTCTTTATGTTCCTGTAGCAAGCCGATGCCCCTGGCTCTACTGGCATAAGACAGGACATATGGAGATATTACTGGTGCCCGCTCTAGCAAATAGATGATCAACGGGAAGATTGTGATCGAGATCGTGATCGTGATTCCTAGTGTAAAAGTGAATATTTTCAAATTTAATTCATTTAAATTTTAAATGAATTAAATTTGAAATTTAATTCATTTAAATTTTAAATTTAATTCATTTAATTCATCTCTCCTGAGGAGCCCAGGAGAGATGGAGGGTTATAGCCCTGGCCCACCACCCCAGCAGAGCCTCGCAACAAGTCAGACGACCCCCCACTCCATGAGGGCCTCCATTTTCCACATTTGGACTTCTCTCTCGTCAGAACTCCACCCAGAAGACCAGCCTATCACAGTCTGGCTCCCCATGGTTCATCATTAAATACTGGACTTAGAGATGACTGCAAGAGTATGCTACCTGCACGGCAGAGCCTGGCAAGCTACCCGTGTTGTATTTGATATGCCAAATACCAGTAACAATTATAGACCTCATTCGGAATGGATTGTGGCTCTTTATGTTCCTGGAGAGCAAGCAGATGCCCTTGGGCTCTACTACCATGAGACAGGACATATGGAGATATTACTGGGGCCTGCTCCAGCAAATCGATGAACAACGGGAAGACAGTGATACAGTGATACAGTGAATTCATTTGCTGGTTGTCTATGAAACATACAAGTGAAGTTATATTTAATATTTTCCTTTCATTAGAATTTAATATATAAAATCTGTGTCTCAAGGATCATGATTATAAAATGTCAAACAAGTGATGAAACAAAATAAAAATTATGAACATGTGGAGAAAGAACATAAAATACCCAGCCTCAATAGTTACAGGAAACTCCAAAGTAAAGAGATAGTGTCTTAGTCTTGTAGGAGAAATATGAAACAAACAATTTTTTGATAAGCAACAGAAAGTGGAAGAATGACCAAAGAAAGATGTGTGAGTGTTTTGGTCAGAACTACCAACTCACCCGAAGCAGCTGACTGGTTGTTTTTAAAGTCATAGAGCTAGGAATACTTTTTACATTTGTTTCAAATGATGACATTCAAAAAAGTAGCACAAGTATTTATACAACATCCTCACTTTACCTCTTAGTTAATGTACTGTAATATCTGTACTATTTAGCTTTTCAAGAAAAAATAAAATTACCCATCATTGGAATATTAACTATTTGTTTCCCAGGAATTCTCAGTATGTTTTCCTAACCAGGAAATAGAAAGAACATGTATTTTCAGCTGCTGTTTCTGCTGTGTGTTTTTGGGTCTCCAGGGTATATTCCCAGGAGTGCTATTGCTGGGTCAAATAGGAGCTCAATATCTAGTTTTCGGAGGAATGTCCATGTTGTTTTCCAAAAGGGCTGGACCAGTCAGCACTCTCACCAACAGTGGATGAGAGTCTTTTCCCCTCCGCCCCATCCATGCCAGCATCAGTTGTTCTTATTTTTTTTTTTTTGCTTTTTTTTGGGTCACACCCGGCAATGCTCAGGGGTTAATCCTGGCTCTGCACTCAGGAACTACTCCTGGCGGTGCTCCGGGGACCATATGGGATGCCGGGGATCAAATCCTGGCCGGCATGGGCCGGCAGCGCAAGGCAAACGCCCTACCCACTGGGCTATTGCTCCAGCCTCTGGTCTTACTGTTTTGGATGTGTGCCAGTCTCTGTGGTGTAACATGATACCTCGTTGTTGCTTTGATTCGCATCTCCCTGATGGTTAATGATAAAGAACACTTTTTCATATGCCTTTTGCCCATTCGAATTTCTCCTTTTTGAAAACTTCTGTTCATTCGTTCTCCCCATTTTTTGATGGGGTTGGCTATTTTCTTCTTGTAAAGTGCTACCAATGCCTGGTATATCCTGGATATTGACCCCTTATCAGATGGGTATTGGGTGAATATTCTTTCCTACTCTGTGGTTGCCTTTTGTATCTTGGTCACTGTTTCTTTTGAAGTGCAAAAGCTTTTTAGTTTTATATAATCCCATTTGTTTATCTTTGCTTACATTTGCTTTGTCAGTGGTGTTTCATCTTTGAAGTGCATTTAGTTTCGATGTCATAGAGCGTTTCTCCTATGTTTTCTTTGATGTACCTTATAGATTCATGTCTGACATTGAGATATATAATCCATTTTGATCAGACTTTTGTATCACGGCGTCAGAAGGAGGTCTAAGTTCATTTTTTTAACATGTAACTGCCCAGTTTTCCCAGCACTGTTTGTTGAAGAGGCTTTTTTGCTCCACTTAATATTTTTTGCTCCTTTATCAGAGATTAAGTGATTGTATATAGCAGACCAGCCTATCACAGCCTGGCTCATCAAGATCCACCCTGATGCAGTCTTTTTTAATCTGGCCCAGGTATGCTGATCCAGAGACATACATGGGGCAGAGCTGCTACTGGCTCTCACTGTGCCCAGCCTCTCATGAGGTGCCCGGGAGGGATGGCAGGTTCTAGCCCTGGCCCGCCACCCCAGCAGATCCTCACAACAAGCCAGACGGACCCCCCCACTCCATGATGACCTCCATTTTCCACATCTGGACTTCCCCCTTGTCAGAACTCCACCCAGCAGACCAGCCTATCACAGCCCGGCTGGCGAGGCTGCTTGCAGTCTGTGGTTCATCAATAATGCTGGATTTTGAGACGACTACAAGAGTATGCTACCCGCATGGCAGAGCCTGGCAAGCTACCCGTGTTGTATTTGATATGCCAGATACCAGTAACAATTATAGACCTCATTCCCATGACCTGATGGAATGGTTTGAGGCTCTTTATGTTCCTGGAGCAAACAGGTGCCCTTGGGCTCTACTTGCATGAGACAGGTCATATGGAGATGTTACTGGTGCCCGCTCGAGCAAATCGATGATGAATGGGAAGATAGTGATAGTGATAGTGATGTATTTTCAGCTATAACTCTGCTTGTAAAACTTCAAGGAAATAATTGCAATTTTATATTGTAATTATTATAAAATTGTAATTGAGAACAGACATAACTGAAACAAACAAGTAAAACTAGTAAAATACTTGCTTATGCATCAGAAAGTCCAGGGTTATGACTTCAGGCATAGCATGGTACAGGAGCTTAAACGTTAACATGAGACTTTAGTTTCAGTTTTCCCTTAGACTTTGCTTTTCTCTGTGTTGACTTCCATCTCAAGTTTTCCTGTTGTGATGAAAAGAAAGCAAACAGCAGATGCAACTGTGTATCCTGTGGTCTCTATCATGATTATTCCAGGAAATGTCTGAGACATACATACCTCTTATCCTGGCTTAGATCAACGATTCCCCCTTGCATCTGGGATATATGTTACATAACTGCTTTAGAAAACAAAGCCAGTGACAAAGTGTGGCTTTTCTCTAGAAAACTGACAAGATTGCACCATATGAACAATGTGTTCAAGTGCCCCTTGCTTATTTTTTTAGATGCATAAAGTATTTTTTTAAATTTTTATTATACCACAGTGAAACATACAATTACAAAGGTGTTCATAATTGGTTCTTGGTAATACAATATTCCAGCACCCATCCCTCCACCAGTGCCCCATTCCCACCACCAGTATACCCACACCCCCTCCTGCCCACCCCCCAGGCTGCCTCAATAGCAGGTACCCCCTTTCCTCTCTTTCTCTCTCTCTCTCTGGATCTCTCTCCCTCTTCTTTTACACATTGTGATTAGCCTTGCAGATTTAGGGCTATCATTTAAGTCTCTTTGTGTATATTCAATGGTGAATTCTAGTCTGACATTATTATTTCCTACACTCAGTAAAACACTGGTATATATTTATATCCCATTAATGAATACAGTCATTCTATATCTGTCATTTTCCTTCTGACTAATTTCACTCAGCATGATAGTCTCCATATCCATCCATTTGCAGGTAAATTTCACAATTACGTCTTTTATGACAGCTGCATAGTATTCCATCATGTAGATGTACCACAGTTTCTTTAACCAGTCCTCTGTTCTCAGGCACTTAGTTTGTTTCCAGATCTGGAAATGTCCCTTACTTAAACAATTAGTAATGTATACCTTTTAACTACCTTACAGCTCTTTCACCTTTATCATCAACTGTGCCACCAAGTCCCAAGGAAGATTGTAAACTGATTCCTACTCTTTGGACCTAATACAATATCCGATATTTCTCATTTAATCTTCTCACTCTTAGTTGAATCAAACCTTTAAATTGTTAAACAACAAGTAAATTGTTAAACAACAAGTTTCTGATTTATACTTAATTTCTGGCAATGTCTAAAGAAGTTCTTTTCCCAGAACCTGATACAGTCATTCCTTCTCTCCTCACCCATCCATGAGCAGCTCTCCATTGCATATGTTTATTTACATGTGGCTATTACTGCGTCTCTGGCATTGGGACCTCATTCCCAATAAGTGGGGCATCTAGTCCTATTTGTTCTATGCAGAATCTTCAAACCAGAAACTGGTTTCCAGTCCCAGTTGAAATAACCCCAAACACCATGGATCCATTATGGCTAGAAATCTTTATTTAGCAGTCAGGATAGTAGTATTACACACTCAAAGATACTCTTCTTTGAGAACAAGCAGGGGAAAAAAAATCTTGGGCAAACCTTAGAAAACCTGGTCCTATAGCTTGGAATTCCTCAGTATGTGTGCTACATCCTTCCTCTCCCTCCACATTATGTAAAAGGGTCAGGAAGACAACTTAGTAAACTCTTTAATCAGACAACCTGGATTTGGATCCTGCTCTGCCCACCATTAGCTATGTGGTCTCTGATCTACATCTGTTCTTTGTTTTTCCTGTTTGACAAAATGGGATTATGATAATTGTACCTACAAGCATTATTATAAAGATTGAGTGAACTAATAATGGTAGCTGTGCTTAAGACATTGTTATGCATACAGCATTATATGATGCTTAACTCATCAAATGCAAAGATTACTGTATACATAGCTGTTTAGTTACTAAGGTTTCACATCTGAAATTTCCAAAACCAGGAACAGAACACTGTCAAGGATAAAGACATGAAGAATTTAGCAAGAGAAAGGGAATTAAGAACCAACCAAAGCCTATGGCATGCCAGTCTGATAGAATATGGTTAAACTCTTGCTAACTTTCAGAAATCTCATCTCTAAACTGTTTTGCCCCTACTCACAAAAGGGAGAAATAATCACAGAAAAGGAATGGAAGACTTCAGCCAGAAAATTAACAAGTTTCTGTCCATTAAAAAAGAAAGAAATGAGGCAGAAATCTCTAGTCCTAAAAACTGGGAAGTTTCCTGGAGGTAGGTGGCTGACTTTTTATCACATGTGTCACTTGGTGAAATAATTGCTGACAATAATGGTGCAATATCCGTCTACTCAGAGAACTATTTAGCCATGTCTCTTCTATCTTTCAACTTCAAAGCACCCAATGCTCTCAGAGCACATCAAAATGACATCTCTGTTGTTAATGACAAGCTCTAATGCAACATACAGAAGTCAAGTGATTTCTCTAGAAAGGCAAAGGAAAGAAAATCTCTCATGGAGAAGTCAGAGTTGTGTGTGTGTGTGTGTGTGTGTGTGTGTGTGTGTGTGTGTGTGTGGATGGGTGGGTGGGGAGGGTGTGTGTTTGTGCGCATGTGTGTGTGTGTGTGTGTGTGTGTGTGTGTATTTCCCCCAGCCTCATACTGTTTTCAATTCACAGATGGAGGAGATAAAGGTGGGCTGCATATTTGTTCTTCCGGAAACACAAGTTAGAAGCAGAGGAAAGCGAGGGAGTGCAGACATGGAGGAATAAAGCCAATAAGTAAATTCTTTTCTTGTTTCCCAAGAACTTGTCTTTGTATTGCGCTGGTGACAAGGGCTTGTCGAGAAATCGCAAAAAACATGTAACTGATTAGGAATAGAAGAACAAATGCTTTCATTGTCTTTTACTTTCATTCCAAGTTGCAACTACTTGGATCTCTGTATCTTATCTGACCATCTTCTTCTAATCACACTTGGGAGGCATAAACATTATAACATCTGGCCCTAGGCAGGGCTCTTGTCATTCATCTCTGGCTTCACATTCACCCAATCCATGAGGTTAAAGTATCTTTTTTTTTTTTTATTTTGGGTCACACCTGGCAATGCTCAGGGGTTTCTCCTGGCTCTGCACTCAGGAATTACTCCTTGTGGTGCTCGGGCGACCATATGGGATGCCAGGGACCGAACCCGGGCTGGCTCAGGTCGGCTGTGTGCAAGGCCAACGCCCTACCCGCTGGGCTATCGCTCCGGCCCAGGTTAGAGTATCTTAATAAACTCACTCTATTGGTGTTCTTGGAACGGGCATCCATGTGAAGGGACGTATGTAGATGTTACTGGTGCCCACTTAAGCAAATTAACAACGGGAAGACAAGCGATTAGACATTTGTTTCATCTTCTTCCTGACCTTTTGCTCTTGCAAACTACAAATTTGTGCCTAGGAGCAAACACATCTTTCCCTTCACTTTAGTCCATCATCAAGCTGGCTTTGAAGAGCTCATGCAGATTATCTGATTACCATTATGATGGGCTGCTGGATGTTCTTATGATCACTTCTATATATAGGACCTATTGCTTTTTCTATTCTATAGCAGCCCTTCAAATAGTTCAAAGTGCACAACAGCTCCTTGAGGAGCTATTAAAAACACGTGGTTACCGGCCTCGCTTCAAGAACATTTCGTTCAGTAGGTAGAGGGAGGAGTCTAAGAAGTGGTAGTTTTTAACAAGTTTCCTGGGATGAAAAATATTGGTCCATGGCTTTTCAGTAACTCTAATATATAGCACCTGGAATACACAAAGTTCATAAAACATTTTGTTACATTCAAAAGACTAAATTTTTTTTCTTCCCACACTTGAACAGATTTTTTTCAACCTAATGAAAAATCAAATTTTGTTTTTAAACTCTAACCTATTTGATTTTCTTGCCACCTCTCTCAACCTTTGTTTTTAACCAATCCTAGCCCCTTTTTGAGTGTGTCAAAGAAAGCAGTAGTGACTTCTTTGATTGCTTCTTAAATAGGAACAATGAGACATATTTTGGGGAGTATTGGTTTGGGTGCACAACTGGCTATTCTCAGCGCTTACTCTTGTCTCTACACTCAGGGATTACTCCAGGAGGTATAGGGTATCATACAGGGTGAGGTGGATTAAACCTGCTTCAACTGTGTGCAAGACAAACATCTTAATTACACAAACTGTATTATCTCTTATCCCCAAACAGTAGTTTTTGTTTTGTTTTGTTTTAACAGAGGAAGACATGGATCTTGTCTTTAGCTATTTTTTTCTCTTTGGGATCACACCTGGTGACACTTAGGGGTTACTCCTGGCTCTTCACTCAGGAATTACTCCTGGCAGTGCTTGGGGTACCAGGATGTAGGATGCCAGGGATCAAACTTGGGTTGGCCTCTTGCAAACGCCCTACCTGCTGCGCTATTGCTCCGGCCCTCTTTAACTAATTTATTTTATCATCTGCAATCAACTCTAAAGAGGGGAAAAAGAAACAAGAAGTGAACTACTCCAGGCCAAATTCAATGTTTGACACAGTTGAATATTTTAAAAATATTTTATTTTATTATACCCCCATGAGATAAAGAATTACAAAACTGTTCACAATTAGGTTTCAGTCATACAGTTTTCCAGCACCCATCCCTCCACCAGTGCACATTTCCCACCACCAATGTTCCTGACTCCCTATCCTGTCTCCCAGACTGCCTCTATAGCAGGCACTTTTCCTCCTCCTCCTCCTCCTCCTCTCTCTCTCTCTCTCTCTCTCTCTCTCTCTCTCTCTCTCTCTCTCTCATGAAGCTTTGAAGCTTAGATGAAAACGAGGGTAGCGGTAGTAAAGGTAAAGTTTTCTGAGGCCAGGAAGACCTAAGTATTTACACATGCTCTATAATAGTCTACCTGCATGGCCTTTGGAAATCACCTTAACTTTTTCCTTGGTGCAGTTTTGCTGATTATAGCATATCACTATCACTATCTTCCCGTTAATCATCTATTTGCTAGAGCGGGCACCAGTAATATCTCCATATGTCCTGTCTCATGCTAGTAGAACCCAAAGGCATCCGCTTGCTCCAAGAACATAGAGAGCCTCAAACCATTATATTAGGTCACGGGAATGACCTAATATAAATGTTACTGGTATTTGGCATATCAAATACTACACGAGCAGCTTGCCAGGCTTGCCCTGCGGGTGGCATACTGTTGTAGTCACCTCTAAATAAAGCATTTATAGATGAACTGCTGCGGCACCGCCCGCTGTGATAGTCTGGTCTGCTGGGTGGAGTTGTGACGAGGGGAAGTCCAGATGTGGAAAATGGCGGGCCCCGTGGAGTAGTGGAGGGTGGTCTGGCTTGTTGTGAGGCTCTGCTGAGGTGGCAGGCCAGGGCTAGAACCCGCCATGCCTCCCGGGTGCCCCTCACGAGCAGCTGGGCAGAGGGAGAGCAAGGAGCAGCTTTGCCCCATGTCTGAGAGTCTCTGGTTCAGCATACCTGGGCGGATTGAGAAAAAAAACTGCTGCAGGGTGGCTGTCGATTATCTGGGCTGTGATAGTCTGGTCTGCTGGGTGGAGTTGTGACGCAGAGGGAAGTCCGGATGTGGAAAATGGTGGGCCCCATGGAGTAGTGGAGGGTGGGGGGTGGTCTGGCTTGTTGTGAGGCTCTGTTGAATTATTTGTCGGGACGCCGGGCCCCGACAGGTCAGGACAGAGGTTAGCCCCACCCCGAGGACGCCGGGAACAGAGAAACTCCGACCCGGGCAGTCCAAAAGGCTTTAATAGTACAAAAGCCTCCACAGCAACCCAATAAATGAACAAACCGCCGCCGAACAGACCAAAGAGCCAGTCCCCCACCAGGAGAGAATCTCACCCGAGCTGAGTCCACCCAGAAGAAGGAGCAAAAGGCCAAGAGCAAAAGGCCAAAAGCCAAAAGCCAAAAGCCGAGGAGCCAAAAGCAAGACGAGGACAGCAGCCCATACACCAGAACCCCACCGGGGAGCCAGCCCGGAGCAGGATACAGGTTATGCCAAGGACTAAGGAGATCCCATGTAAAACACTGGGAGAGAGGCGAATAAAGAAACACCCCAGCCGAACAGTCGCGAACCCCGGGAAAGGAGCCGCCCATCGAAACAGCCGACCCCCCCGAGGAGGCCATTAGAATGACCCGACTTAAATAAGATTAAACGGGGGGGTAAACAACAAAGCCCCAGATTAGCCAAATCTGTCATCCAACAGCATATAATCATCTTTTACCACAAATTTAACAGTTCAAGAAAAAAATATTTTCTGCCAATGTTTCAAGTTCCTATTTGGCTGAAAAGTGAGGTTTTAAGGGTTTCCCAAGGCTGTTTGTTCTTGGAGACACATAAAGTTCAAAGGTTGGGAATGAGGGTATCTGACCCTGGATTGGTCAGAATTAAACTCTGCAGCTGCTGAGGCATCCATTCCCATTGTCTTTTGTTGTTAGTTCATGAAGGTTGTCCAGAACTCAACGTTGATTTGTGAGCAAATGCCCTTATCAGGCTCATTACTATCAGAGCTAGTTTCATGTCCTTTACAGATGTACAAGAGTCAGTTCAAAATACCCTGGTTTTATGGCATGTGTAAAATTCATTGGGGTTCTGTAAGGTCCTTCCCCACTTTCTTGGCATTATCAACTCATACTACATCCATTCCTGCTCTTGCCTCTAGCTGAGGCATAAGGAACTCAGTAAGGATGCCAATAACCCATCTGTCAAGTATTCCAGGGCACCATTTCTATCTCAGGCCACCTGGCCTCCCTGAGAGACACTGTCTTGGCTTTAGAAAACTGTTCATTTTTGAAAATTGAAGCGCTAGGTTTTTGAAATAATGAGATTTTTTCCTCCTATTTTCTTTTATAACATTCATTCCATGGGTTTGAATGTGTACCACACAAGAAAAGGCTAATGGGTACAAATAATTACAGTGGAAATATCAGCTAACATGTCAAACCTCTCAACCCCATGTATGGAGTTACATAATATACATAATATGTATATTATGTTGTTAAGACTGCTACTTTGCAGTTTAAATGCCATAATATTGGTTGAATTATCAATTACTAGTGATGTCTGATTTAGAATAGTTACTAGATATATATTAGTTATTCCTTCATTTCTGACCACTTGTCTTTTCTGAAATGTCTTTTCTTCCCTCACCCTTTTCCCTTACTTTTCCTTTTAAAATCTAATGCTTTTTTTAAAGTTGTTTTGAATTCATTGCTAAATATATCCTATTCTTTTGTTATTTGCTTGTTTGAACTACAGCCAGTAGTACTCAAGACTTATTCCTGCCTCCCTGCTTAGGCATCACTCCTGGTGATGCAAGGGGGATCCTAGGGGGTGTCAGAATTAAATCTGGTTTGGCTGTGTGCAAGACAAATACCTTATCTTCTCCAACTCCAAAATGACTTTTTATATCATCCTGAATGCACTCAAATCCTCACATTTATCTTGTGCAGACTGATTACAAGTTACAATTTAGACTAGAAATTTGTATCAATTATAAAACATTTGCCTTACAGGTGGCTGACCTAAGTTCAGTTGCCAGCACCACATATGACCCCCTGAACCTGGAATTAGTAGTGATATCTTCTTACTGCTCCAACACCTCTCATAATTAGTCTCTGTAGACTAATAAAAAGTTAATCTACAGAGAATTTCTTCTATTGTCTGGCCTGATCTCACAGACTGTCATAGCTAAGGTTTATGACTTTCGTCTTCTCCTTTTCATGCCTCCATCCTTCCTGATTTGGCCAGCCTCTGGCAACTCACTAACAGTATTCTGCTTCTAATTCTTTTCCTTAGTTACACCACAACTAAGTAAATAATGCAATGATTCTTCAATAGAATTGACATCTCTGGTCAGACCTTACCTCACCTTTACTCTTCTCTCCTCCTCCTCTTCCTTCCCCTCCTCATCCTTCTCAGTCTTTCATTAGCATCCCAAACCAGTACTCTTAAGTGGTCCTATAAAAATAAAATTGACAAGATTTTGTGATGTGGTACAATAAGACTTTCAATGCTAAGAGTGAGGCTTGAAAATATATATAATAACTATCAATAGATACCAGAGAGCTCCTGGGAAGTTTTGTTTTCTTCACCTTTCCCATAGCATCATCATCTACAGCAGACACTCATGAGCTTTTATTTGGTTTAGTTGTATGGAAAACTAGAAGGACAGAAGATTGTTATCTGAATCAAACCTGTTGAACAAGGATGACTGCTTTTTATTTTTTGAGCAAAAAAAAAAAAAAAAAAACAAGGTTCCTTTATGTGGTGTTAGAATCATCATTGCCTAATAATAATTCCTTCTTCATCATGAATCGTCTTTCCCAAATACAAGGAAAACCTAAGTCCTTGCTTCCCAGAAGTTTCTGAGAGGGGAACAGACAAATGATTTTCTCAATTCCCAAACCAAAATAGTTTTATGAATAAATGTGTAGTTAAGGGCCCTCGTCCAAATCAAAATACGGATGAAAGGAAGCAGCAGGAAAAGGATATGAGTCCTGGGGAGTTCAGGAAATCTTGTACTCTTGGAACAAGAGCCTTAGAACATAGTGCAATGATGTTTCTGTAACCCTTCTCCAGCAGACCTATCTGGTTGTGGTGTTTATGGTTCTTCAGACATTATATATGCTCCCTCTTCCAATGAATTCTTGAAGTATTTGATCCAATTTTTTAATTTTTTATTTATTTGTTTTTTATTTTTTTTTGTTTTGGGTCACACCCGGCAATGCTCAGGGGTTAATCCTGGCTCTGCACTCAGGAACCACTCCTGGCAGTGCTCAGGGGACCATATGGGATGCCGGGGATCGAACCCGGGCCAGCATGGGCCGGCGTGCAAGGCAAACGCCCTACCCGCTGGGCTATCGCTCCGGCCCTGATCCAATTTTTTTTAAAAGTAAAAACATTTTCCTACTGGTTTGCATAGAGTTGCTGCAAAGACAAGCTCATTGGCACATGAAGTGCCTCTACTAGAACTTGACTTTCATTTTGTAGCCTTCCCAAAAAGGAAAAGAGACACTAAAGAAATTTGGGGAATCAATTTCCCCAAATTGTTTTTCCAAGGCTCAACTGAGAATATATCCTACTACCCTTGAGGTCTAGAGTCCTGTTTGTCTCAATCCACAGATGTAGGAAACTCACTATTAAAGCCACATCCTCAAGCCCGGCATCACTTCACACCTGTCATAGTGTCAATCAATTGATCACTTGATCACTTGATATCCCGTTATTTGTCAATTTGCTCGAGCGGGCACCAGTAATGTTTCCTTTTGACCCTATCACGTGTCAGTGTAGCACAATGGCATCTGTATTCGATATGTCAAAACCAGTAAAACCAGTCAATCAATTGAAGGAAAAGAAAACATTTTCAGGTTAATCAAGGCATCCTTGGGGAGGTTGTAACCTGTTATAATGCATTGCCCTTGGACCACAGTGAGTTAAAGAGATTGGTATCAAAGATCAGGTGTCAAGAATAATTAGAAGCTAATTGTAGCTGTATTCACATATAAAAGAAGCATTTAGCTCCCCAGTGCTTATGGTATCTGGACAAGAAGGCTGGAGTCTGTCTTCTTTGGTGCCACCATCTGTGTTGCTGTTAATCAAATCCAGTAGGTTGAGATTCAAAGCTATTGCCCCTAACACTGCAAATATTTAACACCAATGTGATCACTATTATCCTGTATTAATGTCCTGCCACTCTGTGTTAACAAGGCCAGTATAGCTAACTGACTAATTTTCAATGCCCCTAGCACCCTGTGGTGAAAGAGATAGATTTTCCAGGAAACAGCCATTGTGGAAAATAGCAATATATAGGACTGAGACTGGCCCTACACATTTTAGTGGTTACAAAAAATGTCTCCCCCACCCCTCATGAGTTACAGCTCACTAAGGTAAGACACTGAATCACCTTATCTCTCCCAGTTACTACTCTGTTGTGCCTGGCTCAGGGGCATTTATCTTAATGACACCAACCTCAAAATCGGAATTTGGACTCTAAATCTTGAGTGTGTGATATTTTTCTTTATGCACCAGAGTTCAAAGGAAGAGAAAGCATCACCAACTCACCTGTCTTTCTTATTCACAACTCATCTTGGCCATTGCAATATCCTGTCCTTAGAATGACCCCACAGAAAAGTAGAGCTAAAGGGAATAGCCACTCTCTGTAATTCAAAGAAAATTTGCCACATTTCCAGAGATTTGCTCTCCCTCTTGTCACACCAAATCTTATCTCCTAATCCTTGCTGGCTATTAGGTTCTCATTTGCAATCTTTGTGTGGTTGTGCATGGCCTATTGTGTCTTCTTCCTTCCAAGACACTAGAGGCTCCAACTATTCATAATTAAAGTGCCATGTCTGACTTATGTTGTGTTCACCTGATCACGCTAATATGGATATAGGATATTATCCCACATGGATCAGGTAAGTAGAAGATGATCAAAATACCCCTCAGCATCTTATTCTGCTTCCTATTCTCCTCCCTACCCCTTTATTTTCTCCTTAGATTTTCTCTCCTCTCCTTTAAGACTACAGATCAGATATGCCTCTGGACATTGTTCAGCAGTAAACAAGATATAAACATAAGCCCTGCCCTATAGCTTACATTCTAGTTAGCAAGTTTACCACTTTGCTCAGTTTGTGCTTGTTTGCTCTGTTTGTTTCTTCAAGTGATGGGGTAGAGTACTGTGTGAATATTTCTCAGGGGAAACAAATGGAGTGGTGTGTGTGTGTGTTTGTACATGTGTGTTACCTGCATTATAAAAAATCTAGGGTGAGAGAGAGGTACTCTGTCAGAATTAGAGAGGAAACTTTTTATTGTTGTATTTATTTATAGTTTTTATAGGATCCACAACCAGAAATGCCAGGTGATGAGAGAGCAGATTATACAGAGTTAGGGAGGATAAACTGTATCTTGCTATTCTAGGCATGTGCTTTACCACTGGAGATACCTTTCCATCCGGGAGAAAGGGTTCGATATGAGAAAAGCTACAAAAGTTGCTGGAAGAAAAGCTGGAAGAGACAGAGACAAAGAGATAGATAGATAGATAGATAGATAGATAGATAGATAGATAGATAGATAGATAGATAGATAGATAGATAGATAGATAGATAGATAGATAGATAGATAGATAGGTTGATAGATAGATAGAGAGATAGATAGATAGATAGATAGATAGATAGATAGATAGATAGATAGATAGATAGATAGATAGATAGATAGATAGATAGATAGATAGATAGATAGATAGATAGATAGATGTGTGTATATATGTGTAAAGTCTTCTCAACAAAGTAAAAAAAAGGCTCATTCATGAATGAGCCCTGTGAGGCTGTTCTCTGTAGAACATATGGAAGGACATTTGCTTTTAGAAAGACATCAAGTGATTCAATGTGAAAAATGGGAGAGCCCCACAGTGGAGGAGAGAAAAAAAAATCAGGGAAGCTGTGGCAGTTGTTCTAGAAGATCGTTCCCCAAACCTACAGAGCAGCAAAACTATAGGGAGATGAGGAAGGAGTCCCTATGAAGTCAAGAACTAGAGGAAGGGAGAGAAAATAAGGACTTCAAAGTTACTTCATCCTCAAGTCATTTCATTTCTATCATCACGATCATGATCACGATCTTCCCGTTGATCATCTATTGCTAGAGCGGGCACCAGTAATATCTCCATATGTCCTGTCTCATGCCAGTAGAGCCAGGGGCATCGGCTTGCTACAGAAACATAAAGAGCCTCAAACCATTATGTTAGGTCATGGGAATGACCCAATATAATTGTTACTGGAATTTGGCATATCAAATACGACACGAGCAACTTGCCAGGATTGCCGAGCGGGAGGCAAACTATTAAACACCTCCAAATAAAGCATTTATTGATGAGCCACGTGGCCGCTTGCTGCCAGCGCAAGCCAGGCTGTGATGGGCTGGTCTGCTGGGTGGAGTTCTGATGAGAGGGAAGTCCAAATGTGGAAAATGGCGGCGCCCGTGGAGTGAGGGGGGGGGGGCATTCTGGCTTGTTGTGAGGCTCTGCCGAGGTGGTGGGCCAGGGCTAGAACCCACCATGCTTCCCGACTGCCTCATGAATGGCTGTGCACAGGGAGAGCAAGGAACTATCATCTTTTAAAATATTGAGAAAAGTAAAAAATACCTGTTCTCTTAAGACAAGGGCTTAATTGCCCATGGTCCATGGTCCAAGTAATATATCAGAATGCTTTGCATCTGCAAGACAAAGAAACTACAACTCCAGTGGTTTATGCAAATTCAGTTCTATTTTCTTACACAGAGAGGTGATTGCTTCAAAGATGCTGGAGCAGACAGCCCTTTCGGGTTTACCTCTTTGTCACAAGGCAGATGCTATGGCTCCATCCTTCCTATGTTCAAAGTGTAGCAAGAGTAAGTAGAAGGAACTGTGCCAGCATTACATGTTTTTGCATCAGAGCAAGAACTATTTTACAAATGAACTCCTGGACATCAGATGCCCTGAGCTCATGAAAAGCTGGAGTATTGTTTACTAGACTCAGTAGGGGACAGAAGGAGGTTATAAAAAAGGAGACTGGAAATGGTTATTCATCAGCCAATCAACAGTGTTTATCACACACAAGTATTATAAGCGCTGATTACATTTGAGGAGGAAGGCAAAGCTGAGGAGGCAAGCATATAGCAGAGGTCAGTCACAGTCATGAATTTTATGAAAGGTTTGCTGTAAAACTACATTTAAGAAAATATATATAGTGACTATGATTCCCTCGACAGTACGACTGAGTGATTTGCAATGTACTTGCATTTCATGGCCCTCGTTCCAAGTACTGTCACTCGCTTTCATGTCAGACACTTGAGTTGTTTCAAAATCACCAGGCTGGCCCACTATTAAATTACATACACGTGCATGCACAGACTCTTTAGGAGCCCCCAGAGTCTGGTGAGAAGTGTGCTTGCTCTTCTGATGACTGTGGCATCAACACTATTGATTTGTTTCGATAAATATGCTTTTTGCAAGTCTGGAACTCCAGGAAGGTTCAAACTATTCTCTGTTCCAGATCGCTTTTCAAATGTCTAGAATCTAAATTGCTTTACCTATTTCTTAATTCTTGTGTAACTCCTGAGAAATGCTCAGGGACACTGGAAGCTACTCCTGGAAATATTCTGCTCACAGAATATTTCCTGAAATATTCTGTTAATATTCTAATTATTCTGGCACCAATAATTAGACGCTGTCAGGCCCAGTGTTGGGTGCTTTTAGGGTCATACCTGGTTCTTCTCAGAGAGCATTGTGGTATCAGGCATAAAACTTGAGGCCTCTGTTCACCAGTCATATTGGACTATCCCTTTGAGCTCTTTCACTGACCTGAGTCTAATTCCTTTAGAACAGTTTTACTGATGGTGTCCTTTTATTCTCATGGAAGCCCTGCAATGCATCTGTCCTTAATCACTATTTTAGAAGAGATAACTGATGCAAAGATATGCAATGTCTTGCTTAAGATAGCCTAGGCAAGTGTGGGAGTCAACAAATCTTTAACTTTAGAGTTAAAATTCAAATACCTAAAATTCCTTTCAGTCCTAGTTGTAAAAAGAGTTTAAGGCAGAAGCAATATAATGCCATTGAACAATAGAAGAGTGACATTGTTAAACTAAATTCGAGTTTCAGAAAATATGGAAATTGACTCCTTTTTTTATCAATGTGCTGACAAAGTTCACTTAATTTTCAAAAAATACAAAATATTCTTCATCTTTAAGAAATTTGTAATTTAAGAATTCATATAACTGTAGGAATGATCTGTCTGCTCTGTGATATCCAAGGCCTCAGCTGGGAAGGGCTAAATAGCTTTATGACTAGGGAATAAAATTATTTGAAGATCCTTTTCACATCTATGACTCCCTGCAAAGATGCAAAGCTGCATTTATATAGGACTGTTAGTTGTAGCACATACCTGGTCTTGGCATGTTTGTTCCTCCTCAAAACATAACAGTCCATGGGCATTAAATGTTTCACACCAGTAGCTTAGAGTTCTAAAAGATTGCTGTCAAATGTACAAGACACAAATTGTCCTTTGGTGGTCTAGCTTCAGAGGTTTTGTAGTGTCCCTTGCCACTATTTCTTGGTTGAAGCAGTCTCAACTCCAAGGAGACCAAGAGGAAGGTCTTCCTTTTGATGAGAAGCATGTCAGTGTAGTTGTAGTCATGCTATTAAACCAGTACAGAGGCCATATATATTAATGATCTTTTTTCAAGAATAGATACTGAGTGATAGAAGTATATTACTCTTTCTTTAAGGTTCTTCTTTTGCACAAACACCCACTTCTTTATTTTTTTGTGTGACCATACTGGTGGTGCTCAGGATATACTACTGGCTTTGCACTCAGGGATAAATCCTGGTAAGGCTCAGGGGACCTATGAGGTGCCAGGGATCAAATCTGGTTCAGTTGCATTCAAAACAAGTACCTTATTACTGTACTATTGCTCTGGCCTCTTTGCTGAGTTCTGTCTAGTCTCTTCCACTTGTTTGTTTCTAGCCCGATGCTGTAAGTTTTTGAGAATATGAACACTGAGTTATTGTAATGAGTAGCAAGCCCTTGCCTAAGTAGGGAGAGATTGAAGAGAGAGAGAACTAAAGGTGGTGAGAGCATCGGAGGGTTAATGAATTAAGATGGAATTTTCTTTTTGATGAATTTTTTATGAAGATGGATGAGAACATCAGAGCTATTAAAGAACTGGAAATACAGCAAAGTATCTTAAGAATGCAAAATTAGGGCCACCTGCCCCTCAAGGTGTTGCAGGCATGGCTGCGGTGCCCAGCTGCATTGGCAGGTGGCAGAAACCTCCAGGGCTCTGCCCTGTGGGCCATGGATGGTAGATGGTCTGATATAGGAGAAGACTAGGTCCCCTAGGATGAACCCAGAGCCATGACAGAGCCTGGCAAGCTACCTATGGTGTATTTGATATGCCAATAATAGTAACAATAGAGATGAACTGAACAAGGGACAGACCAGACACACAGCTGCGCTGCCCGACAGCACATAGAGTCTCTGAGGAATCAGCTAGTGCCTGGTCGAGACCAACGCAGCTCCTAGGGCAAAGCAGTCATGTGGGGGAAGCCACACTGGCTGGAATTGGAGCAGGGATTTGGGCTCCTCCCTCTCCATGCTGGTGGGCATGGCTATGGGCATGCAGTCTCTGCAACCAGATGAACTGGACAAGGGGAAGACCAGATGCACAGCTGTGACAGTGCACAGCCGCAGAAGAGGCTTAGATAATAAAGTAGGCTAGGACCACGTCCTTCCCAGGATCTTTCACATCTGTACACCATAATGATCATTGTAGTTGTAACAAACTGGGGAGGCCGATGGGGAATGAAGAACTATAATGTCACACTAGAACTCACTACTGAATATACACATAGATAATTGCATCATAAATTGTAAGGCAAGTAACAAGGTGTAGGAGAAGAGAGAGAAATACAGAGACAGAAATAGAGATAGAGAGAAAGATGAGAAACTCAGACTCACGGGAGAGAGCTGCCACTCCCCTAGCTCAGCTGAACATGAGGCTCCCAGGAGGCAAGATGGATTTTGGGAGTGGGCCCATCACTTCTATAGGACCTTGGAAGCAGCCAGAAGAGACTTGCTCACGGTAATAGACGCCATTATCACTTTCTGGACCCCACAGCTCATCAGAACCCATGCAAGAAAGACACTGATCTCAAAACCAGCTCAGAGCAGCCGAGTTCGAGCCCAGGTAGGCAGCTCTCAGAGGTGGAAGTCACCAGATGTTCCTGGAGATGGAGCTGGTGTACACCTTCCCCTCTCTGACCAATCCCAGAAGACAGGTGGCCCCGCCCATGAACTGCCTCAGGGCTCGGCCTTGATGCAGAGATTCAGATTCACCGGGGAAAGCTGCTATCTGGCTCTCCCCTAGCTCAGCTGACTATGAGGCTCCCAGGAGGCAAGATGGGTTGTGGGAGTGGGCCCATCACCTCTGTAGGGCCTCAGAAGGAGTCAGATGGAACTTGCTCACCTTAATAGTCAGCATTTTCATTTTCTGGACTCGGTATATCAAACTAGTGGAACCATTCATGTTCTAGAATATATTACAGTCTACACTGTAAGAAAGGGAAGCGAGAAGGAGAGAGAGAAGGAGAGAAAGAATCTAAAGAAACTGTCATGGAGGCAGGCTGGGGGAAGGAGGAGGGAGGTGGGGACATTGGTGATGGGAGATGGGCGGGGGTGGAGGGATGGGTGTTGGAACACAAGGAAAAGGACAGATATAGAATGACTGCATTCATTAATAGGATATAATAGATACCAGTGTTTTACTAAGTGTGGGAAATGGTAATGGCAGACTAAAACTCACCATTGAATACACACAAAGAGACTTAAGTGATAAACTCTAAGTATCTACAATGTATAAAAGAAGAGGGAGATACAGAGACAGAGAGAGAGAAGAGAGAAAGAGAAACGGGGGTACTATTGAGGCAGCTGGGGTGGGTGGGAGGGGATGGAGTACATTGGTAGTGGGAATGGGGCACTGGTGGAGGGATATGGGTGCTGGAATACTGTATTACCAAGAACCAATTATGAACACCTTTGTAATTGTATGTCTCACGGTGGTATAATAAAACATTTTTAAAAAAGAACCAAAATTCAAACATGAACATCTTATAATTGTATATCTAATGGTGGTATAATAAAATATTTGAAATAAAAAAGAATGCAATATTAGACGACTGGAGAGATAGTACAGGAGGGAATGTGAGCCCTGGGTTTGAATCACATATGGTTCCCTGAGCACTGCTAGAGTCCTCTCCTGAACATGGGGCTATGAGTGAGACCAGGGGACAGCCACATTTCTCCCCTCCTCCACTTCCCAAAACTCTCAAAAGAATAGAATATTAAAAATCAATATTCTGAAGATAAACTGGTGTCTATAAAGAGTGTGACACTGGGAGTAGAACTCAAGGTAGAGATGAGCCATATGAACAAAGAGTTGCCATCCAAATACGATGCAAATATATCCATGAGTATATCACTTGTATCACTTGTCTTCCCGTTGTTCATCAATTTCCTTGAGCGGGCACCAGTAACATCTCCATGGATCTTGTCCTATCGTGAGCTAGTATAGTCCAAGGGCATCTGCTCACTCCAGGAACATGAAGAACCTCAAACCATTCCTTCAGGTCATGGGAATGAGGTCTTTAATTGTTACTGGTGTTTGGCATATCAAATACAACATGGGTAGCTTGCCAGGCTCTGCCGTGTAGGTGGTACACTATAGTAGTAGGCTCTCATCTCATGCAATTACTGATGAACTGCAATGGGGAGAGATCGGCTTTTCTCTTAGGTGGAGCTCTGAGGAGCTGTGGAGTCTGGATGTTGAGAATGACTGGACTGGATGTTGAGAATGACTGACCTCATGGTGTAGGGGTTCCTCTAGCTTCTTTCTAGGCTCACTGGAATGAAGGGCCATGGCTAGAACCTGCCTAGAACTGTATATTGTGTATAAATGTGAAAGATCCTGGGAAGGACCTGGTCCTAACTTCCATTATTGTCTAAGACTGTCGTGCTGGCGCAGCTGTGGGTGTGGAGTGCTTCTCTTCCTCTATTGCTGGCTGTGGTGGTTTTGAGCTCACAACCACACTGCCAACATGAAGGTGGAGGAATGGGAGGAGGGCTCAAATTCCTGCTCCAAGTCCAGCCAGCATGGCCCCCTGCACGTGCGAGCAAACCCTAGGAGCAAGTATATATATATGTATATATGTATATATTCATATATATACATATATACACACATATATACACACAAATGATATATATAATTATATATATACACACATATGTGTGAAACATTCGTGCACCCACATCTAAAGCTGATGCACAAATCCTATATTTATGCACAAAAGCTTTGAAATGCTACCCAGCATTCAATATTCAGCAAATAGCTGCACCCAATAAAGAGGGACAATTTGGGGGAATTTTCCTAGACACATGATGAAAAGAGTCATTAGGAAACAGCCTGAATCCAATCAGCCAAGGACGAGCCTTGACTGGAATACCAGGAATCTTTTTTTCTGGAAAATTTTTTTTTCTTTTTTCTACTGGAAAAACAAAGCAAAACAAAATGGAACAATTGAATTACTCAGAACAAGCCTAAGAGTTCAGGGAAGCAAAAGAAAATGACTGTTCTCTAGGTAAATATTGCCCACACAGAGTTATGTAGAGGTCCATTTCTCTACATATGGAGAGTGAGAGGGAGAGAGAGCTGACCAAAAAAAAAAAAAGGAAATCTATGAAACTGAAATTGCCCAGGAGTAAGCCTTGAGCACTGCCAGTTGTGGCAAAACAAAAAACAAAACAAAACAAAGCAAAGCAAAAGCAAAGCAAAGCAAAGCAAAGCAAAGCAAAGCAAAGCAAAGCAAAGCAAAGCAAAACAAAACAAAACAAAACAAAACAAAACAAAACAAATCTGAAAGTGGCTTGCCTGTCAAGCCAAATTCTCCCTTGAATATGCATTTCAGTTGTTTGTCGGCTTATTGCTGCTTCTTTTCTTTTTTCTTTTTGGGTCACACCTGATGATGCTCAGGAGTTACTGCTGGCTCTGCACTCAGGAATTACTCCTGGTGGTGCTCAGGGGACCATATGGGATGCCAGAGATCGAACCCAGGCCGGCCGGGCACGGCTGGCAAGGCAAACGCCCTACCCGCTGGGCTATCGCTCCGACCCCTCTTTTCTTTTTCCACCTCTGGAGAAGGCTGTGTTCTTTCTAGAACTCATGCTTTTCCCTTTCTCTTCCTTAAAATCTTTCTAAAATATTTTTAATAGAAAACATTCTTGTTTAACCAAAAAAAAAAAATTCTAAAAGTGCTCCACTATGTAGATAACTTTGTTTTAAATATTTTTACTAAAACACTGTGATATACAAAGTTTTTCATATTACACTTGTTAGAAAGATCCATCATTCAACACCAATGCCACCACCAGTGTCTTCCCACTACCAAAAGACACTCATTTCTCACCCCCCCACGTCCCCATCCTCATGCCTGCTCCCTCAACCAGCACTAATTATATTGACCATTACAGCACATATATGGTAATGGTATTGATAAAGTCATGACTTTTTGTTTTCCTGGTTTGTTAAGGGTGAATCTGGCCAATTTCTGTTCTTGCATTGACTTTCTGAGTTTCTAGAACGTGGTTGGTATGTACTAGTTTGAGATATCATGTGGCTGCTTTGCTACAGCTCACCTTGGGGGAAAGCATAAATAACTTTGTTGTGTTTTTTTTTTTTTTTTTTGGGTCACACCCGGCAATGCACAGGGGCTAGTCCTGGCTCTGCACTCAGGAATTACTCCTGGTGGTGCTCGAGGGACCATATGGGATGCCGAGGATCGAACCCAGGCCGGCACAGGCTGGCCAGCGTGCAAAGCAAACGCCCCTACCCCGCTGGGCTATCACTCTGGCCCTGCCATAAATAACTTTGAAGTACACTTTTGAGAAAGTGAAAATGTGAACCAAATCAAATTTAATAAGTAGAATATATATGGGAAAAAAACAAGATATAAAAGAAAATCAACCAATTGAATTCAGACAAAAATATGAACAAAAATGGAGTGGGGGCTGGAATTATTGTAAAAGCCGGTAAGTGGCCTTGCACATAGCCAATCTGTGTTTTATTCTAGCACCCTATAGGATCCCCCAACCCCTGCCGGGAGTGATCCCTGAGCACCAAACCAGGAGAGAGTAAGCACTGTAGGGTATTCCCCCTAAACAACAAATCAACAAAAAAGCAAAACTAAGAAGGTCTGGGAAGATGCCTTCAAAACAACTGGAGCTCATGTTTTCTATGAGAGAATCCTGGATTCTAACCTTGGCAATTCATGGTCCCTTAAGCTCAGCTAGGAGTGCTCTCCAAGCTGATGCTGGGAGTGCCCCCAAGAATTACTGGGTGTGATGTCCCTAACCCCTCCAAAAAAGCAATAAAAATGGAAGAAAAAAAACCTCAAAATTCGAGCATAATAACTAGATGTCCAAAAGAAATGGTGTCAAGTATCATTTTAAGAAAATTAGAAAGATTCAGGAAACATTAGTAAATAAAAAATGATACAAGAAAAGTATAAAAGTTCTGAGGATAGTGGCAAAATGAATTATAAGTAAAAAGAAGGAACACTTTTCTAATAGCCCTGAGAAGACTTCAAATGCAAAAGGTAGTAAAGTAGCATAAATAATATTTGAAATTGTAATCCTATAAAATGTTCCCCCTGAATCTACATATTTAAAGGGCCTATTTCGTACCTGAGACAATGACTCTGGAATGTTCAACTATAAATATACATTTAAATATAATTGATCAAAGACAATGAAAGTATAAGTTTGTTTGACAAAAATGATTAAAAAATTAATGCCAAAAATTAATTAGATGGCACAATACTTTGCAAACGCAGCATGAAAATCAAGACAAAAATATTATCCTACAGAGCTCCTAAAAACTCAGTCAATTTAAATGTAAACAGAAGAATTGCTTATCTAGTCAGAATAGCAATGAAGTTTGTATAAATGTCTTCAATATCCCAGTGCCTGAAATTATATACACATAGACCTTCTTGATGAATCTTTTAGAGGAAGGACTTTATTCACCCAAGAGCTTGCTGGAAACACCGATGAGAAATGACTCCTTGTTATCTTTTTATTAATATATTTAATTAAATATATAAAGCAAGTAGGACTCAGATACATGGGGCAGAACTACTACCGGCTCTCCCCATGCTCAGCTGATCATGAGGCACTGGGAAGGGAATGCTGGTTCTAGCCCTGACCTGCCATCCCAATAGAGCCTTGCAAGAAGCCAGAGGAACCCCCACACCATGAAGGCAGTCATTTTCAACATCCAGACTCCACAGCTTGTCAGAGCTCCACCCAAGAGAAAAAACCAATGTCAAGCCCTCCTTGTCAGAGTCCCGCCCCTACAGCGAAGCCTATTTCAAGCCCAGGTATTCTTGGTCCAGAGACTCAGATGCATGGGGTAGAACTACTACCGGCTCTCCCTGTGCTCAGCTCATCATGAGTCACCTAGGGAGGGAAGGTGGGTTCTAGCCCTGGCCCGCCATCCCAATAGAGCCTCACTAGAAGCCAGAGGAACCCCCACACCATGAGGGCAGTCATTTTCAACATACAGACTTCACACCTCATCAGAGCTCCACCCAAGAGAAAAGCCAATCTCTCCCTGTTGTCAAGCGGTTCATCAGTAAATGCACAAGATGAGAGCCTACTACTGAGAGTATACCACCTGCACAGCAGAGCCTGGCAAGCTACCCATGTCATATTTGATATACCAAAAACCAATAACAATTATAGACCTCTTTACCGTGACCTGAATGAATGGTTTGAGGCTCTTTGTGTTCCTGAGCGAGCAGATCCCTTGGGCTACACTAGCACAGGACAGGAGATATGAAGATGTTACTGCTGCCCATTCGAGCAAATCAATGAACAATGGGAAGACAAGTGATACAAGTGATAGTGATAAAGCAAGTAATTATATTAAAATAATTTGGTAGAACAAAACTTAAAGATTGAGATGATAGTAAAAGAGTAAGTTGAAATGCTACTTATTGTGATTTAACTAAATTATACAATTAAAGTGGGTGAAAGGTTGCAGACAACAGTGGAATAGAATAAGTTTATTCTGTAGGAAATAGTTCAGAGTTAAAGAGTAGCATACAACATTGACAATATATATATAGGAAAAGGCTAAGGGAAACACATGGAACTAAAGGCATAGAAAAGATAAAAACATGACAGTTTAGAAAAATTTCTATTTTGCTGTTGTTAGCAAAAACACATTACTTTCAGTTTTACAAAATTTTCCTCCATTTTCTTCTTTTCCCTAAATAGTATATTTAACTTTCATGCATCATTTTATAGCCTATAAATTGAAAGTTAAAGCTACTGCCTTGTAATTGAGTGGCTTGTTTTTGCCTAGCAAGATATGCACTCATTTTTAAATAAGTGTGCTTTATAGCCGCTGCTTATCTTAACTTCTTAGTTATATTCTTATATTCACCATCTAATGCCTTTCCTCTCTGGGGCCTCCCAAGAACTTCTCAGTGGCCAGAGACAAGTTACTGGTAATTTGCCCTGGCATTGCAGGCCTGATGATAAGGTGCACAAGGTCATCTAGCCATGCTGGGGGCTGTGTGGGGGGTGGGTGGGTGAAGGTTGGGAGCAGTGCTGGGAGGGAGCAAGTGAAGTTGGATGGAATCGATTTATATGGGTTTTACATGTGCTCTGAACTAGCCCCCTGGCTGGGTTCAAGATTTCCCAATTTCCATCTCTTTTCCCTGAAACACTGCAAATAAGACAGAAGAAATTCTGACTCAGTACACACACTCACACACACACACATATGTGTATATATATATATATATATATATATATATATATATATATATATATAAAGTGAAATCAAGAACATAGGAGTTTGAATGAGAAAATAAAATAAATTGCAAAGAGATGACAGCAGAATGAAAAAATGTTCTTAAAAATGAGATCAATAAGATAGATAAATTTTAGGTGACATGATAAGGAATATGGAAATAAATACACACTACTAGCAACAGAAAGGAAGGCTGAAATCTAGATATTCTGGAAATGATGACTTTAAAATGTGATGAATAATTATGGCAATAATTTTGAAAGATGTATATAAAGTGAATAACAGCTAGGAAATTATAGATGGCCACAATTGTCTTTAGAAAACTTAAAGACCTGAATATATCAGTAACTATCAAAAAATAGAATCAATTTTAATAGCCTGCCCTCCTCCATGAACAAAATAGTTTCATAGGAAATCTGCTGTTTTTCAAGAAACATATATCTGAGAAGCTGTTCTCAACAGAGGGAAAATTTCCTGTTCATCTTCTTAAGTTGAAATAATTTGGTTGATATAATAAGACAAGGATATAACAAGGATATGTGAAAACATAAAAGTATATTGGGTCAAGGGAGATAACTCGGGAGGAAGAGCACAAGCCAAGCATCTAGGGGGCTCTAAGTTTGATTCAAGGCACCATATGATACCTTCAACATACCCACAGGTGGTTCCTATAAAAATTAATAATAAATAAAAGTGGAATCTGAGAAATAGTACAGGAGACAAGGCACTTGTCTTGTATGTCACCAACACTAACTTGAATTCTTAGTGACTCATATGGTCATCCAAGCATGACCAGTGATCACTTCTGAACACAGAAGTTTTCTGAATCCCTGAAAAATCCAAAGTAATTAAAATTAGAGACCAGTTTCATCTATAAACAAAGGTAGAAGAATTGCGTTGCTGGCAATTAAATATGTATATATATATGTACATATATATGTACACATGCAACACCAAGTATTATAGATCCGAGGCCAGCACCTGCCCGCTGTCCTCTGCTGCCTCCCAGCCCCCCTTCGGCGTTGGCATCACACCACGTGGTGCTCAGGTTAGTCCCAATTTTCTGGGGCGGGGGCAGGGCGCATATGAATTGCCAGGAGTACTTTTGGTTGTCAAACAAGAGATATTTCTCTTTATTGAATAATTTAGCCACTCTGGTTTTGGGTTTTTTTTCCCTTTTTTGGGGGTCACACCCGGCAATGCTACCCAGACGGCAGAGCCTGGCAAGCTACCCATGTTGTATTTGTTATGCCAAATACCAGTAACAATTATAGACCTAATTCCCATGACCTGATGTTTGAGGCTCTTTATGTTCTTGGAGCAAGTAGGTGCCCTTGGGCTCTACTTGCATGAGACAGGACATATGGAGATGTTACTGGTGCCCGCTCGAGCAAATCGATGATGAACGGGAAGACAGTGACAGTAAATATACAGAGAATATTATTTATATGTGATATATATATGTATATATATATATATATTTACTTACAAAACCTAAAAATACTCAAACACATTTATATATAACAAGTACAAAAGCATTACATTTAGGTGTTACTTATATAATATATACTTTTATTAATGTTTTATTTATACATTTGTCACTTCTCACTTGCCTTCCCGTTCATCAATTGCTCAAGTGGGCCCCAGTAATGTCTCCATTTGTTGGGAATGAGGTCCATTATTGTTACTGTTTTTGGCATATCAAATACACCACGGTTAGCTTGCCAGGTTCTGCCCCCATGGTTCTGGGTTTATCCCAGGTGCCCAGTCTTTTTCTATGTCAGACCATCAACCATCCAGGGCCCACAGGGTAGAGCCCTGGGTGTAGACAAGCCTGTCTTCTGTCTGCCACCTGCCGATGCAGCCATGCATTGCAGTCACATCTGCAGACCTCACGGGGCAGAGATTTATACATTTAAAGAATATATTTATGAATATACAGGATATGTTTACTTAATGCATAATGTAAAATCAATGACCATTAGGTATTATACATATAAAGAAATATTGTCTATATTTGAATGTTTATTATATTATCAAGGTTACTAAAATTTCAGGAAATCTATTGATGCAACTGTGAGAATCAAAGAGAAAGAAAGGGGGCCGCAGCGATAGTCCAGTGGGGGGGGGGCGTTTGCCTTGAATGCAGCCAACCTGGGTTCAATCCCTAGCATCCTATATGGTACCCCAAGCACTGCCAGAAGTAATTTCTGAGTGCCAAAGCCAAGAACAACCCCTGATCATTGCAAAGTGTTACCCAAAAAAGCAGAGAGAGAGAGAGAGAGAGAGAGAGAGAGAGAGAGAGAGAGAGAGAGAGAGAGTTGCTTTTATGGGCAACTGTACAATCAAACTTGAGATTGAGGGTCTGGAGCAACAGAGGTTAGGGCATTTGCCTTGCACACTGCCTACATGGCCATTGCCAACCCGGGTTCAATCCTCAGTATCCCATATGGTCCCCCTGAACACTGCCAGGAGTAATTCCTGAGTAATTACTAAAGCCAGGAGTAACAACTGAGTATCATTGGGTGAGACCCAAAAAGAAAAATAAAGTTTGGAATGAGGGAGACAAGGGGGTTCAATTATACTGGAATTATACCTTAAAGAAGATTTATGTGCTGAGAGATAGTTCAGCAGTAAATTCACTTTGATCCCAAATACTCCATTTTATTCTCATAGGTCCACCAGGAGTGATTCCTGGTCAATCATGAGTAAGCCATGAACACTGTTGTGTGTGTCTCCCCTCCCCCCCAAAAAGATTTAAAGCAAAATTAAAAGAATGTCAAGATGTTCTATCTGTAGGGTAGGTATATAAATGGGTACTAATATGTTGTTCTTTCTACTTATTTGAATGTTTAGAGTTTTCACAATAAGAGGCTTTCCTCCAAATATAAATCAATAAAATTACTTAGAGTACTTCAAACTGAGTCCCACATAAACAACTCAGTCCAATGAACAATGAAGAAAGAAGTAGATCAGGCTACTAGATATACTTCATATTTTCTGTGATGTGGGTCTTCATATGAGTAGTTTTGTAAGCAACTAATCACTGGTATCTAAGGAGCGGAAATATAAAATTATAAACAAGAACAATTTTTTTGAAGTGTCAGATCTAAAATGATCTAATAATGACAGCAAAAATGTACCTAGCTCCAAACTTTTCTTTTCCATCAATGTTTTGTTTTGCTTTCATTCACATTCCCTCTCCAACTTGAAAATGAAGAACAAGTTCCTGTTATGTGATTTGAAGTCATACAGACTCATTCAGAGATTGAAGCTGCTATTAGAAATGACGTCTCTCAACATACCTAAAATTGTGTTTTGAAAGCTAGAAGGCACTTGTCTTCCACAAGGCTGGCTCAGGTTTGATCCCAGCACCCTATATTGTCCCCCTGAGTCCATCAGGAGTGACTTCTGTGCACAGAGTCAGGGTAAGCCCTGACCACTCTAAGGCGTGGTCCCCCCAAACAAAAGAAAATTAAAAATAATTAAGCAAGTAACTTGCAGCTCTATCTATGCTATGTTTAAACTCAAGTGGATAAAGCTGAGGTAAAATCCTGTGTGACAAGAATGAGTATTGTATAGATGTAGAGAAAACTCAGACCATATTATGATCTTTGACATTGAAAGATATCGACCATGTGTACAACACCAGACCAATAAAAATTTCATATTTTACAAGGAAATGGGAGGGGGATTAAGGCTGGAAATTGCCGATGTCATCTGTTGAAAATATACCATATAAACCTTTATTTTCTGAATATAGGGAGGATTCAAGTCTGTCCATGTGGTTTTTGGGTATGTTTAATGACCTGGAGAAGACTGAGAAAAATATATATTCATGCAATCACCCTCAGCTGTCTTCGAGGATTATTAAGTACCCAGCACTGTAAACTCCTACTTGTTTCTTTAAAAATTGTTAAAGCAGAAATGCCAGAATGTCAATAGCAAAGTAATATCAAAATCATATATTATTCCTTCCAAGAGGCTAGAAGAAGGCAAACTGCATTCCCCAATGAAACCAAGACTAATCATGGAGCTAGTACTAAGCCTGTAGAGATTTCCCCAAGGAGCTCATCATTTCATCACATGTCCCAGCTTCTCTCAGTCTGCCTACGTACTCTAGGCCAGAATTCTTTTCTCCATAGGCACTACTGTTCTGAGGAAAGAACTTTCTAGCACTATCTGTGGAGGGATAGACTAGTTCAGGAGTGACAGCACAGTGAGAAATAGAGATAGAAACCTTCTCAATGTCACTTCTCCCCAGCACACACATTTGTGGACAATAATTTTGATTCATTTTAGCATGAAGACCTGCTAGTGGTGATTCTTAATTTGGGCAATTAAGTTAAAAAATAAAATGACTGGCTGCTAGATGCTTCCTTACACTTCTTTCAATTCCCTCTTTTCAACCCTCCATATAGCCATGACAGGCTTTGAAACAGAGTGTACATAAGACATTTACACAAGTAAACACAAATGAACATATGCATACACATGGACACCCATTTAGAAGGAAGGTGGTCAATAGTCAGTTGCTTATCTTTTTGAAATCCTGGCCTGCTGGATCAAGATCCATAACTTTTATTTATTTATTTTTTCTTTTTTGGGTCACGCCCCGCGATGCTCAGGGGTTACTCCTGGCTCTGCACTCAGGAATTACTCCTGGTGGTGCTCGGGGGACCATATGGGATGCTGGGGATCTAAC